>OX333072.1:29913972-30429552 GCA_946863875.1 Alloplasta piceator
AATGCCGAGGGATGGAGGAGATGATTCAAGATATCTCAATAAATTTGTGTCGTTTTTGAATGACAAAGTTATGGGTGTCTTGCGAAGGCTCATCGATCGATTCGAATTCGATTGACCTCGCAGGCTACGTGTCAGGAAGCGTATATCGACTTTTATATATCGATGAATTCATAAATTAACATAAATAAGAATTTCGAACGAATGCAAAAATCGACCTCCCGGATGACACCGGTCTTTCCCCTTCCTCACCCCACTCTCTCGCGTCCAAATGTAACGAAAAAAAAAAAAAAAAAAAAAAAAAACACAGATAGTGTGACGAGGATATCCCTCAATCGTAGTGTTGCGTTCTTTCACACGTGAACTCGGGCGATTTTTCTTCGCGTCCAGTTGAACGGTACGACGTCGTTGAAAGATCGTACGCGGTTCTTTTTTGCCGATTAAAAAAAAATTTTTTTTTTTATTACCCGCCATCGCGTCCTCGAACATAAGGTTAGGTCTTTGCAGCCCTCTCGTAACAGAAAACAACGCGCATAAACGTCGCGCGTGCGTATTTTTTTTTTTTTTTTTTTTTTTCAAGTTTCATTCTCTTGTTTCGAATTTTCCTCCGAACTCCACTCGGTATTTTCTGTGTGAATCGTCCGCGGATCTGTTTGATTGTGCTTGATCGTTGTATATCGCGATTGTTTCGCATCTTGTATACGGAAATATGGCACGCAGGAAGAAGAAGCATCCCCGCATGATCTCCGTATTCGTGCCCGACGACGTACGAAATTTCTTTTTCTTCTCAATTGGTATCTCATCGACGACGCAATACAGTGCTGATTTTTTATCGTATTTATATCAAAGGGTTTAGCCGGTTAAGAATGGTGAATCGGCCCCCAACGAATTTTGTCGCGCCGATTTTTCCAAAGTTCCTAATAAAAAAAAAACAATTTTGTGCAAAATAACAGCTTTCTCTATCGATGCCGAGAGGTCTTCCGACTAAAAAAAGTGTTTTTTCGATTTTTGCATTTTTTAAATACCAAGAGGAGACCGAAAAAACTAAAAAAATTCTGAAAAATCATTAACATGTCAATGTCGATGGAATTTTTTTTCTTTTTTTTAAATGTGAAACTTTATTTTTAATCATCGAATCTTTATTTAAAAACATTATTTTGTAGTAAAGCGATTTTTCTACTGTTATGACAAAAATTGGCATGATTTTACGCTTCATTCCCTATATTTAAAAAAATATATATTTAAAGAGATATTATATTTAAAGAGAAAATAGGAAACATGACTCTTCGATGTTGACGAGGTCAATGCCGTGATCAACAGGGATAGCAATGAAGATTGATAATGTTGCAATATAGACAGTAGGGCTGAATAAACTAAAATTAGCAATAAAATCGTATTGTTTGCATATGAGGCATTCCACGTCAAGTCAGACACCCCATTTTTTGAAATCGCCGAAAATAGCATACAAATTTTTAGAAAGTAGTTCCAACTATCAAGAAAATTTGTGATTTTTTCAGATTTTTAAATTACTTTTTTTCGCCGGAAAAAAATACAAAAAATTTGTTTGTCCCATTTTGTAACTCGAAAATTATTCATCGTACGACGAAAAAAGTACAACATAAAATCTAGGATTTTCAACGTGCTCTTCACTGAAATTTTTTACAAACTCCTCCGAAAGCTCTATATGCCATTTTCGGATCGAATAAAGTTTAGATTTTTTTAAAATCAGAATTGACATCTTCGATTCGTTTGTAGTTTTACCAGTTTTTTACTTGATATATTTACAGACTATAAAAAAATTGGCGTAGTGGAGAATCCATTATTTCAAATGCATTTTTATCGATACAATCTATCATCATAGAGTGATTTAACGAAATAGTGTAGATATTGATATTTTATCATTATTAATCGTAGACAAGGAAAAACAATAAAATAATCTCGTTTTGATACTGCGAAGACGATTCCAGGAACAAAGCAGTATCATTGCTTCATTCCCAAAAATCATGCCCAAATCGAACTAAAAAACGTATTCATTGGCCATAGAAACGTCGGTGTTTCCAAAGAGGGTAAATTGATTTTTTTTTTTGCAATCGAGAGACGTGAGCAGCCTTTGACTTTAATTTGAATATACTTTATCGGTGTACATGGGTCCATTGATAAAGTTTATTAAAATGTACAAAAAGATATTTAAAAAAATAGAAATGATACAAGTTAAAAAAAATTAAAAAATTACAAAAAATAAACAAAAATGCGGATTTTAGAAAATATCTATAGATAGTCTCAACCCTGTTGATGCACAGGGAAATTTGCCCATTCATTTGGGATGGAAAATGCATGGGAAGCAATGGATTCTCCACTTAGCCAATTTTTTATAATCTGTAAATATATCCAGTGGAAAAACTGTTAAAACTACAGCCAAATCGAAGTTGTCAATTCTGAGAAAAAAAAATATCAAAACATTGTTTGCTCCGAAAATGGCATATAGAGCTTTTGGAGGAGTTCGTAAAAAATTTCAGGGAAAAGTACGTTGAAAATCCTAAATTTCATGTTGTACTTTTTTCGTACGATGAATAATTTTCGAGTTACGAAATGGAACAAGAAAATGTTTTGTATTTCTTTCCGGCTAAAATATGTAATATAAAAATCTGAAAAAAATCACGAATTTTCTTGACAGTTAGAACTACTTTATAAAAATTTGTATGCGATTTTTGGTGATTTAAAAAAATGGCGTGGCCGACTTGACGTGGAATGCCTCATTTATATGTTATCTCTCACAACTACTTCAGCCATAATCACCCTTTAATTAAACCCAAAGAATAATTTATGTATGGATTTCCAATGAAAAATGATAAATTTTGTAGTTTTTATTTTTTTTCAATGTGTTGCAGGTCGAATTTTGGGATTTTTTTTTTACATTTAGGGAATGAAGAGTAAAATCATGTCAATTTTTATGATAATAGTAGAAAAATCTCTTCGCTACAAAATAATATTTTTAAAGGAAGATTCGATTATTGAAAATAGAATTCAGCATTTAAAGAAAATAAATTGCCATTAACATTAACATGTTTCTGATTTTTCAGAATTTTTTAACATTTTTCGGTCGCCTTGGTATTTAAAAACTATAAAAATTGAAAAAACACTTTTTTTAGCAGGAAGACCCTTCGGCATCGATGTAGAAAGCTGTAATTTTCCACAAAATTGTTTTTTTAGGTTAGGAACTTCGGCAAATATCGACGCCACAAAATTCGCTGGGGGCCGATTCTTATCCGACTAAACCCTTTCTTTTTGGTTTCTCGGTCAAAAGATTTGGCGATGGAAATTTTAATATTTCCTTTTCATTTGTTATTTTGGTGATTATTTTCGAGGAGGAAAATAAAATGACAATATGTTTATTCTGTTATCATTAATTACGTTTTTTTTTCCTGTGATATTTTAAATATTGTGTTGTGATATTTTCATTAATACTTGATGTTTTGGTGATTGTCCGTTTACAACAACAACGCTATTCCTTGACCTCGCCGACGAAATTTAGGAATTGTCTTTTCGATGAGAGATTTTTAAAAATAAAAAACTTTTACTTTTATTTCAAATAATATTTGTTGATATCCAAGGAATATTGTTCTGACGTTTTCGGTTTTTTTTTTGTTTCAGGTACGTATTATTCTCTTGGACATTTATTGCCGGATTACGAGGTAGATTTCTTTAAAAATTTCCTTGAGTTGACAAAAAAAAACGAGGTATGTTAAAAACAGAAAATATTTTGTTATTCGGTAACTGAGTATTACTATTGAGCATGATATCGTTGTGCTGAGAATCTTGCATGAAAATTTTCACTAAATCTTCAAAACCCGTTTCAATTTTCGATCGACCACTTCCTCGATATATTAACCAACGAACTTGACCCCACAATTTTTATCCCAACATCGAACGAACGTTTACGCGTGTTTCGATTATTTTTCCTCGATGCAGTCCAGGAAGCTTCATTATTTTCCCTTCAAATTTAAATGGTTTTTTTTTATCCTACTCTTTTTCCCTGAATATCCTTGTTGCAAAGCAGGGTCTCGAGGACCCACGTTAGATTTTTAGGCACTCACCATGCATGAAAAGTGCTTATTAGTATTGCCTTCCAAAAACCTATTTCTTATGAAAACAACCATACAAACTTTATACCAACATATGTTGGCATTACACAAAAACAATTTTTTTTTATTTTCCGTCTCCTCGGCCGTCTGTATGTGCTCATAACTCAGCAATCCATGAACGGATCCGGTTCAAATTCTTAGCACAGTTTTGTTTTACTATAATCTCCAAAGCTTCTTTGACTCAATCCATTCAGGCAATGTTGAATATGAAATTTCCCAAAAAAACAGCCAGTTTTGAGCCAAAAAGCCATTTTTGTGTCCGTCCAGAGTCAGATCTCAGCAACCCATGAAGCAATGTTTTTGTAACTTATAGAATTTCTTTATAGGATCATAAAGAAGTGTCCTGTAGAGTTTGAAGTCTTTACAGTTCTTTAAACCATTTTGTTTTAATGAAAATAACTTTTTTTTTCAGTTTTTCACTCACTGCACAAAGATGCGCGAACGAATTTTTTTAATTTTCACCATGTACTTTCATTTTAATACATTTTCACTATTTCTAGAGTGTAAAATGATTTAAACAATTTTAACGTAGAATTTTCAATATTTTTGTTTTATTCATTTATAATTTTTTAACGTTTTCGCAAAAAAAAACACTAATTAGACAAAAATTTTACACATTTCTTACCATTTGATAAAATGTTATTTTTCTTTAAAATATAATAATTGATAATTAGTACACTTCTATGTATATACATTTTTGTCAAATATTATTACTTTTATGCAAAGAAAAAAATTATATGAAACATAACCTTATGTCCCTGAAATACACAATTTTCTTAATGAGAAAAAACATCCCCGCACAATACATGACACTTACACTCGATCGAATTGCACAAATTGTCACTTTAAAAAATCACATGTCATATTTTTCAACATTATAATTTAAGAAAACAATATAACGGCTGGATTACGATGGCAGATCAAAATCATCGATAAACGAAAGTAAATTTTTGGCTGCTGCATTATCTTGAACGCTTAAGCCCGAGACCACGGTCGTACAAGTAAGGTCTTGCAACGACGGCGGTAGGGGAACGTCGCCTTAGCGTCAACTTTTCAACTTGACTTTTTGCCATAAGGGCCGCGCCACTATCGGGGTTCTGTACTGGGCAAGCGCCCTGCGCATGAAATCCTAACCTATTTTCTCATATGATAATGAGCATAAATCCTTCCAAACAAATAAAAGATAGGAATACAGCAATTAACATTAATACCTATTATTTCTTGTCACACAAATCTACAAAACTCACAAAAATCGAAAATATCATGCACGCAGCCGTTCACCGTTGCCGCAGATTTAAGGCGTGAGGTTATGTTTCACATAAAATACCTCTACACCAGCGACTCGCTGTGGCGTCACCACGCACTAATTCGTGGACGCTCAGGCGACGTTCCCCCACCACCAAAATTTGACTCCGTTGCCAAACCTTACTTGTACGACCGTGCCCGAGACACAATGACAAGAATAAGAAATAAGGAATAAGAATCAGCCAATCGCCGTGCACTTTAGAGAAACTACGCCAATCCGATGGCTGATTCTTATTCCTTACACCTTATTTCTTATTTTTGTCGTTGTGTCTCCGGCTTTACACGCTTACAGCCATAGAGGTAGTATACATAGAGGAGGTGAACCATAGGACTGCCTGTAAGTAAAAGCGTCATCACGGTAAACAGAGACAGATAGAGATAGAGAGTAGGATGTCCTTGTCTTGCCGCATGCGCAATGGCAACATGCTGACGTCAGCTAGTATAGTACCAGAGGCTAATCGCTTACTGCGCATGCGTGATGAGACAAGGAAGTCTTACTCTCTAAATATCTCTTTCTCTTTTCACCGAGATCGCGGGTTTCATGCTTACAGCTGCCCGTATACATCTCCATATACAGTGGACGCAATATGTTTCAAAATTGTCAATAAAACTGCGATTCATAAAAATTCGTAATTTTTCTTTATTCAATTTTAATCGATGATTCACGTAGCTCCACAAAAATTATGAACTGAAAAAATTCGAAACGTTTTTACGTCAACATCTTAAATACCTTCTATCGAGCCTCAACTACGAATACCTTCTGTTTAGGCTTAACTAAATTGTGATAATCGTGAACCCTAACCTCTCTTCAGACTTTTCTGTAAATGAAATCGTAGAAAATATCTGTGAGTCAGAGAGGGAGAAGGAAAGAGAAAGAAGCAGAAAGATAACAAATTTCCGGACTTGGCCAAAAATTCAAAGTGTTTCGTGGGAAGGATTTCCCTAATAATGCGTCGTTAAACAGACTTTTGATTTTTGTCCCCAAACTAATTCCCAAATTGCGCGGTCGTTATTCCAAGAAATTTAGCAACTTATTTCAATCCCACATGATGAAATAATTTGCTTTTATACTGAATAATAAAAGAAAAACTGAATCATCTTATAACCGGTTAAAAAAATATTTCAATCTTCACAAAACACGATTAGTCCGCAACGTTAAATTGTGTCGATTTGAAACATTGATCATTGTCTGAGTTGATAAAAAAAAACTAAATAGGAAGAAAAATTGCCTCGACAAAATTCGACTATGAAATAGTTATTTTCCGATTACTCCGGATCGATTGCTGATCAATTACCCATTTCTTACTAGATAAATATTTGGGCACTCATTTCAGTTTTAAAAAAATTTATCGATCACGAGGAAAATTTGTTCCATAAATTTAACATTAAGACATTTTAATTTCAAATAGCAATATCTCGTTTGACGAAAAATTGAAAATTTACCTTCAAACCCGAATTTTCGTGTTATTTTTTTTTTCTTCATTGTTTGGAAAATTCGTGAGTCGTTGATGCATCATCCTTTTGCCAAATTGAAACTTGTCCCACTGGGTATGACACTATCCAAGGTTGAAAATCGGACGCACTACGAGTTAAGCAGCCGCTCGGTTTCGTAAAAATAACTGGCGGGCGTGTTTTTTCGAATATACGCACTCGTTTCAGCCGGGTGCAACAGACGAGTAACCTTGTCCTGTACTCTCTTAACCCACGCGTCATCTGGCCACGACGAGATTGGCATAGAATTGTTTTTTTTTAACAAACCTCCCCTTACCCTCTTTCCCTAATTTTGCTTCCTCATAAAAGAAGCTTTGTTTTCGTGAAAAAAAAATTTTCGAGATTTTTATGCCTATGTGTTCAAAATGTCCTAAAACATCGAGAAATGAAATTCAGAAAAAATGCACTGAAAGAAATTCTGATTGGCCATACCATGCATTCTACTATAAATTATGGTAACTCGAGGAACTACTATATTTTATAGTAAAATCATATAACATTTAAAATAGTTGCATGAACTATAAATGAGGTATTCTTAGCAATTGTTATGATAATTGCAGCTATTTAATGCACACTGTATTTAAGGTGAGAACAATGAGTTGGCCATGGTTGTTTTTACTAGATCGGATAATTCCATATCTTATCTATCATTTTTTATCTTTACATTTTAAAAATACCCTGCAAATTGAAATTTGCACATTGCTTCCTCATCTTTATCCATAGTTCACATAGCTTCCTTTAACACACAGTATGACGATCAAATTTGGCTTCCTCATAAAGGAAGCTTTGTTAACTATTGAAAAATATTAGTAATCAAGGTGCAATTTCGATCGATTTTCGCCAAATTTGATAGCGAATAACATTAATAGCTATACTGGCTCTTCACAAAATTTCATTGAAATATCTAAAAAAATTCAAAAGTTATAGCGTTTACGCTTCTTTTATGAAAATTAAAAATTTGTTAAAAATGTAATCATTCGATCGATTTTCGCCAAATTTAATAACGAACATCCTCGATAGCTATATTAGCTCTGTGTAAAGTTTCAGTGCAATATCTTAGAAATTGCACGAGTCAGAGCGTTTACGCTATTTTTCAAAAAATTAAAAATTTCATAAAATTTTAATCCCTCGATGGATTTTTGCAAAATTTAATAGCGAACAACCTCGATAGCTATATTAGCTCTGTGCAAAGTTTCAGTACAATATCTCAAAAATTGCACAAGTTCGAGCGTTTACGGTATTTTTCAAAAAATGCAAAATTTCATAAAATTTTAATCCCTCGATGGATTTCCGCCAAATTCAATACCAAATAACCTTAGTAGCTATACTAATTCTATACAAAGTTTGAGTGCAATATCTTGAAAATTGCAGAGGTTAGAGCGTTTACGCCATTCTTGCAAAAACGAAAAAAGTCCATAAAATCGCAACACCCGTTATAATTGAAACAAAATCTTATTGATAATGAAGAGCAATTCGTGCTCGACAAGTGTGCCAAATTTTAGCTTGATATCTCAAAGCGTTTTCGAGTTATTAATTATTTACATTTTTTCTAAATATGATTTCTCGATGTTTTAGGACATTTTGACCATATTGGCATAAAAATCGCGAAAATTTTTTTTTTTCGCGAAAACAACGCTTCCTTTATGAGGAAGCAAAAATTGGTTCAACAAACCAACATAGTTGAACGAGTGTTAAAATTGAATATTTGGATTGTCGCAGGTAAATTCATATGTTAAAACTAGCCATTTCCGTCCCTCAGGTTGTATGTTTGGAATTGTCATTTTTTTCAGTGAAACGCACTATCTACATTAATCTTTCTAGCTATTTAATGATTTAATTTAACGAACCAAACTGCTAAAATTACTATCTCGCATTCGGATCATCACGTGTCTGAATTACTTGTTATTAAACATGTTATAAAAAATATATAGCCCCTGCAAATTAATTTAATATGTATAGTTACCAACCTCGAAAAGAGATACATAGAAAAAAAAAAGAAAAATCTGCGAGAATTGTCCGATCCAATTTTTCTCTTCGACCGAGATTCGAACCTGCGACCCTACCTATCGCACCTAACTACTTAACACGCTACCTATTTACGCTAACGACTACTTATGAAATCCCTCTACTTATGTGATATACGAATGCTGGAGTTCCGAGAAAATAATAATATATGCTTTTAAATGTGCGATAATCCATGAAAGTTGACTAAGTCGATATGCAAGAGATACGGAAGAAGATTATGTGCCATGAAAAATCTTTAGATTAACGGGAAGGCGGCAAATCATCGCAAAGCATAAAACATGTAATCGATTAATCCTTTGAGAAGCACAATCTTGAAAAGTTGGTTGTGGCAAATAACTCGTTTTTTCTGTGTAGGGTAGGCTCAACAACTAACAATTGTAAAAGTTTTTTATAGTAACAACAACCATATTTTGTGGTTGGACTGAAAATACTTGTAGTCTCTATAATATATTGTTTTTAGCCTAACCATAAAATGTAGCTTTTTTCAACGTTTCGCTCGGGAGTTCTGTTTCGAACCATAATCACCTACTTATACCATCCAATCATATAAGCAATGGTATATCTCACTTCATAGCACATATCAGAATAAATTGGATCAACGAGATTGTTCAAAGTTCTCCAAACATAATAATAATAATGATAGAAAAATATTATATTTCTCGTAATTAAAGTAGAACGGTGTTATGAACGATGAATCGTTGTTATTCGCATCAAATATCTTGATGTACCCGGGAGAACCAAATAATGCGTCCACTTACGTAGTAGATGTCCAATGTACCAACGATCTTGTAATTCGTATGAAATTTTACAGTAAATGATACTTTCCTCAATGATCAGATCGCAGACTATTGTATTATTGTACACTCAACCATTCCACGATAATAAATATTGCCAAACAATTGGATACTTCCCAAGAAAATTATGTTCATACATACATTTAGCATTTGTGGAAGAATTATAAGCTATTAGTTGGAATTACTGTACATTAATAGTCGAGCAATCCAAATTGTAGTAGCGCCCTATATACTTTGTAGTAATCTGTATTAAAAACTAGTAGTTGCGCCAAAGTCGGAATAGCATAGTAGATCACATCTTCTGTTCATTGCCTCTAACCAGAACTATGGTAATGGGCAACAAAAATATAGTCGGGGTTACTCAAAAAAAATTTTACTATGCAAATCGCCTACCATATACCATAAAGATTTTTTTTCAGTGTGTCCGGATGGATGGATGTGTGTGGGTGCACGCGTGCGTGCGTGTGTGTGTGTGTGTGTGTGTGTGTGTGTGTGTGTGTGTGTGTGTGTGTGTGTGTGTGTGTGTGTGTGTGTGTGTGTATCCTGAGTTTCAGATGTAAATGATTAATAACTTGAGAACTCTTCGAGATATCGAGCTAAAATTTGGCACACTTATCGAGCAAGAATTGCTCATCATTGTGAAAAAATTTACTTTTAATTCTAACGGGTGTTCAGATTTTATCGACTTTTTTCGTTTTTGCAAGAACGGCGTAAACGCTCTAACTTCTGCAATTTTCAAGAAATTGCACTCAAACTTTGTACAGAATTAGTATAGCTATTAAGGTTGTTTGGTATTGAATTTGGCAAAAATCCATCGAGATATTGAAATTTTATGAAATTTTGAATTTTTTGAAAAATAGCGTAAACGCTCTAACTTGTCCAATTTTTAAGATATTGTACTGAAATTTTGTACACATTCAAAATAGTGATCAAGGTTATTCGCTATTTAACCAAAATCAAATTTAGCAAGAAGTAACTTTGAAAGAAATTGGCAAATTTGCACGTTGATTACTCATGTTTTTCGATAATTAACAAAGCTTCCTTTATGAGGAAGCCAAATTTTATTGCCATACTTTGTGACAAAGGAAGCTATGTGATTAGGATAAGGAAGCAATGTGCAAATGTCCAATTTGCCGGGTTTTTAGTATTGTCACCAAGATTCTAGAACCTCGACGGTATCATGAAGATTATGCATTTCTCGGAAAATATTTGAAACAATTATCGTTTGATTCAACACAATTTAAGGATACTTTGCCTCTACCGTCCCAGCCAAAAATTTTATCTGATTAAAATTTCCGTACTTCGTGATATAATAAAAATCTTAAAAAATTCAGCAACATTTGGAATGCCATGAACATTAATTATCAATAATAATATTTCTTAAAATTTATTAATAAATTGTTTAAACAAATAATTATTCAACAATTTTTCGGTAAGTTCTTTTTTTTTCTTAAACAAATCGAATGCATTAATTTTTCTGAACGCATATGAATTTTTTTAGAATTTTTTCTCTATTTTGAAATATTATTAACAATATTCTGAAATACATAAAAAAAAATTCCAATTTTCTATACGTTTTTGCACACAGGTTTATCGTCAGCTTTGAAAAGTTTCAAGGACCCCAGGCCAAAAAACACATAAATACAGCCATTCTAAAATTTCAAAACGGAAATTTAAAAATAGAGGGAACAAAAAAATTAATATGCGTTTAGAAAAATTAACGCATTCGATTTGTTTCAGAAAAAAAAAGAACTTACCGACAAATTGTTGAATGATTTTTTGTTTGAGCAATTTATTAATAACTTTTGAGCAATATTATTATTAATAATTGTTGTTTATGGCATGCCATATGTTTCTAAATTTGCTCAGATTTTTATTGTAACGCGAAGTACGGAAATTTCAATCAGATACAATTTTTGGCTGTGTATGCACAAGAAAAGCTTGAGCAATACTAACAATCAACAGGAAAAACTCATTTTCCTTGCGTTCAAACGACGCTTGATTTAGTAAGTCGATATTATTGGACTCTGCTATTTCGCTTGCTTTTACACATGGTCGTTGTGGATTTATAGTTTCAACTGCCGCTGTCGGATGGCACTGTTCAAAGTTAATGATGAAAAAGAAGTTTCCTTCATTACCGACATTGTTCGTGGTTTTTTGTACCGACTGTTGAAAAAATAGTTTTCACATCAACATCTTCGTGACATTGGTCACAGTACAGTATGACCTTGCTTAACCGCGATTGAATACCTTTAAAATATAATCTCCGACGGAACTACCTCTGAATAGTAAAAAAATAATGATTTTTCATAACGTTTTTCAAATATTTGTGAAACGAAAAACCTCAAAATTTCCAGAAATTAGTACGTCTCTCATGTTTATCAATTTTCAAGTTTCAACTTTGAATCAAATGAGCTCATAAAATTCAGTTGAAATTAAAGAAATATTCCGTGAAGTGAATCCATACTCTTTTGGATCGATTTTTCACGATATTTGCAAATTGAGTTATCGATCTTCAAAATATCCATATGTATTTTTACATTTATTTTCGGGAATCGTTCAAACATGGCAAAACTTTATTTTATGGCGTTTAAAGGAATTTAAAAGTTCCAGATGATGAGAAATTCATCGCTAATTATGAGTATTCCATTGAAAAACCCTAATCTCCGAATAAACGAGGATTCACTGTAGTTATTTTTGAATGCACGAAAATAAAATACTATCATTTTACTGAAGAAATCAATAACCGAAAAATAGACGCTCAAAAATTTTTTCTGTTTTTTTCTTTCATCCATAATTAATCATCACATATCGCTCAAAGTTACGCAGTTCATTTTCGACCTTCACGTGCTTCAATGTCCAAAAAAGTAGTCCTCTTTTCAACCTGAAAAATCGACGTTTAATATCCTATATACGAATCGAACTTATCGCATGGCAGACAAACACTCGGCTTATTTCATCCGCTTGCTAGACTGTGACGTATCCGAGATATTGTATAATAATAAATATACAGGAGCTTAATGATACATCGCAGAATAGAGAGGATAAATAGCAGATTTTGTTCGTGAGATCGCGACCCTCGGAATACACGTGTCGCTACCATCATTATTATACTTCACCACGCAACAATAATTCTTCAACTGGAGGTTGATATCTCATGATGCTGAATTTTGCATTGTTGGAATGCAACGAAAATAAATTTTCTTTTGAGTGATTCCACGTCAAACCAGCAGGTCAAAAAAATCGATGTCTCCGATTATACTCTCGATATTTTCCTGTGTTCTCTAGCATGGGAAAACATTGCTGTTAAATCGCTAGCCCAAAAAAATAACTTTTTTGCTTTTGTGTATAACTCCGCCGGATTTTCGAATTCGAGAATTTCACTCCGAGAAATCGAAACTGTATTCAAAACTCTTTAAAATGAACACAAATTAACTTCATTTGGTGCATTTATGACTCCACAATCGTAAAACTTCGTTTTTTCGAAAATCAAGAATAACTGAAAAATCTCATTTTTTTTTAATCTGAAAAAATCATTAAATTTTTACGACAAAAAATCTATATATTTCTGTGGAGTTTGAACTAGTTCTGACTAATAGGTTTTGAATTATTGATCAATTTCATCTTTTAGAAATCAGATTCAGCTATTTTGGGACATTCAGGTTTTGACTTTAGGTTTTCTGAGAATTTCGTCAATAAAATCGATAGTCATTGTTTCAAAAAATTATAAAACAATTTATTAACAATTCTTTGAGATCCATCTCCATCAAATGATCATAATATTTACGAATAATTGCTTTTTTCTGCAACTTTAGGTCTAAAGTTGCAGAAAAAGCAATTATTCGTAAATATTATCATCATTTGATGGAGATGGATCTCAAAGAATTGTAAAAAAAATTGTTTTATAATTTTTTGAAACAATGACTATCGATTTTATTGACGAAATTCTCGAAAAACCTAAAGTCAAAACCTGAATGTCCCAAAATAGCTGAAACTGATTTCTAAAAGATGAAATTGATCAATAATTCAAAATCTATTGGTCAGAACTAGTTCAAACTCCATAGAAATATCGATTTTTTGTCGTAAAAATTTAATGTGATTTTTTCAGATTTTGCAAAAATGAGGTTTTTCAGTTATTCTTGATTTTCGAAAAAGCGTAGTTTTGCGATTGTGGGGTCATAAATGCGCCAAATGGAGTTAGTTTATGCTCATTTTGAAGAATTTTGAATACAGTTTCGATTTCTCGAAGTGAAGTTTTCGAATTCCAAAATCCGGCGGAATTATACACAAAAGCAAAAAAGTTGTTTTTCGAGTCGTTATAAAAGTACGCAATTTTCAAAAAATCATAATTCCTCTAAATAATTTTATTTTTGGCTAGCGATTTTTCTCATAATAGAAAATGCAGGAAAATATCGAGAGTATGATCGGAGACATCGATTTTTTTGACCTGCTGATTTGACGTGGAATCACTCTTCTATGATTTTCAGTATTGCTCATACTTTTCTTGCGTATCTAGGGTCTGACATCCTCAAAGGAGATGGCAAAAAATGTTTTACCGATTTTTCACTTGGAAATAATTAAGGTACTACTCTACTTTAGAAGGCCAAAACAAAAAAATTTTTAAGATTTTTCTTCTCCGCTCCTTTATCAGATATGGCTATAAAACTACTTTTACAACATTGTTTCATCCTTCGAAAATGCAAAAAATAAAATTTTTCGTTTTGATTCTTTGAATAATTTATAAAAGGCGCCAAAGTCGAAAATGTCTTGTCCCATGACCTACAGTTAATCTCAGGATTGGCAACTGTGAAGCAAAAATATCAAAAGGCATTTGAAAGAGGAAGGTTTCTTACACAACAATTTACCACCGTTAATGAAAAATTGATTTTTTTTAAATAGCGAATGTTTGAAATAAATTGAGAAATATTAAATGGTTCATTTTCCTTTCAAACATGCGCCATTTTTTTTATCGTTTTCTCTTTAACGGTCGTAAATTTTTGTGTAAGAAACCTTTCTCTTTAAAATGCTTTTTTATTTTTTTACATTTTTGCAGGACGAAATAATGTTGTCAAATCAGTATTATAGCCATATCTGATAAAAGAGCTGAGAAAAAAATCTTAAAAAAATTGGCTTTTTTGCCTTCTAAAGTATAGACTAGTACTTCAACCCTTCGTCTGCAAACAGGTTTTTGGCACCCGCCGTCTGTAAACCTAAGTCGTTCGCGTCCGGCCGTTTATGGGGTTAATGGACTCGGAAAAATGTAATAAAATTTGAGCTACTATTCGAAACTTTCAAATTGATATACCAACTATAAAATTTGTGAAAAGTTTATTTTTACATATATTTTTTATCAACAAAATGGAGTAACTCCGCAAAGAATCAGTAGTTTGCTTCTAAAATGTTCTTAAATTAAATTATTATTCCCGTACACGTACTACCCGCTCAGCTGACGATGTTCCATTTTGTACTGACGCTAGAAAAATATACGTAATTTAGAGAAAACAAAATTTCTGATTCCGTAGCTTCACCACGCCAAAAAATCACGTTAAAATAAAAAAAAAAACATTTTCACTTACCTGGCGATTTTTGGCAAACGCCGTCTGTAAACGTGGGTCATTTATGTCCAACCGGAATTTTGTCCGCTCGCTGTGACTCTTCAATGGCATCTGAGGCCTTGCATTTTCGGTGTCAAGTCCCTCTCTTATGTAAGTTTTTTTTAGGTGGGGATAGCGGTCCCCATCGCTCGCTCATTCGGAAGTAAAACAATTTTGGATAGGACCAAAATGACCCAGATTTACAGACGAAGGGTTAATTAAAAAAAAAATATTTTTGTTGCATTTCAACGATGCGAGCTTCGACGTCTTATTATTGCACTGTTAACCATAATTTCTTGCAATGTCAGTGCTGCAGTCTGTGCACTTGCGCGAGTATTTCTCCAAGTATATATAGAGGGAAGTTTCGTTGATTATTGTGCCAAAGCCTGATGCGAATCAATGCGCAGCTGTTTGAGCGTTTGAAGAGGATGTGGAAGACCTGTTTTACCATTGTAGTAGACTCGAATTTTGGAACAAATTCCAAATTATTCAACCAAATAGGCTGAAATTTTGGGATATCATTTCGGTAATAGTATTCTAGGGCCTAAAACTTAGAAAATTTCGATAGGGCAAACAAAATTACAGTTTTATTACCAGGTGGAATCTGTAATGCAGAAATGGATTTTCTGACGTCTGCATTGTTCGATTGCAAGAATTCTCAGTTTTAGGCCCTAGAACAAAGAAAAACGCAGATACTGGGCACTTGAAAATTGCTCTGCATGACAAATTGCGGAAATGGCGTTTGTTCGAAAATTTTATGGTAAATGCCGATAAATAGAGCTATATTCATGTGTATATACATATAGCTATGAGCATATATAGATATATCACTAAACGGAAAACGGGCCCGGATTGTCATGCCCTGCCATCTAGCGGTGGCGCGCGTTGCGAAAATTCTCACTCCTTTACCGACGTCATCTGAGTTCGTCAGCTGATATCACATCCTCTTAAGAGGAGGCTAAATACCGACACTAACACCTCGAAATTGCCATCCAAACTTGCTCTTATACAAATGGATGGAATTGAATAAAATTTTAACAACCTCATCGGAACAATGGCAGGAATGGAGCCTCACTAAAATTTTTTCGAAAAACAAAAAAATATGTACAGATTCACTTACCACCAAGAAACTGTAATTGAAAAACTTAAATTATTAAACTTTTACTGCATTTCGGGTAAAACCAAGAGTGAGGCTCCATGAAGAACGCCACGACACAAATATCGAGACGTTTTCGACATTATTTTATCAAAATAACACGCCGTAAGTTTTGATGGCGCATCAAGAGATAAATATCGATAAATTGTAGTTTTATTGAAAAACGAAATGGCGAAATGTAGTTCACAGACGTGCAAGTGAAGGCAGCACTATGGATTCTGACGAGTAACCTATAATATTTAGGGGGCTCGATTGAGTTCGTTGGCATTAGCTGTAACGCATTTTAGCCCTCAATTGACAATTAATTGTTAATTAATTTATCTCCCTCTTAATTGTCAAAATGTAATTAATTTTCATCCATGGTTGTCGGAGAAACTTGACAACGATGATACGTCGATAATGTAGGGATTGAATAAAAATGGTATTTAGCCTCCTCTTAAGGTTGATGAGTCCCAAATTGAAAATGACGATAAAATATTAAAAATTTGATGTCATTATGTACAACATTTGAAAGGATAAATATGTATCCATATTATATTTTTTAGGTACTACAAATGTATTACAGATATATGTGACATGTGATATAGATATATAATTTAACATAGAAAAATATAAAAGCAATATATTTAATATGCATAAGCTTATAAGAGAGATGCATTCCATATATCGACGGCAGTATGGAAGAACGTGCTATCTCAAATTGTGGTAGAAGAACGTGCTATCTCAAATTATGAGAGAAGAAGGTGGTATCTCCAAATGTGATCAATTGGAGATACCACCTTCTTCTCGCATAATTTGAGATAGCACATTCGTCTACCACGATTTGAGATAGCACGTTCTTCTAGCACAATTTGAGATAGCACGTTTTTCTAGCACAATTTGAGATAGTACGTTCTCCTAGCACAATTTGAGATAGCACGTTCTTCCATACTGCCGTCGATATATTCGTCATATATCTCAGATATAGCATTCATACTTGTCTCATGTAAGACGAATATACAAATTTTTGCCGTTTTGTATGACATGCATGAATTATATATCTGAGATATATGAAGAATATACTTTTCTTCCGCGTGGGTAGGTACCAAACTTTTGGAAGGGACGGTACGGACTCAACATACTTAATGAGAGACGATCTATGAGTAATTATTACCGTGTGATTATATCCACGTGTTTGTAAGTAAGGGTGTCATTGGCCGAGGACAATCTATAATACAGAAAATAAAATATCGCCTTGAGTTGAGTTTGCTTATGACGTTGATATAACGCTCGCTATCTGTCTTTATTTCTCTCGCTCGCAATCGCTCGCTTTTCATTTCTGCGACTTGCTATATCGGCTTAGTACATCGAAGTTTGCCGACTCGTGTTATAGTCACTTGCGCTCGACGAGAACGTACGATTCTAAGTCTCGGCGACACTCGTTATCGTTTCCTTGAAAAGCAAAACCGCTAGAAAAGAAATAGGGAGAGTAAAAAATTCTCGTGGAGTGACGAAAATTTCCAATTATTTCACGAGTGTCGTCATCCGGTGCATAAAGAAATACACGAAATAGCCTGTTACAAAACAAACAAAAAATCGTCAGAGTGAAGTTTCGGGCTTTCGGTGGTGAAAATCAGTGAAATACAAAATATCGTCTACGATTTTATGGTGAAAAATCGTTGAAAATAATATATATCAGGGGAAGATGAGCGCTTGCCTTTTGGAACCACTGGTACGTTTTTTCGAAAGAATTTTCGAGTTATTAAAAATTTCTCTTTAAGAGTATTGAGGAAAATGGTTTTTGAATACCGAGGTCTCGGCCCACACTGAAAAAACATTTTATTTGTAGTGAAGAAATATATTTAATTGGCACTTTTACTTCAATATTTCTTTTACAAAATTTGTTAGTCGTTGAGAAATATTTTATTTGTGTCAAAATAAATTATTAACTGTTAAAAAAGATTTATTCAATTTATTAACCACCAACAAATAATTGATTTCGCCATATTCAACTTTACATTTGTGAACGGTTAACAAATCCTGGTACATTGTTTTCTCTGTGCATGCTTTTACAACCGACATTTTTTTTATTTTGGAGAGTTACAAAAATTATGCAATCATGAAAAAAACAGATTAGTGACTCACGATAATCCTTAAGTCTGTACATGACGCAATTTTCAATTTTGAAAAATTCCTGTCTAAAAGAGGCATCGTTGTTGACCAAGATATTGAGATAATCGTGAATAACCATTCGGAATGCAACCTTATCGCAACTTTTGTTATCAAGCGCAAAATTTTTAAACGGAAAACACAAGAACCATTTCCATTATATCTTCGGTATTTTGAGAGGCGAGGAAAAGGAGTAAAGAAATGGTCGTTAGAATTGCACCCATTGTGCAAATTTGTTGCGTTATTAAATTTAAAAATGATCGTCTGTTTCAACATTTTTAATGATCGCCAAGGATGCAGATCGATCGCGTGTGTTGGCGAGTCGAGACAGCTGATTATCACTTTTGCGAGTTAACATACATTTTTTTTATTATCAATTATCCTATTGTACGCGGTATACTGATTGTTGTTGTGTGAAGACTTTCGATAATTCAGAATCCTACTCATTGAAATATCCGAACGCCATTAACGCCCTCAATCGGTAATGGCGGGATATTTAATGAACTTTAATGAGTGGAGAATTCGTTCCGGGAATTTTTTTTTATTGCCTGCCCTCTTGTCACGATCCATTCACGGTCAAGGCAAATAGCACTGTTTACCATGCACTTTAACGACCCAACTAACAATATATATGCATATGTATGTATATATATAAATATTAGAGTGATTCAAAAAAGGGAAAAATTCTCGCCCAGGCTCAAAAGTTTCATTTAGGTATTAAAAAAAAGACCTCTTAAAATATGAGCTCTTAATATTAATATTAACATTGCCCTCATCGCACTTTTCGATTTTCCATACGAACAACAAGGGAAAAAATATTTCTACGTCTTCTGATTTTTATAAATAGCAAACGATTTATCATACGGGAAATCTACAAACATATTTTTGCAGAGAATTGAACGCTCTACAAAAAAGATTCCGAGTTACTTTTTGATAAGTCCTCTCGTTCAAAAGTTATTCAATGTAAAAGTTTAATTTTTCGTAAATTCGACCGGTTTTTGGATATCACACCGGATCTGTGAGTTTTATCGACAAAATATGGATAAAATTTAATGTGGAACATAAATTAAACTTTCGAGAAATGCTAACCAATAGTTCTCACTATAATAATTTTAAAAAAATAAAACGCTTTAAGAAAAATGTGCAGCAGGAGTTAGCTTAAAAATTTTATTTTTCTGTTAAGAAAATTACATTCATTGTAGTATAACAGTAAATTTTCATTTAATTTTATTTTTAAATAAACAAAAAAAACGGAATTTTTAAGTCAATTTCTGTTGCACAATTTTCTTAAAGCGTTTAATTTTTTTATTATTATAGTGAGAACTATTGGTTAACATATCTGGGAAGTGTAATTTATGTTTCACATTACACTTCATCCACATTTTGTCGATAAAACTAATAGTTCTGGTGTAATATCGAAACACGGCCAAATTTACGAAAAATTAAACTTTGACCTTGAATAACTTTTGAACGAATGGACTTATCAAAAAGTAACTCGGGACCTTTTCTGTAGAGCGTTCCATTCTCTGAAAAAAATGTCGATACATTTCCCGTATGATAAATCGTTTGCTAGTTATAAAAATCAGAAGACGTGAAAATAATGCTTCCCATGTTATCCTTATGGAAAATCGAAAAGTACGATGAGGACAATGATAATATTAATATTAAAGGCTCATATTTTAATGGGCCTTTTTTATACCTAAATGAAACTTTTGAGCCTGTTTGCGAGGCAAACAATTTTTATTTTTTAATCGCCCTAATATATATCACAGGGAGAAGATAGGAAAAATTGATTATTCGAACGTCTTAAGATTGCCACGTGTTGAAAAATTGTACATTGAAATTTCCGCCAGCTGATGATTAAATAATGACTAATTATCGGAATATTTTGCTTTACAATGTGTCGATAATTTCAGTTCTTGTACCGACATTTCCCTCAATTAAATCTCACTTTTATTACATTGATTTGATAGTTTTTTAATTTAAAAAAATTCTGCCAACAGACAAGTCGATTTTTTATAGGATGAGTGAAGATTTACTGAAAAACATTTTACTTCACAAAGTCGTGAGTTCGACTCTCCATCTCAAATCAATTTGATTAAATATTTTATTATATTTGAAAAAAAAAAAAAACGGTGTAGAGAATCAAGAACATTTATGATGTTGAAGCTTGCATCGTTCTTTTGCAAGGGAAATCATTTATATTTTGAAAAAGTTTATCTTTCCCAAGCAATTTCCTGAGTGAAAAATCGTTAAACTGTATTTTAGGATTTTTATCAAGGACATGGGACGTTAAAAGCACAAGCAAACCATAAAACTGACTAAAAACGTATTTGGAAAACCTTTTTGCTACATTGCAGCGATGCAAACTTCACCATCATGCACGTCGTATGCAGAATGAGTAAAGATTTTTCCTGCAAATACGGAACCCTCATTTCCGGTTCCGGTAATACCGAGTTATCGTAATATTGTTTTATTTTAACCCTTATTTGACACGCTTCTGCGGAATAACGTACTTGACACACTGGGTCGTTTGTACCCCAGCGATAAAAATTCTTTAAAAAAATATACCATTTAATATTTTAACTTGCAAATTTTTTTAGAACTTCTTAAGAGGTTACTCCCCAAAGTTATTAAGGATTTATAATAAAATATCAAAGTTAAATATGATAGAAAAATTTAAATAGCCAAGAAAACTGAAAAATGACAATTTCCCAGGTGGGATTGGCCAGAGCTTGTCACATGGCCCAGCATTGGCCCAACGCAGTGTGCCGATGCTGGCATTGTAACCTCGGGCCAAGTCTGGCCAACCTTTGAAGCCAACGTCGGGCCAACGCTGAAACTGAGCGTCGGGCCAACAATGGCATAACGGCTGGCCCAGCACTGGGCCAGTCGCTATGCCAGTGCTGGGCCAGTTGCTATGCCAGTGCTGGGCCAGCCGTTATGCCAGTGCTGGGCCAGCCGTTATGCCAGTGCTGGGCCAGGCCCGGTTATCCCATACACTCGGTATGTTTAGGAGGTTATGTTCACACACGCAGATGTCATTCGATCATCGTAAAAAATGTTGAAACCACGTTCCAGTATTTCGAGAGTGAAAAAATACCGTTTTTTAAAAAATTGCGTTCCGAAAATAATCAGTGAGGAAGATATAGAACAACCCGCGAAAAAGCAAAAAAAAAATGATCGCGATTTGATGGATCCGATTGTAACGATTCAATTTTCTAACCTTGAAAATTCGCATTTCATTGTCGAAGATGACAACGATGACATCGAGGATGAAGTAGTTTCTTCATCACTTGACGAATCGCCAAATGACGAATCACTTAATCAAGACGTCAATTAATTGTTTTTTTTTCTTACTTCAGAAATACGTTTGTTGAATATTAAATAAATATTTCTATAATCATTTTTATATAATCTGGTCTGAGTTTGAAAATTATTTCTTAATGCGATCCGCATTAACATTTATTTATATCCACCTATTTATATCCAGTACTAGGCCATGATTGAATGCCAGCGTCGGGCCAGCATCGGATGCCAGTACAGGGCCGTCATTAAATGCCAACGCCGGGCCACGATTTGATGCCAGCGCTGGGCCAGCATTGTATGCCAGCGCTGGGCCGGCGTTGTATGCCAGCGCTGGGCCGCCATGTAATACCAGTATTGGGCCGACATTGCATGCCAGAGTTGGGCCGAGGTTAACAAACCAGTACCGGCATAATGCTGGCCCGATACTGGGAGTCAGCTTTGGGCCAAGCCTGTACGCCTGGCATTTAGTACTGGCCCAACGTCGGGCCATTTGTTAAATCCCACCTGGGTTTTGTTAAAAAAATCATAACTTTTTTATTTTTCGACAAATATGTTTCAAAATTTAACTAAAGTTGTTTAATATATAAAAATATTAGTAGTAAAATAATGTGACAGGAAAAAAAATGTGCACAACATTTTCGCACTCTTGACCTTGACGCCCTGTGGCTATCGCTACTACATAAAAACTTATTGTCTTAGAGTGATGCTATAAGCTGGAAGGATGCGTAATTGCAGCCTCGAACTAATTACAGATGTCGCTATAGGTCCCATTTTTCTAAAATTGAGTTACTTAAAATTAAGGAAATTTAGGCCTGGTGTGTTTTGTACCCCAGTGTGTCAAGTAAGGATTAACCCTTTCACAGTGAGGTGAAAATGAGATTTTCGTGCCATTTTTGTGTTGGAAATTTTTTTTCCTAGATTTGCTTTAAAGTCTCAGTATAAAGGTTTTTGGGGTCGCTGACTTCGAATTTGATATCAGATTTCCAAAATTCAAAATGGCGGGACCAATATGGGGGACGCAAATTCGCGACCATAAATATCTAAAGATACAATTTTTGTCAAAATCCAACTACTTTTCGAATTTGCGTCCACCATGTTGGATCCGCCATTTTGAATTTTGGAAATCTGATTTCAAATTCGAATTCAGCGACTCTGAAAACCATGAAGTACTCACTTTCGTCGAAATCAAACCATTTTTCGAATTTACGTCCACTACATTGGATCCATTTCGAATTTTGGAAATCTGATGACAAATTCAAATTCAGTGACCCCAAAAACCATGATGTATCAAATTACAATCGAATCGATGCAGTAGAAATAGGTTGTTTTTCAAATGCCCCTATACGTGTCATGACACAAAAATGGCACGACTTTTTTTTGCCCCTATGCGTGTCACTCACAGCCAAAGGGTTAATAAGGATAAAATTATATTGTTTCAAATATTTATACATGCGAAATGAAATATTTCGTCTTCTTATGATGGATAAAATATCCATTCAGTGCCCCGGATGAATGCTACTTATTTTTGTTAACTAATTTTTTTTTAATTCAAAAGTCAAATGACAAACGTTAATTAATATTAATCCTGAAATATCGTATAAGCTCTAAACTTATGAAACAAGGTAAAATTTTCGTGGATCGTTTCAATTACTGGATGATTCGATCTCTTGTGTCGAAATAATTCTGAATAAACGCCAAATATCGAAATCCATGAGAGGCAGTCTAAGAAATTACACTTTTAAATCGTTGCGAACGACAATAATCCGTCGAGATTAGTCGTGCAATTAGTTAATCAGTTATTCCTAATAAAATGCCTCCTTTTCTAACATACAATATACATATGAGTAATTCTATACCATTTCGAACTGCAGAGTCTGACCCTTGACCTCTCGGATTTGGCTCGCGATTTTTTATATGATTGTTCTCACTTTGAAAGGCACCAAATTTTTTTTTTTATATTTTTGAGATTCAATTTGAATCTTCTACAATTTTTTAAACGATTTTATTCATCGACTCAATTTAAAAATCCTTAAAAATCCTGAAAAATCGTGTGTCAGATATCAACATTTTTAAGCTTAGAGCCGGAGTGGGGGAATTTTTCCTTCTTACTATTTTCAAGCTTTTTCCGAAAAAAAACGTTTAACAAAATAGAAGCGGGAGTTATTTCACTACGAATGGTTCCTGAAACATTTTCATATGTAATATCGGATTTTTGACAAAAATTTCAGATTTTTCGCAAGAGATTTTTTTTTCTTTATTTTGCTAATGAATGGTCCCGATAAATCAGAAATACTTTTCAAAAATCTGATATGACATATGAAAATGTTTCATATGAAAAAGTTTCAGCAATTATCCATAGTAAAATGACTCCCGCTTCTAATTTTTGCAACGTTTTTTTCGGAAAAAACTCAAAAATAGTAAGAAGGAAAAATCTCCCCACTCCGGCTTGAAGCTTAACAATTTTGATATCTGAAACACGATTTTTCAGATTTTTTTTGGATTTTGAAATTGTGTCGATCAATAAAATCGTTTAAAAAATTGTAGAAAATTCAAATTGAATCTGAAAAATCTGAAAAAAGTGGGTGCCTTCCAAAGTGAGAACAATCAAGTCAAGGGTCAGACCCAGGTCGATTTGACATGGAATGACCCATATACATTGTATATTAGAATACATACTTTGCTAATATAATGATTTACGTGATTTAGGCTACTTTTCTAATATAAATTGTACATATTGTATATTGTACAATGTACAATATACAGTGTATACAATTCCCTTTTTTCTTCGTCTTGTGTGACGAAATATACAGACGGTTCGACGACTCTGTGCCACAGTTTCGTTCCCAGAGAGCTCGTTGGTTCGGTTCAATAGCGATTATTTATCTCAAGTGCGATAATTATAGCGCCAATATAGTGATGCACAATTGCTCACGAGGGCATCCAACGATTGTCAAGAGTCAACGAGATTGATAACGGCTGCGGCGATGCCGCCGAACAAAGTCGGTAATTTTGCGCGCAGAAAATCTCGAGATAAATGCACAATCTCTCTCCCTCTCTCTTTCTCTACGTTACCTCTGCGTCGTAAAACACAATTGCGTCTGTAAAAAAAATTTCCGACGCGATCACTGCAAAAGTACCAAAGTACCAACTCGCAATTCTTTTTTTTTTATTGCCTCTTTGGCGAAAAAAAAACATTCGCTATTCTACATAATGAATTCTAATTACAAGCGTAACACGACCAGAGGTTGCTTTCGTTCGAATGAAAATGACGATTATCCCAAACTCGTTACGAATTGCCATCCTACTTTAAGTGTGTTTATCGCAGACCAAGCCTAAGCTGTAATTGGCGGGAAAAACTTGAAAGAGGTTGTTCAAAGTGAAGGCCCGAACACAATGAAAAACATAAGAGATAGGAATAAGAAATAAGGAATAAGAAATAGCACAGAGGCGCAAGACACAATAGGCGATAAGTTACAATATTCAACCAATCACAGCGGTGCGTGCTGCTGCGTGCGCGAACGTCAAATACATAACCTCAATGTGATGCTGAGAAAACAAACGCGTTGCCCTTTTGACTGCGCACGAGAGATTGGTGAGTTTTTTTAGAATGTATATATATTATTAATAAAATAATAAGCTTCTTAATTTTTTAATTGAATAAACTTGTAAATTTTTAAACTTTATAAACTTCTTATTTCCAAAGTCAGTCAATTATGAGATCTTTCAAACATTAAATTAAAAAATTTAATGTAAAAATATTTAATTTAAATTAAAAATTTAATTATAAATGTAATTTAATTAAATTACATTTGTAATTGAATTATAGTGAATAAACATAATTTTATTACGAATGTAATTTAATTATATATGTAATTAAATTTGGTTCGAAGTACTTGAATGATATTCAGTATGAAATGTTTTAAATAATTTGTAATTACATGAATAATAATTAAAACTGCTCCAATGAATGCATAACTTTATTTTATCAATAAGTACAAATGCCTTGAATAATTAGTAATAGAACGTATAATTTCATTATAAAGATAATTGCAACTGCCCATCTCTGCATAGAATGTACATTTATACACGACATATCCCCTACAGCACACAATATTCCTACAATGTTGCTGGCATGTTGCATGACAACATTGTAATATTTCAAAAAACATTGCTGCAATCTTGCTACAGTGTTGCTATGTCCGACGATTGAAATATTGCTGCAATGTTCTGCAATATTCCAGAAATATTGCATCCAATCAATATGCAATATTCCAGCAATATAACTCGTATTACATATTCAATATTTTAGGAATATTACCTACAATGGAAACTTTATGATTTGAATTATTGCATAATATAAAAATATGTAGTTTCACGTCCATATGACTACGCGACCACAGAGCGCGAGCAAATGTTCCCACAATTGATTGTTAATTGAGGACCCCGATGCTGGTAATACACCGGACCTTTATCGGTGCTCGGTGGCTCTCTCGCCAGCGCGAGAGCGCCCACCGACGGCCGCCACCTAACGGATCTCAGGCGAAGTGCCGAGATCGTGGCAGGCCCCAGGTCGTCCCGTTACAGTATATAGTCATATTTTACGAATAAGAATCATCCAGAAACGAAATATATTTTGGTTTTATAGCTTTTTTGATATTAAACATTTTTTCAATACGAATATCACAATGTCTGAATATTATTAATATCACATGTGTCATTAATGTCAGAAGCACAACAAAATTTTGAAAATAAATATGAAAAAAAAGAAAATAACTCAAAATCGATCGTTATTGATATTTTATGAGGAATAAATGAATCGATCTTTTTCAATTGATCTTTTACATATTTATTACGGTCGTGTAGTTGTAAAATTTGAAGTTCGATCTCACCAATATTGCTGCAATTTACTCGCAACGTTTCAACAAAATATTGCAGGTATGTTGCTTAGGAACATTCCCGAAACATTGCTGAGAAGTTTTAGTGCAATGTTGCGTAGCAATGTTGCCACAACATATCTGCAATATATCATTGCACGTGCAATATGACAACAAAGCTGCAACATTGCAGCAATGTTATGTGCTGTAGGAAATATTATATACAAAATACATACTGTACATTACCCACGTCGTGATACAAGGCATATCAAGGCGAAGAAAAGAGCTTGAATTTCGTACCGCCATTTTTAAGAAGCTTGTGCTGGTCCTGTGATTGGCTGGCAATAAGAAATAAGAGATAGATTTCCATCGCGACGGAAATTCGATCGCTATTTCTTATTCCTTATTCCCTATTTCTTCATTGTGCGTTGACCAACGGTTCTGCCATAACTGAATTTCTGCTATTTCTTATTCCTTATTTCTTATTCCCATCTCTTATGTTTTTCATTGTGTCCGGGCCTTGAGCCATTCGGTCTCGCGACAGGATCTGTCTCATCGACAGATCCGCGATGATCGACGAACAGTATGAATAGAAAAAACAGAGACCTACTCGATCACGAGGTGTTCATAATATTCAAGTAGATGGCAGCATATCCTTCGCGCAAGCGAGCGCAGATGATAAGAGAGATTTTCGTAATAACTTTTCAAAAAAATTGTGAAATGAAGAAATTGTCACGAAATGACAATAAAAATCGATAATATTGAAGTTTGCATAATTATAATGCAATAGAATTAATTTTTTTAATGAAATTTATTCACCTCCAAAAATTTGGTAAATCAAAAATCGTTGAAATGTATTTTCGGATTTTTAGTACGGACTTTAAACGGCAAATGCACAAGCAAACCGTAAAATGTAAGAAAACGTAAAAAAATAGATTTTTAGCTATTTTCATGACTCAAATATTCAAATCAAATCAAAATTGAAGATACGAGTTCGGGTGATCGTAAAAATGACGAATTCGTTCCTTGAACGCAAAATTGAAAGACTTTTTCAATTCTTTTCAATTATGCAATGAGGTTCAACAATAATTTGTCAAGTATTTCCGAAGATTTTAAATTTTACCTCAAGGCGGTATTGAGCGTTTTATGGAGCTCGATAAAAAAAATATATACATTTTTACCATTCTTTTTTTAGAACATATTTGTTAATATTCTGACAATAATAGGTATTAAAAAAAAATTCCAGACCAAAAAATGAAAATTAAATAAGTTATAAGCTGGTAAAGTTGAGGGTAAAAAAGGGGTGTATAAGCGGATACGATTGCAACCCTTTTAGTCATCCGATACAAAATTTAAAGAAAGATTCTTAATTAGTAAGAATGTCGTTATTATAGCCCGTACCTCGGAGAAAACGGAAAAAAAATTTCGCAAAATGGTGGCTGAACAAAAAAGACGTTTTTCGACTATTTTTTTGATAGTTTTAATTTTTTTACTATAGTAAAAATAATAATTTTGGTAAAATCGTGGTAGGGGCGATAGAAGGGATATACTTCAGATTGGTGAAAAATGTCAAGCAAATCGGTTGAGTAGATATTGAGATATCATGTCAGCCGTGTTGAGAACGCAGCGGTTTTAAGAAAAACGTCTAATAATCCGATTGAAAAAATTAATTAAAAAATTTCCTTTGGAGGATACAATCTTAAAGATGCAAACTTTGAGAAAATGAAAAAAAAACTATTTTTCATAATTCTAGACCAGAATACCGGTTTAAGGTACACTAGTCTACTTGAGAAGGCCAAAAAACAAATTTTTAAGCATTTTTTCCTCAGCTCCTTTATTAGATATGGCTATAAAACTGTTTTACAGTATTGTTTCATCCTTCAAAAATACAAACAAAAAATTATTTTTTATTTTGATTCTTGGCATAATTTATAGAAGGCGCCAGAATCGAAAATGTCTTGTCCCATAGCCGACAGTTAATCTCAGGATTGCCAAGTTCAAAACAAAAAAATAACAAAGCATTTTAAAGAGGAAGGTTTCTTACACAAAAATTTACACCGTTAATGAAATGTCGATTTGAAAAAATGGCAGATATTTGAAATGAAAATAAAAAATTGAATATTTTACAATTTATTTCAAACATCCGCCATTTATTTTCTTAATCGATTTTTCATTAACGGTGGTCAATTGTTGTGTAAGAAACCTTCCTATTTAAAATGCTTTTTTTTTTGTTTCAGACTTACCAATCCTGAGGTTAACTGTAGGCCATGGGACAAGACATTTTCAAAGACTCAACTTTGCCACCTTCTATAAATTATTCATAAAATCAAGATAAAAAATAAAATAATAATCAAGATTAAAAATCTCGAAAATTTGCTTTTTTTTTGCACTGTAAAGTAGACTAGTACCTTAAAGTAATGCGTTCGAGGTTTTGTAGTTCGGATGAATGTTCAAAATTCGGATTTGTATATCAAATCAAAGTATAGCGAATTAAAAAAAAAAAAGGTTTTTTCTTCTTGAAAATCGAGAGTAAATTTTTTGTACATGATCTGACCAAGATTGAACATGGTAGAAGCAATTACAATGGGTCGTTTCAAATTTTCTATGTAATTTTTTTTCATGTAAAATCGAAAAGTAGTCGGGAAGTCCGTTAATTGATGATGTCAGATGATCTACCGATAAAAATAAAATCTCCCTTGGGACTTTGTTCAATCTTGTACCTTGCACATAACACAGCGACTTAATCTCGATCCAAGAATCTTGCATCGTTTATGTTTCAAGCCGAACTTTTCGTTTCCTGTTTTGACAAATTATCCTCGACCACCAACATCATAACCGATCATAGATATAAGGGTGGTCTAGCGTCACTAAATTCCTTATCTTGGTGTGGTATCACATGTTACACCGAACTTTATGGAACCTCGTTGATTGGAATCATTACCAAATTTATCATAGTTTCGTCATTCGTGAAAGATTCTCTTTTTTCCATGATATCCATATAATTATTGCAAAAACAATGTTTTTCATTTTTCCTCGTGCCATCGTGAGTTCGAGGCGAAAGAAATATGATCGATCGATGAGAAGACCACCTTTGGAGTTCGGCATCATAAATACTCTTGTAATATTACCATAAACACCTGATATATGAAAAAGGACCTCGAGAGAAAGGCCACCCTCGAGCTTTCTTTCTCGTTCCCTTCGCGCAAAGCCACTCCTTAGACTCTTATAGGGGAGAAAGTCAGGGAATATGGAACCGGTTTTTTTTATATTTAAGGAGGTTCATCTGGTACCGAGTGAGTCAAAAGAAAAACGTCAATGCTTAACCTCAAAATAAGCGGTGACTAGCTTAGTCATTAACAATGCTTAACCTCAAAATAATCAGCATTTTCAAGACTAATTAATTTATTATGAATCTCACAAGTACCGTAATCGATTTTATGAAGCTTTAAAAATGTTCTTTAGATACTTTTTTCATTAATTCTTAAATTTTCGTCAAAATCTGTATTGTAATGATTGTGCATTTAATATTTATAGACGGTATCCCATAAGAGCCCATGTTATTTAGGATTTACATTTTTATTTATTTCTCACGAACAGCGTACCCTCAGATCTTGAAATTTTAACAGATGACTTTTTAGATATTAATAACTATATTCTGATTTTTTTTATCAACATATGTATTGTAAATCGTGTACCAGATGAACCTCCTTAATGTAATCGTCCTGCCACGTCCATTCAAATAGGATGGCTGTCTAAATTCCATAAAATTGAGACGACCTGAATTTTATAATAAAATATAAAAAAGGAAATACTGTTTTTAACGGACGATGTATTTTGGATAACCTAATTTTATTTATTGAAGTCAAAAACTTGGATTACAGTCGTTCAAAAACACGTCTGAATGTGCAAAAAGTACATGTTCTTATTGAAACCCGGGTTAAGTTATGATTATTCAAGATTTTTAAAAAATAAAATGGAGTCGATGACATTGCCTCAAACTTTTGGAGTGTCAAATTACTGACTTCAAGTATCGATGTAAAAAAAATCACACCTCAAAATTGGATTTAATTACCATGGAACGAGTTACCTTAAAGGAACCAGCAACCATCGAATCTAATTGTTGTTGTTAGTTTTTTTTAATGAAACAAACTAAATACGCAACTCAAGGATTGGTTTGTCCTTGATAATTTTCCCGAGGATTCGAGGAATATCAAAAGTTCGCTTGCCATTTCTTTTGATTCCATCACTAATTGACCTTATTTTGTTATCATAGCAAACTGTGGAAGCCACAAATCCATCTGAAAAAACCATGCAAATTGGACATTTGCACATTGCTTCATCTTAATCACATAGCTTCCTTTATCACAAAGTATGGCACTCAAATTTGGCTTCCTCATAAAGGAAGCTTTGTTAACTATCGAAAAACATGAGTATTCAACGTGCAAATTTGCCAAATTCTTTCACATTTACTTCTTACTAAATTTGATTTTTGCCAAATTCAATAGCGAACAACCTTGATCACTATTTTGAATGTGTACAACATTTCAGTACTTACAATATTTCACTAATAGCCGAAGTTAGAGTACGCTATTTTCCAAAAAACCAAAATTTGATAAAATTTTTATCATTCGATCGATTTTCGCCAAATTTAATAACGAACATCCTCGATAGCTATATTAGCTATGTCTAAAGTTTCACAAGTCAGAGCGTTTACGCTATTTTTTAAAAAATTAAAAATTTCGTAAAATTTTAATCGGTGGATTTTCGCCAAATTCAATACCAAACAATCTTAATAGCTATACTAATTCTGTACAATGTTTGAGTGCTATATCTTGAATATTGCAGAAGTTAGAGCGTTTACGCCATTATTGCAAAAACGAAAAAAGTCGATAAAATCTGAACACCCGTTAGAATTGCAACAAAAACTTTTCATAATGAAGAGCAATTCGTGCTCGACAAGTGCGCCAAATTTTAGCTCGATATCTCGAAGCGTTCTTGAGTTATCAATTACACTACGCGCAATAATTAAGGGAACAAGACAAATTTCCAAATTTTTCGGGGATTTTCAACAGGCTGTATTTCAGTGAAAAATGATCTTATGGCGGCCATAAAGAAAGAATTTTGAAGCTCCAAGATTCTAGTTTTCAGATCTTTTGGTCAAACATTTTTAGAAACTACGGTTGGTACGAAATTTTAAGAAATGGTGCAAAAGAAAATGTTTGAAAATCTTTTACCTTTTTATTTTTGGTCCACGGGTTTGGAAATTTGTTGTCCAGCTAAACCAATACATGGACCAAGTAGCCTGTTTATTCAGCTTCAATTTCCATTTTGTATTTTTTTTCTATGTTGGTTTCTCGCGGAGATATCCGGCTTTCAATGAAAAAGGATCCCTTTGTCTTTAACCACTGATATCTCAGCAACCAATGGCCGTACAGAAATTAATCGGGCATTTTCGGAAAGTGGAATAAATTTCCTACAAGATTCTCATAGATTTGGGGAAATTTTTTTTTCTGCCCTCGATATGCTGTTGAAAAAAGTACAAAAAAGTGACTTTTTCCCTTGATTTGGTAAATAGACTGCAGCGTTGCTAATATTGATGAGAAGGCTAATGTTTTGAGGAATTCTTACAGCTCAATGTACCTCCAATAACCCTGTAAATTTGCAGATCGATCCATCGAATGGTTTTTCCGGACCGATTGATCAAAATTTTCAAAAAAATTAAACGTACCTTAATAAATATGTTGTAAAAAAGCGTAAAAATTTTTTTTTTTGTTTTTTTTTATCGAACTCCACAAAACGCTCAAAATTGTTGTCTTTAGACCAGAATACCGCTTTAATTCGGCTAATCCTGATAATTTGGCAGTACCATAACTGGATTCTTTATATCTCTGTTCTTAAATAACTCTATGTGTAATTTCTATACTCCGACATAACTATTCTTAAATATCTCTAATCTTTAGTCGTGTCTCAACTCTATTCTTCATTTCTCTATTCTTAAATAAGTCTATGTGAAAAAATCTGTAGTCTGACATATCTCTAATCGTAAATATGTCTATTCTTAAATAACTCTGCGGTGAATTATCTGTGCTCTCATAAAACTGTATTCTTAAATATTTATTCTCGAAAATAAGTCTACTCCTAAATATCTCAATTCGGAAATAACTCTACTCCAAAACATGTCGTATCATAAAATTTCTATTCCAATAAATCTCTATTCTTAATAAATTCGAAAAATGCTCTATGGCGAAATATCTCTCTTCCGTCAAATAGAAATTATAATTTTTTTCAATAATAACAGCTCAGAATAGAGATCTGTCCGAATAGAGATCTGTCAGAATAGAGATATTTCGCCATAAAGAATTTTTCGAATTGATTAAGAATAGAGATTTATTGGAATAGAGATTTTTGCGATGCGAGTAGAATAAACATTTAAGAATAAGGTTTTATGAAAGCACAGTTAATTAACCCCAGAGTTATTTAAGAATAGACATATTTACGATTAGAGATATGTCAGACTACAGATTTTTTCACATAGACTTATTTAAGAATAGAGAAATAAAGAATAGAGTTGAGGCACGACTAAAGATTAGAGATATTGAAGGGGGGGGGGGGGGGGGGGGGGTAAGTATTAAAATTTTTTTTTTGCATTTTTTTAAATTTTTTTAAATGAATGCTTAATATTTTAAGAATATTGTGTCAAAATTTCAAGTCGATTCGAGCAAAATTGACGAAGTTACGATTATTTTTATACCTGTCGGATTTTAATCAACCGATTCCATACGTATAACCGAGCAGAGCAGGAAGCTGAGAGACAAACTAAAGAAGGCAGGATTCGTCGTAGACAGGAGCAAAAAGGTGCTTTAGACATCATGGATGATAGCTACATCCTTTATGGACCGGGCATTGATGCTTCAGTGTGAGGTAAGCCGATAAAATTTTCTTATAAACGTTTCATACCAGATTTTTTAGTGTTCAAAACTTTAAAGCGTTTTTCCCACAACTCACGTTTTCAAAGTCGGTGCCCCTCATAACTTCAAAACTACTGCACCGATCCTTTTGAAATTTTGAACACTATTTCCGCACATAATTTACGAGGTAACGCTGGAGAGTTTTTTCGAATTTGTTGATAATTTTTATTTTACAATAACAAATTAGTCGATTTTTTTCACGAAAAATCGCGTTTTTCCCTTCAAAGTGTTCCAAAAAAGTGAAAAATTAAAATTTCGAAAAACCCTCCCAGCGTTACCTGGGGAAAACTATTATCTAACGAATGAACTTTGATTTTTCGGTTTCAGATGATCCAACACCAAGTTATGAGGGGCACCGCAATTCTACTTTTTTCCGAGACACGTCCGAATAATTGCTGCCATTGCCGTATTTTTTAATATTTCTTCGTGAAAGTTTTACACAACATTCTTCAAATGTCATACTTTAATGTGCTATTGGTTTTAATAAAGAGATTTTAACTGTGTCATCACAAAAAATTCACAAAAACATGTCTTTTTTCTTACGAATTAACCTTACCCCCCCCCCCCCCCCCCCCCCTGAAGAATAGAGTTATGTCGGAGTAGAGAAATTACACATAGAGTTATTTAAGAATAGAGATATGAAGAATCCAGTTATGATAGCCGATAATTTAAACGAATAAACAAGGGTGGTTCATATTCCCCGCAATGGAGAAGGAGAAGAAAGATCGAGTTTTTGCTTGTCCACCTTGGTCTCATCGTAGGAAGAAATGGTCGACGTTATAGTGACTAATGATTCGATGGTACGAGGCGCATAGACGCCGGTACCAACGTTCTGGAGAAAATGCGGAAAGAGAGAGGATGAGAGGGATGAAAGTATAGCGTCGGGGAGAGAGAAAGAGTAGAGAGTCCAGGACCGCATACAGAGAGAAATTTATTTTTTTCATTCGTAAATGGCGCACACGCCAGTCAAAATGTGCGTATGGGAGAAGAAAGAAAAATTTGTACGATAATTACCTTATACTTTTTTACAAATGCGTCGTGATTCTCACTGGATGAGGATAGGTTTGCCCTGAGAGGAAAAAAAAATATATAATTCCCAAACACAACGGCGAGCTAATGATGCGAGAGTCACGAAGAATGTGTATATTGTACATACCAATACACGGATAAAGAGACGCGACGGCGTTTTTATTTATTTTTATCAGACGTATCATAGTCATAAATATACGGAGCATTCCATGGCAATTATACCAACAAATTTTTTCACTCCATCCACGAATTTTTATCTCAAACCATAATTGAGGTTATTATATTGAGGATCTTATATTTCCACTTATTTTCTCTCACAATTGCGCGTTCCAGAATTACATTTTTTCGTAATCCCGACCATATTGACATCATTCATTGAAATCTCGATAATTATAATTTTCGTTGCATTCATCGAGTTCACATAATTCTCTTGAACTCCAAAATTTCATTAAACTAAATAAAATCTGCTTTTGGAATGCATTTACTTTTCGAGAAAGTAAACGGATTTTATTTTTCTTTCTCACGAAAGAACCTTTTTTTTTGAGGTGTGTGATTTTTTATTTCAAAAAACGAAATAGGCTTGGAGACAATTTCGATCGAATTTAAAACAATTTTAAGACTCGGAGGCTGGTCGATTTTTGTTAGAATGGCCCACATGTAGGGAACTTTGAGTAACGATTTTAAAAAACCCTGCAAATTGCACATTTGCACATTGCTTCCTCATCTTTATCCATAGTTCACACAGCTTCCTTTAATACAAAGTATGGCGATTAAATTTGACTTCCCCATAAACAAAGCTTTGTTAACTATCGAAAAACATGAGTAACCAATGTGCAAATTTGCCAATTTTTTTTAAATTGAGTTCTTGTCAAATTTTATTTTTGTTAAATTCAATAGCGAACAACGTTGATCACTATTTTGAATGTGTACAAAATTTCAGTAGAATATCTCGCAAATAGCCGAAGTTGGTATACGCATTTTTCAAAAAAAAAACCAAAATTTGATACATTTTTAATCTTTCGGTCGATTTTCGCCAAATTCAATAACGAACAACCTCAACAGCTATATAAGCTCTGTGCAAAGTTTCAGTGCAATATCTTAAAAATGGCACAAGTTAGAGCATTCACGCTATTGTTCAAAAAATTAAAAATTTCAATCCCTCGATGGATATTCGCCAAATTCAATAGCGAACAACCTTGATAGCTATACTAGTTCTATACGGAGTTTCAGTGCAATATCTTGAAAATTGTGCAAGTTAAAGCGTTTACGGTATTTTTAAAAAAAATCAAAATTTCATAAAAATTTAATCTTTTAATCGATTTTTGCCAAATTCAATACCAAACGACCTTAATAGCTGTACTAATTTTGTACAAAGTTTCAGTGCAATATTTTGAAAATTGCAGAAGTTAGAGCGTTTACGCCATTTTTGTAAAAATGAAAAAAATCGATAAACTCTGAACACCCGTTAGAACTAAAACAAAGAAAAATTCATTATGAAGAACAATTTGTGCTTGACAAGTCTGCCAAATTTCAGCTTGATATTTCGAATTGTTCTCCAGTTATTAATTATTTACATCTGAAACTCAGGATACACACACACACATCCTTCCGGACATTTTTTCCAAATATGATTTCTCGATATTTTGGGACATTTTGAACACATTGGTATAAAAATAAAAATAAAAACATTTTCACGAAAACAAAGCTTCGTTTATAAAAAAGCAAAGTGGTACCAGAGTTGTGAAAATAGTAATGCATTACCCAATACAGGCGTGCTCTATTACAAATAAAAAAAGTATTGTGTAATGTATGCATGTTCCATTACAAATAAAAAAAAAGTAATGTGTAATGGATGCGTGTTCCATTACAAATAAAAAAGTAATGTGTAATGGATGCGTGTTCCATTACAGATAAAAAAGTAACATATAATGGATGCATGCCCCACTACAAATAAAAAAAAGTAACGAATAATGGATGCGTGCTCCATTACAATTAAAAAAAGTAATGTGTAATGGATGCGTGCTCCATTACAATAAAAAAAAGTAATGTGTAATGGATGCATGTGCCATTACAAATACAAAAAGTAATGTGTAATGGATGCGTGTTCCATTACAAATAAAAAAGTAATGTGTAATGTATGCACGTTCCATTACAAATTACAATTTTTAAAAAAAGTACTGTGTAATGGATGGAGTGCTCCATTACAAATGGGAAAATTGCCGTGCTCACATTAGAAACTTGCACATTGCTGTTTCATTATTTTATTTCGCTCACTAAAAGTACATCCACAATAATCACAAATGATCCATAAAGTTTAAAATAAAGAACATGCACATTATTTAGGGATTCAATAAATCGACCAATTTTGTATCAGTAACTTGTCATTTTTATTAGATTGCTTATAATTATAGGTAACAGCGTGTAAAAGCGAGGTCAATATAAAGTTGGATAATTTTTGGGGTTGAGTACATTTTCGTACTTTATATTTAACGATGAACTGTCTGTTTTTTTGTTTCTATTTTTCAACTTTATCGATCATTTGTGATAATTGTGGATGAACTTTTAGTGAGCGAAATACAATAATGAGACAGCAATGTGCAAGTTTCTAATATGAGCACGGCAATTTTTCTGTTTGTAATGGAATATTCTCCATTGCAAATTACTTTTTTTTTAAATTGTAATTTGTAATGGAACGTGCATACATTACACATTACTTTTTTTATTTGTAATGGCACATGCATCCAGTACACATTACTTTTTATATTTGTAATGGCACATGCATTCCATTACACATTACTTTTTGTATTTGTAATGGGACATACATCCATTACACATTACTTTTTTATTTGTAATGAGACATGTATCCATTACACATTACTTTTTGTATTTGTAATGGCACATGCATCTATTACACATTACTTTTGTATTTTGCAATGGTATACTTATCCATTTCACATTATGCAGTGTAATGGGTAAAAATACAGTAATGCATTATATCAAAGTAATGCATTATTTGCAACTCTGAGTGCTACATTGCATACAAGATGGCCCAATCTTGTGGGCCGTTTAATTTGGAATGGAATAGCCTTTATGATCTTGTAGATCGATAATAATAATTATTATAAAGATAATCATAATATCGCCTCATAAGTGCCCGTATCTCGCGTAATTATCGACTAATAATTATCCTGCATCTTCGGGCGCGCGCATCCACCAGTCACAACTCAGTGGTAATGAACTACGTTCGATCGGACGAAACGTGCACGAATATTGACGTCTTCGTTTGTGAAAAGAGGAAAGAGCCGTCCAAGTATCAACCGATCACTTCTTTGTCTTTTTCTTCCTATTTTTTTTACCATTTTACCAACAGTGTCTCTCGCGAGAGACTCGTTAAGACTTTTTTTGTTGTGTTTCTTTTCAAAGGCGAGGAATATGCGGCACTTTGCGACGTAAAACATGATGTTGAAGTTTGCATCGTTTGAATACGATGAAAACAGTTTTTTTTTAAATTAATTTCTTCTAAAAAGTTTTCAAAAAAGAATCTAGTGAAGCGAGATTTTCAAAAATCTCGTCTCGTCTCGAAATCTCGCCTTATTGTCTCGAGATCTCGTCTCGTCTCGAAATCTTGCTTCGTCTCGTCTTGAAATCTGTATTCCGGCTGTATTCCGCTCAAACAGAGTCGACGAAAAAAACTTAAAAAAAAAAAACAGTTTGAAGCTGCAATCTTCTGCTCTAAAAAACGCTCGCGAAAAAGTTTGTTTGCGCTTTTTAAAATGAAATTATCGTCAGTCAAATGAAAAGAGAAAAAAAAACTGAATTTTTTTTCAACTTTGCGTTTGTGTTATCTTTGTTCAAAGTAAAAAATGTGGTAATACTAAAAATAATGTAATTGTGAACAAAAAAAGGGGGGAAAAGACGGCATTAAGGGGGAATGCTACTGTGCGGGCCGGCGATTTTTAAGGATTTTTTTTACAGGGATAACTAATTAATAAAGGGATTGGATTGTTGTTATTTTATTAACTGTATATTAAACTCTTTTACGTAGATTTTTGTTAAGAAGTTTTAAAAATTAACAAAGATATGGGCCTTGACTAAACGAAAAATTTCTCTCCATTGTGGCATTAATATCTCAATGAAGGGTTATCTGAAAATGAAAAACAAAATTTTATCAATATCTATACGAATGTAGCCATCGTTATGTACTTTTCAATAACAAATTTTGTTATGCAGAATTCAGACCCCCCGGCACAACTTTAGTCAATAATTGGTTAAATGACCCATAGATATTGATAAAATTTTGTTTTTATTTCCAGATAACCCTTTACTGGGATATCAGATATCAATGCCACAATAGAGGCGAAATTTTTTTTAGCCGTTGAGTCAAGGCCATTATTTTAATTAATTTCAAAAATGTCTTAATAAAAATGTATGTAAAACAAGTTTAATATACCAGGTGTGTAAGTATGAAACCGGAATTTGCCCATAGGTGGCGCTAGATGTCGATGCAGTTACCGACCTATCACGTCAGCGGTGTCTTGTTATTGTATTGATATCCGACAAAGATTTCCAACTCACAATAACACGAGTTTCATTCAGTAGCATTAGTTTATTAGAGATAAACATGTCGAGTTTTGTGCCAACAAATTACGATTTGCGGACAGCCCTACTTTTCTGTTTTCATCTGAAGAAAACCGCAGCCGAATCGCATCGAATGCTTCTGGAGGCGTTTATTGAGCATGCTCTCGGTAAAACACAGTGTTTCGAGTGGTTTAAACGGTTCAAAAGTGGCGATTTTGACGTGAGGAACGAAGAACGTGGAAGACCACCGAAAAAGTTTGAAGACGCTGACCTGCAAGCCTTGTTGGACGAAGACGACGCTCAAACACAACAACAACTGGCGGATCAGTTAAAGGTGACCCGAGAAGCCATCTCCCTTCGGTTAAAAGCCATGGGAAAGATACAAAAGGTGGGGAAATGGGTTTCATACTTTCGAAATTCCGGTTTCATACTTACACACCTGGTACGCTTAATAAAATAACAACAATCCGATCCCTTTATTAATTAGTTATTCTTGTAAAAATAATTCTTACAAATCAGTTATTTTTTGGGCCGTCACCCTTAAGAGGAGACTAAATACCGACACTACGCTTCGAAATCGCCATCCAAACTTGCTCTCATACGAATGAATGGAATTCAATAAAATTTTAACAGCATAATCGGAATTATGGCACAAATGGAGCCTCACTAAAATTTTTTTGAAAAAAAAAAAAAAAAATTATAGATCCGATTACCATCAGGAATCCGTAATTGAAAATCTTGAATTATGAGACTTTTTACTGTATTTCGTCTAAACTAAGAGTGAGGCTCCATGAAGAACGCCAAGACACAAATATCAAGACGTTTTCGACATTATTTTATGGAAAAGACACATCGTAAGTTTGGATGGCGCATAAGGAGATAAATATCGATAAATTATAGTTTTATCGAAACACGAAATGGCGAAATCTAGTTTACAAACGTGCGAGGGAGGGCAGCACCATGGATTCTGACGAGTAACCTAATATTTTTGGGGCTCCAATGAATTCGTTGGAGTTAGTTGTGACGCGTTTTAGCCCCTTAATTATCAATTAATTGTTAATTAACTTATCCTCCTCTGAATTTTCAAAATTTAATAAATTTTCATTTACGGTTTTGGGAGAAAGACTGGAGGACGGTGATAAGTCGATAATGTAGGGATTGAAAGAAAATGGTATTTAGCCTCCTCTTAACGTAAAGAATCGACAAGTATTTCAGCGGAAAAAACAAGAATTACACAGCATTTCCAGTATCTCTACAAAATATGCTGTTTACTTAAAATATAGTACCATCATTCACTCATGCATGGGACAATTCTCATGGGGCTAATAAGAAATATTTTTTTTTTTTAATTTCGACGACACTAGACGAGAGTCTCGTTCACTAAAAAAATCGTTAAAATGTATTTTGGGGTCTTTATCAAGGACTTGGGATGCCAAATGCCCAATGAAAGGGTATTTATCAATAAAAATGAATTTTAAAAAACTTATTTTCGTTGTATTGCAACGATGCAAATTTCAACATCAGCGTTGTCTCTCCATTTTAATGTCTCGACTGTTCTAAAATTTTCGATACTTTTTTCCTGAAATCTCAAAATATTGATTATGTTGAAGTTTGCATCGCTGCAATGCAACGAAAATAATTATTTTAAATTTATTTTCAATGAGATTTACACTTTGCTTGTGCATGAAAAATTCTAAGTCCTTACTAAAGACCTCGAAATACAATTTAATGATTTTTCACTTCGAAAGTTCCTCCGGAAGTTCCTCTTATTAAAAAATAAACTACTACCCCGTTGTATTAAAACGATGCAAGCTTTAGCATCATAAATATTTTCGATTAACAATTGCATCTAATCGGATTGAATTCCCTTTTTTTTTGTTTATTGTTCAAAAGCGTTTTTACATGGCTCACAAGTGCGCGAGAATAACGCGAGGAATTCATAAAAGGATGCCGCTCCCTTCATTTGTCATTTGGCCTTTTTTCTTCCCCACTCCTTCTCCTTCTCCTCCTTCTTCCTTCTCCGGTTTATATCGATGTCGCTGTCCTCCATCCACCTGTCCATTCGTGCTTTATTCTCCCTCTTCTTCCTATCGGCTCATCCTCCGGGCTATTTTTTTTCCTTTTACGTTTCGTTTCGCGTCGGTGAAATACACGCGGGACACATCATCTCGATACTTTCGTAGGCAGGTGTCAGATTCGTGTCCAATGAAAAAACGTCACGCACCTTCAATTTCCATGCCACAAGCTTCGTGGTAAAGCAAAGGAGGCAATTTTTACTTTTAAATTTCATTCGCTAGGAAGAATTTTTCTGTAAATGTTCAATTTACATCGTCGCGGCGAAAAATTTTGAGTATCGAATTTTGCAATTCTTATGGTAGCGGAATAGAGACGTGAAATTTTGAAAGATTTTAATCTGAAAAAATTTGGATGAAAATCTCAACGCTTTGGGATAAAATAAGATTTCTGCCAATATATAAGACGTTCGAATTTTTCAAGACAGTTCTCATGTCCAAAAAGTAATTATATATGTTAAAGTTTACATCACCTGAATGCAATAAAAATAGTTTTTTTTTAAAACAAATTTTTTTTCCTAGAAAGTTTTCAAAGTAAAAAATGATTGATATGTATTTTGCGGTATTTATTAAGTATACAGTCCTAGCAAAAAATTGCATCTAATTGAAATTTCCATACCTCGTGATGCAAAAATTCAGCAACATTTGGCATGGCACAAACAAATAATTATTCATCAATTTTCCTGTGAGATGTTTTTTTTTACAAATCGCATGCGTTAATTTTTCTGAAAGCATATGAATTTTTTCAGAATTTCCTTTCTATGTTAAAATATTATAAAAAACATCCTGAAATACAAACGGAAACTTGCCAATTTTGTATATGTATTTGCATACAGGTTCATCCTCAGCTTTGAAAAGTTTCGAAGACACTTATGCCAAAAAATACATATATACAGCCACTCTAAAAATATCAAAATCGGAATTTTAAAATATAGTGAAAATTCTGAAAATATTAATTATTCATTATTGTATAATTATTTGTTTAAACAATTTATTAATAACTTTTGGGCAATATTATTATTGGCAATTGTTGTTTATGGCAAGCTAAATGTTTCTGAATTGTTGCAAATTTTTATTGTATCACGAAGTACGACAAATTCAATCAAATACCATTTTTGGCTGGGACTGCATAGACAATACATCCTTAAGGACTTGAGAAGATGCTTAAGGTGATGTGAAACGTTCCCCCACTCTTCTACCCCCACTCCATCATACCGCAGTCGGTAAATCATCAGTAAATTCATTTTTTTTCATGGGTGCATTGTCTTTTCGAAAAAACGCAAAATCCTAAGAAGTGGGAATCCCAATTACGCATCTACTAAGATGTGTTGTTTGCCGAAAAAACCAAAACACCCTAGTAAAAACAGGTACTCACCGTTTTGTAAATAGCGAGGTTCATAGCGTGTGTTTGAGATCGGAAATTTACTGGGCAACACGAATATGCTATTTGCGATTGCAAAATTCCTCACGAATGATGCTTAAAAATGCAAAAAAACCCTTTTCGGAGGCTCGAGAATTTGAAAAATCGAAAAAAAAAATTCTCATCGTTTTCGTTGCGATCATAATTTGGCTTGACGATATACTAAATCTTGACGATATACTGAACCATAATTCAGTTTTAACTGAATTACGGTTCAGTATATCGTCAGTATGGGTCAAATTCTGAGTCGATAATGTCAAGATCGTAGTTCAAAATTCTCTTGGGGGTCGGAATTGACCCCAATTGTGAATTCTGGGACCAGACAACGATGCCCCATGACATCTACCCACAGCATGCATAATCTATTTTGATTAGTTCAATAAGTTTCCACGGTTATCTCATTCTGCATACATTCCTAAGAATCGAGAATAAAAAGTCGTACTCCTGTCGCAACAATTTTCACACTGTAAACATCGATTCTAGCTGAATAAACGCGATCCTAGAAAAGCGATATAGCCGGAAAAACGTAACAATGCATAAAATATCGCGTATTTGTGTTGTGGACGATTCCCTCGTGGTTCGATGCGACTTTTCCATAAAGCTCCAACTCGAACGTTTCTCCAGGGACTTCGTCATTGTGATCGCACTCTCTGTCGTCCCAGAAATTCGTATGTAGTATTTATATAAAATTTGGAATGTCTGCCATAACCGTGTAACAAACACTCGAGCCTATACGATTAGAAATGCTCATCGAGAAAAATTTCTCGCGGGGGCTTCCGCATATTATATATATGGCGGTGCGTCTCTCCGCAGCTCGATCGAGCGTGAGAGAGAGGAGATGGAAATATTTTGACACCGAGAAACGTCGCGGCGTGATCGATGCCCGTTCCCTCGTGATTACCGGGTGAATTGCATTTCCTATTCCCGCTATAGACGTATATATATATATGGGTCATTCCACCAATTCTTGACTAAAGTTGTGCCGGGGGATCTGAATTCTGGGTAACAAAAATTTTTATTGAAAAGTACATAACAAAGAGAGCTTCCATGATTTTTTTCAATTTTTTTCGTTGAACTCTTTTGAAGATACAGTAGATCGAAAATTGCAAGATTTGCAATTATTGACTTTAGATATTAAAAATATCAATCCCTTGTAAAATTTCTAAAAATATATTAAATATTGGTTTTTGTGTAAAAAAAGCTCAGCTTTCTGAAAAAAATATTTTCAATTTCCTCCAGTATCAGGAAAACCCCGAAAAATGAGGTCAAAAAGTAAAATACGCTTTTTCGACCAATGTGTCATTTTTAATATTTTTTTAAATATTTTTTTCGAAAAGCTGAGACTTTTTTACATGGGAAAGGGATGTTTAGATTTTGGGTATATTCAAAAATAAACCATAGCGAAATAAAGTTGAAACTTTTGTGATGAATTGCCGATAAGTATTGTGCTGCCGTCACGGTCGATACACGAACTATCGAATCAAGTTTGAAAATTTCTGTACATAGCATTATATTCAGCGATTATGTAGTGAATATATATGTTCAAAGTGTGAAGTGGGTAAGAAATAAAAATTATTATACAAAAGCGATATGACAAGGATCAAATCTTTATTATTTGTACTCTTCTTGTCACTGTTGACAGAGAAACATTTCTTGCAATAGCAGAACTTTTATCAGCCTTGGCATTGTATGACTGGGCACGTGAGTAATTTAAAATTATTGATTTCACTTTCATTTCAAATGAGAAATACGAAGTACGCGCAGCACAGCTAAAGTCCAGATTTGCTAATGCTGTGGCTGTAAAAAAAGACGCAATCTATGCATTGTATTATCCCTGATGCCGAGAATCATGGTTCTGCTATTGTAAGAAATGTTTCTCTGTCAACAGTGACAAGAAGAGTACAAATAATAAAGATTTGATCCTTGTCATATCGCTTTTGTATAATAATTTTAATTTCTTACCCACTTCACACTTTGAACATATATATTCACTACATAATCACTGAATATAATGCTATGTACAGAAATTTTCAAACTTGATTCGATAGTTCGTGTATCGACCGTGACGGCAGCACAATACTTATCGGCAATTCATCACCAAAGTTTCAACTTTATTTGCTATGGTTTATTTTTGAGTATTCCCAAAATCAAAACATACCTTTCCCATGTAAAAAAGTCTCAGCTTTTCGGAAAAAATATTTTAAAAAATATTAAAAATGATACATTGGTCGAAAAAGCGTATTTTAATTTTTGATCTCATTTTTTGGGTTTTCCTGATACTGGAGAAAATTGAAAATATTTTTTTCAGAAAGCTGAGCTTTTTCTACACAAAAACCAATATTTAATATATTTTTAGAAATTTTACAAGGCATTGATATTTTTGATATCTAAAGTCAATAATTGCAAATCTTGCAATTTTTGATCTACTGTATCTTCGAAAGGGTTGGACGAAAAAAATTGAAAAAAATCATGAAAGCTCTCTTTGTAATGTTCTTTTCAATAAAAATTTTTGTTATCCAGAATTCAGACCCCCCGGCACAACTTTAGTCAAGAATTGGTGGAATGCCCCATATATATATATATATATATATATATATATATATATATATATATATATATGTATAGATATGAAATTCGACCTGGTGGTTAAGCCAGAAGCTCTTCTGTCTCTTCTCTGACTTTTCTCATCCCTCGTCGTCATCCTTTTTCCTGATTCATGGGACACGTTCCCACGAAACTCCCGAACGGTTCCAGTAGCAATCCACCAAGATTGTCAAGATGCACATACGTAGTTACAGGTACATTAATAATCATCAATTTTCACGGACGCTAATTTGACATGTTTTTGTTTTGTTTTCTATTTTATACCGTCTCTTCTTTTTTCTTTACAGTTGTTCAAGACACAAATTATACTCTGTCCTATTCAGTAAAATTAAAGCGATTTGTCACAAACAAAAATAGACCATTTGAAACAATTTGGAAAATCACTATTTGAATAGTCGATCGACATATTTCTTTTGTTTTTTTTTTTATACTTATTTTTTAAAGCCGCCAGTTCTGGGTTTTAATTGCCAGTTCTAATTGCCAGTTCGGAATTCTAAGACTTGTTATAGAAGTGTAACTTCGTGCATATACACCGAAAAAAAAGGTTTAGTAATATCAACTACCCAGCTGCGATCACGGAAAATTCGTTTGAATCAATCGTCACATATTTGATTAGATTACCCCGTCATTGAAATAATACAACTGGTGTCGTTATTTCGAATGTGTACTGCATTCACCGCAATTACAATATTGGATCAAAATGATTTCAAACGAAATTGATTCAACAACTTGTTTTCTCACTCAATCGAATATTTAATCATTTACTGGAAGTAAATAAAATTGTTTTAACTGTATGTTTCGTCCCATCAACAAAATCTAGTTTTTATTTGAGCTATTCATCCAGTTAAAAAGAATAGTAAATGCTTTCAAGTCGTCCAAATTGTTTGATAAATTTGACTAAATATTTCAATGCGGTCACAACACATTTAGTCGATAGTACGTACAGTAACTACCACGATCTCGGCACTTCGCCCGAGATCCGTAAGGTGGCGACGATTGACGCGCGCTCTCGCGCCAGCGAGAGAGCCACTGAGCACCGATAAGTACCAGTGCATTACCAGCATCGGAGTCCTCAATAAACTTTAAATTGATGGATCTCTGGTCGCGCAGTTCTATAGACTATATATTTGAATGAGATCACCATTGCACTTTGGTCGCGCTCGTGCTCTTTATGGGCGCAAGGATAAATAAGTTAAATTTTCACCTTAACTGTTTAATCTCACGATTAATTAGTTAAGTAAAAGCCCTCGTAGCTTAACCAAATATTGCATATCATCAAATGGTTTGTTAATTCAATTGAAATTTTCTAGCTTTATATTGAATGCATTTTTTTTCGGTGACCAACATCTGAATTGCATAGAAAATATAAACTGTTCATTCAACTAAACCATTTTGGTTATGCAATCGCATATTGAGTGCATTTTACCAAATATAGAATCAAAACGCTGTAATTTTCAATTGAACGGATTCTCTACTCTGTTGGGTCAAGGATATATGTATTTATGGGAATGCAATTTTTGTTTCCATTTTGATACGCGTTTTGAGTTCACTGAATTACACATTTCGTTCGCTACCCGTAACCGCCGGGTTTAGTTAATTCGAGCCAAATTTTTTTCACTTTACCAAACCTTTTTCTCGGTGTATAGATTTCACTATACGCATAGCATAAATCTTCGGCGTATAGCGAAAAATATTACGAAGTTATTAGTAATATGTGACTCTTTATACCGTACTTTTTTTTTAGAATACTGGAAACTAATTGTTCGAATCACGTGGGCGAAATATTTTTTGAATACTAGAAAAAATCTCAATATGCCGAATAAAATATATTATTTGTATCAGTTTACGTGCCACATCGTATTTTAAAATTTAAATTTCTTCATTATTCCTATACCATAATTACAATTTTTATCTTCCATTCAATACTTTTTTATATTTAATGATATTTTTTTTAGAAGCATACTACACCGAAAAAAAGGCTTAGTAATATCAACTACCCAGCTGCGATCACGGAAAATTCGTTTGAATCAATCGTCACATATTTTATTTGATTACCCCGTTGTTGAAATAATAAAACTGGCGTCGTTGTTTCGAATGTGTACTGCATTCACCGCAATTACAACATTGGATCAAAATGATTCCAAATGATATTGATTCAACAACTTGTTTTCTCATTCAATCGAATATTTAGTCATTTACTGGAAGTAAATAAAATTGTTTTAACTCTATGTTTCGTCTCGTCAACAAAATCTAGTTTTAATTTGAGCTATTCATCCAGTTAAAAAGAATAGTAAATGCTTTCACGACGATCAAATTGTTTGATAAATTTGACTAAATATTTCAATGCGGCCACAACACATTTAGTCGATAGTACTCATAGTAACTGCCACGATCTCGGCGCTTCGCCCGAGATCCGCCAGGTGGAGACAAACGGCGCGCGCTCTCGCGCCAGCGAGACAGCCACTGAGCACCGATAAGTACCAGTGTATTACCAGCGTCGGAGTCCTCAATTAACTTTAAATTGATGGAACATTACCCGCGCTCTGTGGTCGCGCAGTTCTATGGACTGAAGACTACATATTTGAATGAGACCACCATTGCATTTTGGTGGCGCTCATGCTCTTTATGGGCGCAAGGATAAATAAGTTAAATTTTCACTTAACAGTTTAATCTCACGATTAATTAGTTAGGTAAAAGCCCACGTAGCTTAAACAAATAATGCATATCATCAAATGATTTGTTAATTCAATTGAAGTTTTCTAGCTTTTATATTGAATGAATTTTTTTCCGGTGAACAACAGCAGAATTGCATAGATAATATCAACTGTTCATTCAACTAAACAATTTGGTTATGCAATCGCATATTGAGTGCATTTTACCAAATATAGAATCAAAACAATGTATTTTTCAATTGAACGGATTCTCTACTCTGTTGGGTCAAGGATATATGTATTTATGGGAATGCAATTTTTGTTTCCATTTTGATACATGTTTTGAGTTAACTGAATTACACATTTCGTTCGCCACCCGTAACCGCCGGATTTAGTTAATTCAAGCCAATTTTTTTTCACTTTACCAAACCTTTTTCTCGGTGTGGAAGAATGTGAAAAAATCGTGAAATTTCGTGGTCCAACTCATCTGGACACTGTTTTTAAGAACGAGTGCGAGTGAGATGAAGAATGTGTGCCGAATCAATGCCCGTTCCTATCAGCTATAACGGTTGACCGGATTAGCTTTTGGTCGTTTGATTGGCGCTGCAAAAAGCTCCCCGACGTTCGTCGTCGGCGAGATAAGACACGCGTATACAGAACGATGATGGCTTTCGCGACGTCGCGTCGTATTTTCACATCAGAATGAGGAAGAGCAATAAGGATAAAGATAAGAGTCTCGAATGGATCATAGCATCCGAGAGAAGCCGTGTATGCGCGTCGATTGAGCGTTATATATTTCCCTGAGGAAAGACTTTGCATGGAAAAGCTTGATAAATGATCATTCACCGAGCTTTCTCTGTGGCGTCGACGAATCCTGGTTTTCATGAGCGTCCGCCATTTTAAGCTGTATCTCTGCCCACGTATTTTTCTCTCGGGCGTTTCCCATCGACAACAGTCATGGCCTATAGGAGTCGTATAGGAATCAAAAAATTCATATAATTTCGCCGTGGAACTAAAATCAATGTTACCAAATCGCAATTACACCTTTTTCAGGAAATTCAGGATATTTTTATCGCTGAAAATAAAAGTGAATATTGATGATTGGGCATTATCTCCTGGGAAAGCATTTTTCTGGAAACCGATATTTCTGCTTATATTAAATAGTGCAGTATATTTTAACAGGATATATTGTCTATATCTTAAGCATGTAGTCTGGAGGTTTTGCACTTTTATAAGACTATTTCAGGAATTTTTTTTTTTACTAGAAAATAAAACTCAATCATTTCGATTTTTTTATATGTTGTTATTTATGTCTTTGACGTCACAAAAAAAAATTTTAAGTGTTTTTAAATGTTTAAATGGTGCTTCATTTGGCCAAAGTGAAACAAAAAACTAAAAAAGATTATTGTTCTGTAAGCTTGTCGTTATCGCAGGTAGCAGATTTATACATTTAAACCAAAAAAAAGCAATTACGGGCTTGTGAAAAAAAAATCGCGATTTTTTTTCTTCGAAATTTGGGGTAAAAGATAGGAAATTTTTTATGAAAATTAACAATTCTGCTACCTGCGATAGCCACTGATGTACACAATAACATATCCAAATTTCAGCCCAATCGATTCAGTAGATTTTTTTTTGCCCGGGCCGATCGGGAAAATGTAGTCGACTTTGGCCAAATGAAGCACCATTTAAATATTCAAAAACAAACCGTTAAAAAAATTTTTTGTGATGTCAAAGACATAAATAACATATGAAAAAATTAAAATGATTAAGTTTTATGTTCTAGGAGAAAAAAAATTCCTGACATAGTCTATATATATGGATCATTCCATGTCAAATCAAGCAAGTTGGAATCGACCCTTTTAACTTCGATGAAATTTGGAGAGAAATTTTTTTTTATCATAAAACGAAGTTCTATCAAAGGAAAAAAATTAAAATTTTTTTCCGAAAATTATGCAAAATTCATAATTTCACCATTTTTTTCGATTATTCAAGTTTATTTTTTAAATATTTCGAAAACTATTATATGTGTAGTTGCGAAAAAATCGTTTCGTATAAAGGCCTCGGCTTTGCCTCGGCCTTCTTATCACACAAGCCAGGAAATCCAACTTTCGGGCCTTGAGTGGTAATATATACTATTTTTACCAAAATTCATATTTTTGAAAAAAATACGCAATTCTGAAAATTTCAGGATCTTTTAAGATCAGTACAAGGTATTATATAAAAAAAATTAAATCAAAATATTAATATTGATTATAGATTTTCACGGTTTTTGAAAATTCTCCAAATTCATCATTTTGCAACATTTTTTTCGCAAATTTTCTTTTTCGTAGCCCCAATCATACTCACTAAGACGAACTCAGAACAATTTTTTCGTAACTATAATAGTTTTTGAGATATTGAAAAAATAAACTTGTAAAATTGAAAAAATGGAAAAATTTTGAATTTTCCATAACTTTCGAAAAAAAATGTTTAATTTTATTCCTTTGGTGGAACTTCGTCTTGTGATGAAAGAAAACTTCTGACCAAATTTTATCGAAATTGAAAGGGTTCGATTTAAACTATTGGTCGATTTGACATGGAATGACCCATATAAATATATATATTTATGCACACATATATATATATATGAGGGACGAGTGAATACGAGAATGAATGTTCACGAGTGCGATTATCCGCTATCAGCTTGAGAGAAAGGCGAAAACGTGCCGGCACTCCGATTGGATGTGCGCGGATCCGCACTCGAGCTCGGAATATATGTCCCCTTCCTGTCCTTTTCCATCTCGGGAAGGCAGATGATACATATATGTGCATATATGTATATGCGTGTACGCTTCATGAATATAAAACTGCCGAACAAATGGCCGCTGGAATTTACGTCCCGCAAAATGGCCGCTGATGCATCATTTAGCATAATTGGATCCTTTTTTCGTCCCTTTCAATTACCCTTCACGCGGTTTCGTATTTGATAATGATCACGAAAATACAGCTTTTGCCAAATTCACTATTTCAAATGATGTTGAAGTGTGCATATTTTGAATCCAACGAAAATATTGTATTTTTTAATACAATTTATTTTTCCGAAGAATTGTACACAATGAAAAATTGATATATATATATTTTCCAGTCTTTATTAAGGACTTATGTCGGGATGATAAATGCACGAGCCAAGCGTAACTCTCACTAAAAATCAATTTAAGAAACCTCGTTTCGTTGCGTTGCAACAGTGCAAATTTCAAATTTAAAAAAAATCTTTTTTTTTTGCATATTCTTAAAGTTCAGATTTTTAAGAATGTATCCTTGAAAGGAATTTTTTTAATTCCAATAATTTACGGAGTTATAGCTATTTTAGTGACGCAGTAATTACGCCCGTCACGTCGGAACAAATCGGACTATAATCGTTTTTCTCAAAACTGATTATTTTCTCAACACGGCTGACATGATAATTCAAGTCTTACTCAACCGATTTACTTCAAATTACTTACCAATCTTCAATGTAAACTCTCTATCGCTCCTACCACTTTTGTATAAAAATTATTTTTTTTACTATCGGAAAAAAATTAACAACTACGAAAAAAGAGTCGGAAACGCCGTTTTTTGTTCAGACAGTCGCCATTTTGCGATTTTTTTCCGTTTTCTCTGAGGTAAGGGGCTATAGTGGCATTCTTACTAATTCAGAACCTTTTAATAATATTATATCGAATGACTAGAAAGGTTGCATTCGTGTCAGCCAACAACCCCCTTTTTTTAGCTCCAACTTTACCAGCTTATAACTAATTTCATTTTTTTTCTTGAATTTTTGTTTTGTTTATTATCCAAATATTAATAAGCATGCTGTAAACAAAAGAATGGTAAAAATACTTTTTGTTTTTTTTATCGTCCTTGACAAAAGGCTCAAAATATATATATGTATACTGGTATATGTATATATACCAGTGATCGGCAAAAAAAAATCTATCTATTTTTATTATCCAATTTTTTCGAAAAATTAATAATTAGCAAAGAAATATTAGTAATTTTTGTTTAACATTAGTAATTAGTGACAAAATATTTCTAATTTTTATTAACAAATTAGTAATTAGCAAAAAAATATTATTAATTTTTCTAAAAAATTAGTAATTAGTAACAAAATATTACTAATTTTCCTAATAAATAAGTAATTAGTGACATAACATTTTTAATTTTTCCAAAAAATTAGTACTTAACGATGAAATATTACTAATTTTTTCCAAGAATTAGTAATTAGCGAGAAAGATATTGCTAAATAACCAAAACAATCAATAATTTATGAAGAAATGTTGTATTAATTTTGGAAAAAGTAATAAATCAAATAAAAATTACTAATGTATTTTTCGATAGGTACTGATTAAATATTCGTATTAATAATAACTTATGTGATATAGTATGACATTCGTCACAATAAATACTAATGTGTGAAATATTCAAAAGATCTAGTTATTATAAAAAATAAAACAACTTTTTGAATAGAGTTGTTTGAGCTTATAACCATGACTCAATCCGTACACACAAGTACGTAAAAATACACAATACTTTTCTACAAATTAATGTTTTTTTAAAATTAATTAAAAATATTTTTTCGCTAATTATTAATTTTCTTGAAAAAATTAGAAATATTTTTTCGCTAAATACTAATTTTTTAGAAAAATTAGAAATATTTTGTCACTAATTACTAATTTTTTAGAAAAATTACTAATTTTTTTCCGCTCATTACGAATTTTTATAAAAAATTAGTAATATTTTTTGACTAATTATTAATTTTTCGACAAAATGATTAATAAAATCAATATCGTTGACGAAAAAATCGATACTGCCGATCACTGATCTAGACCAGAATACCGCCTTAATGTTCAAATGAGGCGTCAATCATTCTTAACACAGCAGTTCAATTAGTCATTAAACATCTACCAAAAAGTGTACAATTTTTCCTTTAGCGTTGTCGTATATAACCTGTGGCTATTGAATTTGTAATCAAGCATTTTTTTCTCGTTTGTTACCATCACTTATTTAACAAAATATTATTGTTTAATTTGACTCATCGTAAGTGTCATCACAGTTGGTATTTATAATGTTTTCGAGAAAATATTAAAAATCCTGTGTCCCGCAAGACGCTGATCTGGATAAATATTTTAGAATTTTTAGGCATTCACAAGAATTGTTCGTATAATTTATTTTGCCCATCCTCTAGTCTTGTTTTTTTTTCTTCAGGTAATGTACAATGAGAACAATCTCGAAAATGGATCGCGAAAATAGTTTGCCACTTAATGGAATGTATGCTTTAGATTGAATACGTGAAAACCCAAATAAGGACTATGATAAAAGTGATCCAGATAAAGTAAAATTTACCTCAAGATCGCTATGCCCGATAAATGTAATTTCATTCGTTATTAGTGGACATTTGGATCGATGAGGGAAAATAGAACGAATTTAGGTGAGAGGAGGACCGTGATATACACTTTAGATATATATTGGAAGAATCGCATGACGTGGGGTGGTATTTCGGAGGGGTTGCCATAGCCGATGGGCTAAAACTTCTGTGTACATGCAGAACGCGTCAGAAAAGGCCATTTTTCATAGCTCCTTTTCCTTCTAGTGGCTACACACGATCGACTTACTATTTCCTGCCGCCATTTCCATATATGCGATATATATATAAATAATAAATCGTCATTTCTTTTTCTCGAGTAACCCTCCGCTTATCAACCCTCAATACTACTCGCGGCGTCTCCTCGTTTTATCCGATAAAATCAATGGAATATTGCTTCTATTTTTACGGGTACAGCCATAGATAATGCGGCATGATCGATTTTAGTGATGTACGATGGGAACCAAACAATTGCTTGTTTATTTTAGGGGATGGAAGACTTGTAATGGTGATATCAGCCTCGGAGTTGACGATACCTAAAATAGTCTGGGACATTTAAAAAATTTTGGTGGAAATTTTTGCAGTTTTTCATCATTTCCCTTGTCCAACCCTTAAAGATGAATTCAGCCATTTTAAGGGATGGACGACTTGTAATGGTGATATCACTCTCGGAGTTGACTTTACCTAAAATAGTCTTAGAAATTCCAAAATTGTTGCCGAAAGTTGTTGCAGATTTTCATCATTTCCTTGGTAAAATAAGATTCCAACCATCAAAAATAAATACACCCATTTTAGGGGATGGACGACTTGTAGTGGTGATATCAGTCTCGGAGTTGACGGTATCTAAAATAGTCTTGGAAATTCCAAAATTATTGGCGAAAAATCTTGCAGATTTTCATCATTTCCCTGGTACAATAGGATTCCAAACTTTCAAAATAAATTCACCCATTTTAGGGGATGGACGACTCGTAATGGTGATATCAGTCCCGGAGTTGACGTTACCTAAAATAGTCTTGGTAATTCCAAAAATGTTGGCGAAATTTTTTGCACATTTTCATCAATTCCCTACAATGAGATTCCAACCCTTCAAAATAAATTTACCTATTTTCGGGGATGGAAGACTTGTACTGGTGATATGAGTCGGAGTTGATGTTACCTAAAATAGTCTTGGAAATTCCAAATTTGTTGGTGGAAATTTTTGCAGATTTTTATCATTTCCCGTGTACAATAGGATTCCAACCCTTAAAAATAAATTCACTTATTTTAGGGGATGGACAACTTGTAATGGTGACATCAGTCCGGAATTGACGTAACCTAAAATAGTCTTGAAAATTCCAAAATTGTTGGTAAAAAATATTGCAGGTTTTCATCATTTCCCTGGTACAATAGAATTCTAACCCTTAAAAATAAATTCACCCATTTTAGGGGATGGACAACTTGTAGTGGTGATATCAGTCTCGGAGTTGCCGTTACCTAAAATAGTCTTGTAAATTCCAAAATCGTTGTCGAAAAATCTTGTAGATTTTCATCATTTCCCTAGTACAACAGGAATTCAACCCTTTAAAATGAATTCACCTATTTTAAGGGATGGACGACTTGTAATGGAGATATCAGTCTTGGAGTTGACGTTACTTAAAATAGTCTTGGTAATTCCAAAATCGTTGGCGAAAATTTTTGCAGATTTTCATCATTTCCCTGGTATAATAAGATTCCAACCCTCAAAAAATAAATTCACCCATTTTAGGGGATGGACGACTTGTAATGGTGATATCAGTCTCAGAGTTGACGTTCCCTAAAATAGTCTGGGAAATTCCGAAATTGTTTGCAAACATTTTTGCAAATTTTCATTATTCACCCCGCACACGGTAAATTGAATAGGATTCCAACCCTTAAAAATGAATTCCCCCTATTTCCCTGAAGTAAGAAATTTTTTCAACCATATTTTTTTTCTTTCTCTTCTTTCGATTCCCGCTACACTGCTGTACATGGAATTTTATTCAAAAAGTTTATTGAACACGTTTTTCATCGCCGAACGCATTCGTTTCGGCCCCGAGCTCTCTTTCCCTCCCTTTTTATATACGCGAGTACAGCAATGATGAAAAATACATGTATAGATTTCTCGTAGAGTATATAGTTTCGAAGATGGGTTTTCTGTCGGCGCGCAAGATCGTTTCTTCTGGCACGGCACGACGAAAGAGTGAGAAAGCGAGAGACTTTGACGTCCCCTAGGAAATACTCGTTCCTCTTCTCTCTCTCGCTCTCTGCTTACCCCCTCCCTCCCGTCCCGCGTTCGCTTTATTCTCTCGTTCCCGATCCTGCACAGGATCATTAATCAAATTCCCCTCTGTCCTCTTCAACGCCGCACCGTTGCCCTCGTCCTCTGCGTTTTCATCCCCACCTTCAATAAATATAGGAGGAATGAGCGACGCGACAAGGGGGGCCGCCAGCCGCCATTGCTGCGTGTGCATACCGGTACCGCTCTCTCGCACTAATTAAAACGAGGAAATTAATGCTTTGTGCCTTAACAAAGAGAGAGTAAGAGAGAGAGAGAGAGAGAGAGAGAGAGAGAGAGAGAGAGAGAGAGAGAGAGAGAGAGAGAGAGAGAGAGAGAGAGAGAGAGAGAGAGAGAGAGAGAGAGAGCGAGAGAGAGAGAGAGAGAGAGAGAGAGAGAGAGAGAGAGAGAGAGAGAGAGAGAGAGAGAGCGAGAGAGAGAGAGAGCGAGAGAGAGAGAGAGAGAGAGAGAGAGAGTCAACGAACAGACGGAGCCTTTGCGTGCGGGTCCGCGAGATTATAAGGGAGGGACAAATGGCAGACTCGTGCCATTCGTATCAAGTTTCATTTTTTAACCGGAAGAGAAAAAAAAATTCAGCATGACCGAAAAGAAATTGTCTTCAAAGATTATCTCATATTATGTACACATTTCTATGAATATAATTGAGTTCATAGAGGTATGATTATCGAGTAGCGTAAAAAACATTTTACTTTTTTATACAGAATTTTTCGAAATACATTTTAGTTATTTCATTTAAATTTTTGAAATTTTTATTTTACTATACGGGTCGTTCCATGTTAAATCGACCAATAGTTGGAATTGACAGCTTTCAATTTCGATGAACGAAGTTATAGCGAAAGAAAGAAATGTTACAATTTTTTTTTTGATACTTATGCAAAATTCTAAATTTCATCATTTTTTCAAGTTTATTTTTTAAATATCTCGAAAACTATTATAGTTAGGAAAATCGTTCTGGGTTCGTCTCGAAGAGTACACCTACTTGGGGCTAAGAAAAAAAAATATTCCGAAAAGAAATTTGAAAATTGATGAGTTTGGAGAATTTTGAATTTTTAAATATCGTGAAAATCCACGATCAACATCGAATTTTGTATTCAATTTTTTTTATATAATACCTTGTACTGATCTTAAAAGATCCTGGAATTTTCAGAAAGGTGTTTTTTTTTTGTTTCAAAAATATTAATTTTTAAATTTTTGTAAAGAAAATTTTTTGTTACCTCTAAGTTGAGTAAAGTTGAGCAATCATGTAATTTTGTAATTTTGAGCAGTAAAAATTACATGATTGCTCAAGTTTACTTAAATTAGAGTTAAACATTTTTTATGTAACCAAAATTCAAAAATGCATATTTTTAGAATAAAAAAAAACACCTTTCTGAAAATTTCAGGATCTTTTAAGATCAGTACAACTTGGATTTTCACGATTTTTTAAAATTCACAATTCTCTCAATTTATCATTAAAAAAAAAAATTCGGAATATTTTTTTTCTCGCTGCTCCAAGTATACTCTTTAAGGCAAACCGAGAACGATTTTTCCGTAACTATAATAATTTTCGAGATACTTAAAAAATAAACTTTAAAAATTGAAAAAATGGAGAAATTTTGAATTTTCGAAAAAAAAAAATTAATTTTTTTCCTTTGGTAGAACTTCGTTTTATGATAAAAGAAAACTTCTGACCAAATTTCATCGAAATTGAAAGGGGCCTATTCCAACTATTGATCGATTTTACATGGAATGGCCCATGCATATTTCATTTATGTAATATTATTTAATGTCTTTTGGGTATGCAATAAAACCTCATTCATCTGAGGTAATATGGGGTAAGATATCTCAGATGAGAAAAGAATTGAAGAGTGCGGGAAAAATTACTTCGAATTATTTTAGAATTATTTTATTTTATTATTTTTTGCAAATTATTTACAAAATTTTCTTGTTGATGACTCCAATTTTTTGTTGAACTCAAGAGGAAAGATGCCGAGGGAACTCAAAGAACAAAGAATATACGATTCAAGCGATTTCGGTAGATAAGAGAATTTCAAAAGTGTGCACGGGCATTTAGATCGAGAATCGAAGCTTTTCGACTTTTTTTTCCTATTGCGGCCTTTCGTGGGGCCATGCAAGAGGGCCCTTTTACCTCTGTCTCGAGAGAAGTCCGAAGATATGGGCGTGAACCACGGGGGACCCATTAGCGGTCGGAACGCTGTTTTACAACTCTCAATGGTGTGCGGTTCACCGCAAAAACCTTGTTCATCCCGGAATCGCACTCTTTGCCATCATCTCTTCCAGGGTAGACTGAAACGACGAGAAGACACTCTACAATGTGTATATACGCGTTACGCCAAGTAATTTATGATCCTAAAGCCGAAAACTCCTGAGGGACGTCAGTTAGACACGCTTGTACCTTCCACCTAGCTCTTTCTACACTTTTCGTGTCCTCCGGGTCTCATTATTTTACAAGCGATATAGAAGAGCTCAGTTCTCTGTGGCATTGACTCTCCCAGTTGAATAAAATAAAATAAATTAAATTAAAAATTAAAAATCCATAATAATAAATTAGTTAAAAACTAAATTTGAAAAAACTTAAAATTTCTCTTTAGTTTATGAATTATTAGAATCAGTACCACATTTTTAGCAAATTAAAATGTCATGTCCAAAACAACATAAATTTTATCGTTTCGTGAAACAGAATATCGATACATCATGTATTTTTTTCCAGCCACAAATTCGAAGCGATTTATTTCATAAAAATTAATTTTTCCGACTTATTTAAATATTTTCTTGAATATGGGCCTCAGACCAGGGTAAAAAAAAAATTTTCCATTTTTTTTTCATCTTCTGAAAGATGCATTCATTAAGAATGTTAACCCTTACTTGCCACACATCTGCTTTATATGGCCAAAAATTAAATTTAAGTACACTACAAAAAAATGCTAAAGCCAACAAAAGTTGAAAAATTTTTCCATATCGAGACCTAAAATTTTAACCGAGTCTTCTACTGATATGTCGTGACAAAAGTATATTTATTCCGAAGAATAAAGGGAGAAATTTTGCGAAAAAAATGAACTACGTATTTTTAGCCAAATAACTATAATTTTATTTGTTATTTAAACAATTTCAATAGTGGGTTTTTATTTGAAATCGAAAGAATGAAATATAAATTCAAAAAAACTGAGCAAAATCACTTTGAAGTATAATTTAGGTATATGAATTTCCGTTTTGATATTTTTAGAATGGTCGTATTTATGTATTTTTTGGCCTATAGTGTCTTTGAAACTTTTCAAAACTGATGGCAAACCTTTACGCAAAAACATGTACAAAATTGGCAATTTTTTGTGTGTGTGTTTCAAAATGTTTTTTATAATATTTCAAAATAGAGAGAAAATTCAGAAAAAAATTCATATGCGTTCAGAAAAATTAACGCACTCGATTCGTTTACGGCAAAAAACAACTTACCGAAAAATCGTTGAATAATTATTTGTTTAAACAATTTATTAAAAACTTTTAGGCAATACTATTTATTGATAATTGTTATTTATGACATGCCAAATGTTGCTAAATTTTTTTAGATTTTTATTGTATCATGAAGTACGGATATTTCAATCAGATACAAATTTTGCATGGGTCTAGTCTAGTCAGCGCCAAAACGGCGATTTTTAATAATAATTTATAATTTGTGTAGAATACCGACAAATATGATGTATCATTCAGCATTTGAGGTACCAAATGAACAATTTTTTGGGGCTAGTTAGAATCCTCAAGGTGCACCGAATCCCTGAAAAACCTAGTTTTGAGTTTTTACACTCTGCGCATGATTCAGAATAAACCGCTCGACGGATTTTGTTCTACAACGTCTCATTTTCTTTATCACGCTTTTTCCCACGGGATGAAACAGGTACATTTTGATTAAAGTCAAAATTGTGACCAGGACAATGCCTGAAAAGTTCAAAATAGGCTAACAATTTTTAAACAAGCCTACAACTCTGAAATAAAGGGCTTAAAAAAATGTGCCGCGTTCATCCTATGGGGAAAAGTGTCACGAAGAAAATGAGACGTCGTAAAGTAAAATCCGTCGAGCGGTTTATTCTGAATCACGTGCAGAGTGTAAAAACTCAAAACTAGGTTTGTCAGGAAACCGGTGCACCTTAAGGGTCCACTAGTCCCAAAAAATTGTTCATTTGGTACCTCAAATGGTGAACGATACATCATATTTGTAGGCATTCTACAAAAATTATAAAATATTATTAAAAATCGCCGTTTTGACGCTGACTCGACTTCCTTAAGGGCGCCCTTGAGCTAGCTCTAATACATTTATTCAATCTAAATAAATAATTCCTGTTATAAGGTGATTCACCCTATCAAAATTGCAGAATTTTTTCACGTCAATGCCTAAAATAATAAATAAGATATCTTAAAAGTAGTCTGAACAAACACGTTTGAATAATTCTGTTGAGGTGATTTAAAAAAAATTTAATGTCTAGCTTTGCCCGATTGATCCGAAAACTAGCAATGATTCGTCGTGCGAAGTGAGTGTGTGTAGAAACCGACGCACACACCAAAAAGTGTAAGGGTGTGGTAGCGTGAAAATCATAGATAATGACCTGACCAACCTGCCTTAACGGTAGATCGTCCATTAGAAGGGAGAATGGATTTTATTGGCCAGTCTCTCTTGTAGCGAAACGTCAGGTACTGATTTTCACTCACTCTCTCTTCTTTCTCTCTCTCTCCCTCACAGTGTTTTCCTCCATATATATATATATATATAAACGTCTTTCGAAAATCAACCCCATCAGCAGCAGGGCAGCAACCACAGTGGGTTCAACATTTGCGGGTTGCGTGCTAATACAACGACCCATAACTTTTAGTGGCTTTTCCCGCGGGACTCTTTTTTTTCCCCTCTTTCCCTTGCTGTATTTTCTCGTACATTTTCATGAAAGGCTTTCGTCTCGTCCTGCCAACAAAACGAGGACGAAAAGGTTAAGGCCGAAGCCGGCCACGGTATGTAACACCTTAACGAGATTAACGCGAGAGCAATTTGTAGGGATCAACTTTTCTCTTTCCCTTCTCTCCATTATTTCTCTCTCCTCTGTAACCTGCGACTTGCAAGAACGAGTTTATTACCGCCACGAACAGGTTTCCCAAAAATTCTACATCACGGAGAAATTCCTCGTGGGGAAGAGGATTTCGTGTATAGGATTAAAAAGAAAAAATTGTAAACATAATCTCGGACGAATTAGACGGTAAAAAAAAGCGATCAAGTCTGCCTCCCGCTTATGGAATATGTAATTCCGAGCATGCCTTCGAATACATGGATTTTTTTTACTCCTTTTTTTTTTATCGGAGTAATATCGGGTTTTTAAAATGAGAAAGGTGCCCTGGCTCGGACGCGTATGTAACCCAAGAGCGAGAGAGAAGAGCCGGGGAACCCCCCCCCCCCCCCCCCAACCCCGGGTGTTTTGTGGGCGCGGCGCGGACATCCCGCTGCGCCTCCACAACATGGCGGCGAATCATATACGTAAACCACCCACGCAAGATGGTATTTTTTTTCTTTTTTTTTCATTAACGATCAGGACTTTTGAGAGACGGCGTGAGAATAAGCTTCGGAAGATCCTATATTCTAAATAATTTGACAGCAATAGGATTTGGTAAATTGTTGAAAATTGTTTATAATTTCTCAATCTGACAGACGCTCCATGTACTTGAAGTTTCGAACGTTCAGTTGAACGAAAATCAATAAATTTATTTGTTCAACAAAAAATTTAAAGAGCTGGGCAAGTACTTTGTAAATAATCATTTTTTGTATTAAAAGATGTTTGAAGAATCATTTCCAAAGTGTGGAAGGGCCTCAAAAATGTCCTTTAAAAGAATAAGTTACCCGATTTTTCGTTTATTTGAACTTTCAGAACATTTAAGTCCATGACTTCCCTTATTTATGATGTTGAAGTTTGCGTCGTTGCAATACTTAGCTGCGAAAATAATTTTTTTTAAATTCATTTTCATTGATAAATACGCTTTCATTGTGCATTTGGCATCCTAACTAAATCCTTGATAAAGACCCTAAAATCCATTTCAACGATTTTTGTTTGAAAACTTTTCAGAAGAAATGAATTAAAAAAAAAAAAATTCGTTGTATTCAAACGATGCAAACTTCAACGTCATCCTTATTATTGAAGGCCCTAAAATCCATTTTAACCAGAGATGGCAGTACTTGCAGTACCCGGTACTTGGAGTACTTAAAGTACTTCAAAAGTACTTCAATTATTGTACTCAAATTTCCAAGTACCTGAAAAGTTCTTCAAGTATCGATCGTACTTGAAAAGTACTTCAAGTATTGTGCTTGAAAAGTACTTCAAGTATTGTACTTGAAAAGTACTTCAAGTACTGTACTTGAAAAGTACTTCAAGTACTGTACTTGAATTTTTAAGTACTTGAAAAGTACTTCGAGTATTGTACTTGAATTTTCAAGTACTTGGCCTGTATTTCAAGTATCGTACTTAAAATTTCAAATACTTTTTTGTATTTCAAGTACTTTTTCAAGTACTTTTAAATATGCCTTGCTGATGGTTGCATGTACAAAGCCTTTGAATATGTAATTAAAAATAATATTTCGTGACTTATGGACATACTATCCCTCAACTGGCGCCCACGATAGTTTTTTTAACATGAACACGAAGTTGGAGTATTTTTAATAATCCATGCATTATATTCTTTATTTATTCTTTTTCAAACGTGTATCAAAATAAACCGTAATTACAATCGTCAATGCTATTTTTGAATTATTTTTATTTCTTTGTTTACATACCTCTGTTCCAATCTGCCTAAGCCTAATCTCAGTGTATTGCACAAGGTGAAAATATATTTTGATATCAAAAGTACTCAAATCAAAATCAAATTTGAATAAGAAATCAAATGCAAGTACTAAAACTTACGAGATATACCTGAAACCGTGAAAAGTGCTTGACACTTGCATGATTTTTCAAGTACTTGTACTTCAAGTACTTTAAATCTTAAGCACTTCAAGTAATAAGTACGTAGTACTTCAACTACTGCTGGTACTTGATACTTCAAGTACTTACCGTACTTTGTACTTGAAGTACTTCCCGGTACTTTTCCCAGCTCTGATGTTAACGATTTTTTTTGAAAACTTTTTAGGAGAAATAAATTATTTTAAAAAATCCAATATGTCGGATAAACTGATAACTCAAAAAAATAGGTCACTGTGGATTTTTGATGATTTCTTAGTCTGACAAACTCTTTTAATATATATTTCGTCAAAAACTTTTAATTCGCGACTTCAATATGTTGTGATTTTGAAAAAATTTGTCATTGACAAAATCGATGAAATCGATAAAATATTTTGACTGAAAATAATTTACTTGATGAAACTGCACACTTGCAGAATCTTTCATGTGAATTTTATTGCTTTTTTAACGTAAATTATTATATCAGTCGAAATTAATTCGAATGACTGGGATGAGAATTTTATTTTTATCGGACAACATCATTTCTCTTGATGCGTCTAAAGTTTCAATGGACTTTGTGCATTCGATGCTTCCGAAGAATCGTTGCTCAACTATGACGATCATTAGAAAATCGTGCTCGTCACTTGTGGATGTCACCAGAAACGACGTTAGGTGTGTTGACTTCCGGTTTTCAACGCCGTGCGCAGGTGGAAGATTTACCGTACTCGGAATTGATCAAGAAGATAATCTGTCGCGTGAACGCTTTATGACGCGACTCTCAAAGGACAAGCGAAATCTCTCCGCAAGTGAAATCGTCGTTGTCCCGTCGAGTCGTCATCGTTGAGATGCAAAAGGCAATGAGGAACATTCGTGACGCTCCCGTAATCCCCGGAGAAGCGTCTCTTTCGATATTACAATTCAATTTCCGGCAAACGAAAAATCGTAACTGTTGTTTGACGGTGCAGAGTGATTTCACCTGGAGGCCTTTTTGTTTGCAAGCGGTCAATATTAGAAACGCCAACGCGCAAACGATATATTCTTCTCCAATTATTTTATACATGAAAATCGTTCGAACTTCCACGCGCCATTTTCTAAGAGAAATCGACGAAATCCCCTTTGACGCTATTCAAACGGAAAATCATCTCGTTATGCATCGTTGCGGCACTCTTGTCGTCATATAAATTTACGAATCTCACTAATCTCGTTCGTTCTCCAATTTCCGTACGATTTTCGTTTGACAATCAATTCCTCGGTTAAAATGATATTCCAACCTGTTTACGATGCGATTTTCAATTTTACAAAGAACCCAATTCATATGGATACGGATTCGCTCTGCATAATTTATAAATTTATCTGGATTATAATGAAAAAAAAAAAATTCAAAACACCAATTGAAAAAGTCAATTTTTTTGCGTTACTGCTCGGAAAGATTTTGTTTGAAGTCATTGAAACCGAAATTTTTAGAATTTTTTTTATTATAATAACTAAAAAAGCAAAATCAATGAGAAATGGAAAAAAATTAGTTTATTGGAGTTTCGACTTTTTCCAAATTTCTATAACAAAGATTAATTTAGGCGGTAAAAAGTTTGGAAACACTCGCCCCGATTCTGCGCCGCACAAAAAGTTTCACTGCTCTTTTAAAAATGAATATATTTCGATATTAACAAGCGGCATTTCAAAGGGGGCATATTCAACTTCATTTCGTTTTTTCTACAAAATATTTCGATTTTTTTTAACTCGTTACGCCCTTCAAAAGATGGTATTTTTTGAGCTTTTTTTTTGGCGTTGAATTTTGGCACACGAGCCATGAAATTATTTGTAGTGTTTTCCACGTAAAAAACTTGTGGGCAGGAGTATAAGTTTTGATTTCGTTTTTTAAAAAGTTCCGTGCGATTTTTTTCCGCAAAAATATTAAATTTTTCGCAAAAAACGACCATATTCATAAAATATAGCGTAACTCTAAAACTACTGGGTTTTTGTGAAATCACTAGGAGGGTAAGAAGTTCTATACAATCCTTCTGGATTTGATGACATTTTTTCAGAATTTTTTTTCAACTTTTTTTTTGTCAACAAAATATTTTTTTATCTTAAACAACTGGGTCTGTTACCTCGTCTACACGGGTTTTTCGATGAAAAAATGAGATAAGATAACGTAAGAGAGATTGCTCAAGATTCAAACAAATCTCCTTGACAGGGAAAATTTTCGATAAAAAAATTATGAACCAAAATTCTGAATTTTTTTATTGAAACCAGAATAGTTGTTTGCAACTTTTTACCCTCTTAGTAATTTCACGAAAACTCAGTAGTGTTAGAGTGACGCTACACTTTATAAATATGGTCGTTTTTTGCAAAAAATGTAATATTTTTGCGAAAAAAAAACGTACCAAATTTTTTCAAAAACGAAATTGAAGCTAATACTTCCCCACATAAGTTTTTCACACGAAAAATGGTAAAAAAAAATTTCAGGAGTCGTGCCAAAATTTCAACGCCAAAACAAAAAACGAAAAACGCCAATGTTTCAAAGGTCATACTGGGTTCAAAAAAAATCGAAAAAACTTTTTGGAAAAAGCCAAATGAAGCTGAATATGACACCTTTGAAACGCCGCCTGTTGAATTGAAATATCTTCATTTTCAAAAGAGCAGTGAAACTTTTTATGCGGCGCGGAATCGGGGTGAGTGTTTCCAAACTTTTGGCTGTCAGTGTACATTTGAGAAATATTCCCTCGCAACCGAAGTAGACTGTAAAAACAATCTTTTTCTGACCAAAAATCCCTTCAATGAGAAAAAAAACCCTTCCAACGGACTCAACGGTTTAACCCGCTTAAATTCAACGAAATTCGAGGTCATCGACACTGCACTGGTCAAAATGTGCTGATGACAGTATGATTTTTTTCGTCATGTCAATTGTCGACGAATAATGCTCGAAAGACATTTTCCTGCACTTACATGAATTGGGGGGTTCTTTTAAACAGGATAGATTGGCGATGAAAATTCATAGATTGGTTAACAAGCCTGAATCCACGTGAACCTCGAGAAATTGACTCAATTAATGCTTGAACGTTTTCGTGGACACGCAGAGCTTAGAATGGCCATCTGCGCGCCATTTTGTGCCATGTCATTGACATATAGGAATATATATATATATACCGTGGATCCTTTCTTCGAATGAATCCTCATTGTTATATGTATTATAAGCTCATACACACATAGTTAGACTCCCATACATGGAAACGTTCACGTATATATATGGACATGTAATAATACCTTGTGTATCGAGATGCACATCGATATACGTCCGTCGTTAATCACGTACTTTTGTATAACCCCGCGGGCCGATGATGAAAACCCATCGCCATCTCCCCCGTCGAGTTCATATCTACCCCGCCTCGGGGTGCAGACAGAATACCGCATTTTAGGGTAGAGAGAGGTCACGCAGGCGTCCCTAAAAAAAAATATATATATATATATATATATGTTGCCTTCCCTCATTGAAGCTGAAATATCGGCTCTTCCACGTGTATCTTTGACTCTGTGGGCTAACGCGTCGCCACCATTTTGTTTGCCTCCAGGACATGGATCTCATCGAGGTCCTATGGAAGCAGGATGTGGATCTTGGTTTCACACTGGTCGAATCGACGCCTGGTGAGACAGCGTCACCTTCAACTTCGGAAAAGGAATCTGCCGATGATCTTGAGAAGCTGAAAGCTCTGAAAGCCATCAACGCCACCAAAAACGAGGTGAGACTCTTCACGAAAAAAAACGACTTAGCTGTGGTAACAAAAAAAATAGTTGACCCGACCAACTATCTTTGGCCCGAATTTTAGGATCTTAAGATCGCTCTTAAGATTAAACTTAACATCAAACTTTCCATTGAACTCAAGTTGGAACTTGAGATCAAACTTCAGTTCTAATTTAAGATGAATTCTAATTTAAGATGAACCTTAAGTTTGAACTTAAGTGTCATTATAAGTCCACACTAAATTTCAAACTTATTTAGTGCGAACTTCAGATCGATCATAAGTTCAAACTGAAACTTGGTTTGAAATTTGAACTTAAGATTCATCTTGAGCTTAAACTTAAATTCAATCGAACTTAATTAGTTTGACAACTAATGACAAAAAACACGTCGAGAGAGGCGATGAAAGAAATTTGATCAAACTTAAGTTCAAGCTCAAGATGGATCCTAAGATCAAACTTCAAACCAAATTTAAGTTTGAACTGAAGATCGATCTGACGTTCGCACTAAAGTTTGAACTTAAGTATGAACTTATAATGATACTTAAGTTCAAACTTAAGATTCATATTAAATTGGAACTTAAGTTCCAACTTGAGTTCAATGGAAAGTTTGATCTTGTGATAGATGTTAAGGACATAAAATTCGGGCCTTAGTGCTCTGAGCGCCAGACGAGAAGTTGGTTGGATCAACGATCTTTATATGGTTTGTTCATAAATGCCAGACCAATTAACTTTTTAGTTCGGCCAACCACGAGTGAAATGGTCGTATCAACTATTTTGCTCGTGGGTTATTATAATTTTTTTTTCATATCTACACAATATAACATTGAATCTTTGAATATCGCTACACATATAAATTTCACAATTTTGTGCAGCTTCGTCCTCTCTTTAGAAGGAGGTCAAAGAAAAAATACCCATTTTTATTAGAATTCATTTTGGATTCGACCAACTTGCGTCTTGCATGCAAAGTATTAAATATCCGTGTCAAAAAATAGGGATATCCAACATAGACGAACTTGGAAAGGTCGAGGTGAGAGTTAGCCTCGAGGGGAAAGTTCGTGTGTGCGAGAGGAAGCCACCTGGCGGATTTTTGAAGTACTGACAAATCTGCAGATATGATCGTATAGTTGGCTGCAGTGCTTATAAGATTCGTTGTTCATCCTTTACCCTCCTGAATACTATTTTATTAGTTAGACTAACTATTTAAGTCAGTTGTGTTGAGTAGTTGCGTCAACTAACTATGAATAGTAGATGGAATGCTAGGTGGTTATTGTAACGAAACAAATAGTTAAGGTAACCAAAATATACCCAACTAATAATCAGTTGGTTGTCCCAACCAATCATTTTTTTCCGTGTTCATGTGTAATCTCATTTTTCACTTACTTCGTAAGGTGTCTTTGTATACACGGAAAAAACAAGTGGGTTGTGGTAACCAACTGGTTTGTAAGATATGCTTCTAGTAACTAGTTAGTTGCGGCAACCACTTTCGTGGTTCCCGCAACCAACTTTATATTGGTTGGGTGTTTGGCAACCAATAATATAGTTGCGGTAGCTACGAAAATGGTTGCCTCAACTAACTAGTTACTATAGAAGCATATCTTACAAACCAGTTAGTTGCTACAACCAACTCGTTTTTGTCCGATGACTTGGGATCCACGTTTTCAAACCGTGGGATGGAACTTGAATATCTGATCGGTCGACTCAAACAATTCTTGGTTTTTCCCGAACCGACCGTTTCCAATTTTTTTTTCTTGGACCCGCACAATAGCTCTCACTGGCAAAAAAAATGACGACAGTCAAGGTTCGGAATCGAAACTCTCATTGTCCGTCCTGTGGAGAAACAGTCTCCGAAAGATTAGATCTCATTAATGCCCTGGCATACAACGAAAACATATCCAAGCTGGGTCAGCCATCGCACCGTTATACCCGCCTGTATGCGTGTCCCTGTCTCACGACTGAGATCGAGCTGATGATCTCGTGTCGGTGTTCGATGAATCGATATCGATAGGAAGTTTCATCCGTGTGTGGTCGAATCATCTTCATGCCTCCATATATGCACACATAACCATTTTGAAAACGCGTATAAAGGGGTTTAAAGAATTATTCTATCCAGGCCCACTGAAAAAAGCTTTTTTGGGATTGTTTTTCGATTACCAAACAATCAAAATAAATTTTTAAGATTTTATTCCACACCCAGAAAAAGAATTTATTTGATTTAAATAAATTTATTTGAAATAAATAAAATTTTATTGAAATACCGGCTTAATAAGAGATTTATTAGGCCACTATTCATAGGAAGCGGTACAATCAAATAAATCTTTTCTCTGGGAGCATATCTTTATTTTATCCTAAAAATTAAAAAATCTAAAGTTAATCTGAACATGTGATATCGAATAGAATTATAAAAAGTCACACCAATATTGGTAGGCCGATAAGAATGGTTGAAAAATGGAGTTATCTAGAGGCACATCGTTGGCAAAGGTGGGGTCGCCTGGTGATAGACAACTCGGAATTCTCGACCCCTTTTTCTTCGGGGTAGCCATCTCATCATGCTACAACGTATTATGTATATTGATCGTGCATACCGTTGGCGCCGACATGCGCCCACTATTATCATCGTACAACGCGCTGCGTGCGGCAAAAAAACCAATCTAATCGTGAATCTTGGTCAATATTTCAGTGGTCATTTGGTACCCGATGGTTCGAAGACAATCGAATGTCCAACCCCTTCGTAGGTTGTAATTTGTAACAATGTAGGCCGGACTCAACACAATCTATCAATTTCCGACCGTTTGCAAGCCCTCCTACATTGCTTTTACCTATGATGAATCTATTTCTCCATTAAAATTTAAGTGACCGTTCATTGTTTGGGTTTTGAATTACGAGCAAATCGAAGGATAAAGGCGAACCGTGCGAACGACTTATCAATAATTGGTGTTCATCGTCTTCGCAAAGCGTTTGTGCAGTGAAGAATGTAATCAATGGTAACTAGATAATGGTTTAGACTGTTACTTTTTGCGTCAAAGTTGTGGAGAAATTCAGTTTACCATGCACTCAACAAAATTTGCACCCTATGTCTATCAGTCTTCACTGATACCTTATACCTATCTAAAAAAAAAATTGGTCCAAGGTATCAGCAACGCAAATCCGATTTGAACATCTGGATCTGCCCATAAACTATAGCTGCTTATCGTCTTATCAAAATCTTTTTACAGAGAAAGAGACTCCGACGATTCGTACAACTAGATCATTCTTATGATGTCACTATTCCAGAAAATTTAGAAAAATTCAGCACAACATGCCATGATCATAATATTGATTCTAATTATTCCACCTTCTTCTTGATGCCTCATGTCTGATTTAAAAATGCAACCACGCATAAACTACCCGTGTAGACATTGTGGTCGGGAATCCCGCAGGATTCCCGTAATTCATACTAGTCACGGATTAGGATTCTTCTGGAGATCGGATCAGATTCCATGACCTGAAGAAACGTTTGTAAAATGGAATCCACACGAAAAAAACGACTTCGTTGATCCAACCAATCACTTATTGTTAGTGCTCTGAGCGCCAGAAGAGAAGTTGGTTAGATCAACTAAATGGTTGGTTGGATCAACTAGTTATTTAGTCGACTTAGTTGTGGTAACTAACCATTTAGTTGATCCAACCAACTATGTAGTCGATCCAACCAACTTCTCTTGTGGCGCTCAGAACACTATGTTGGATCAACTTAGTCGTTTTTTCTGTGCAGCAGAGACTCCCGAATGCATCCATGACTGGGTGGATCTTATTTGATCTTATTTGATGCTTGAATGATCCATAGCGGATTATTGAAGAATCCTATCGGATAGTTGAATAAATTATATTTATTAAAATGGGCACTTTTCAGAAAAGCACATGAACTACACACATTGTCTTTATTAATTTTACTAATACATTGTGTGAACGTGTCTTGCCCAAATGACTTGCTGAAGCGTACCGTATAATTAGTCGCTATTCATGTAATCACAAAAAATTTGAAATCAAAAGTATATGGTTTTAGCGTTATAATGAGGAATCAATCTGGGGCCAAACAGGGATCCGACAAGGACTCCCTTATCAGGGTAATATCCATAAAAAATCCCGATCGAGATTTTACAGGAAACTGGAAAACCCAACCAATGTTTGCACAGGAATACTCATTTTTGGTTGCCCCAACAAATCCTGATCGAGTCATAATCGAAATATGAATTTTTAGATTGCCGGTTAGCATCAATAACCACTGGTGACCCTCCTGGGATCTAGCAAGGACTCACTTTTTAGGGAATCCCTAAAAAATTCCGAACGGAATTTTACAGGAAACTGGGATACCCCATCAAATTTCTGCATAGGTAGCTGACAACTGTTTCCAATTGATTTCAATCAACATATGATCAAAATTTCGGACGCGATCAGAGAAGATAAAGTTATAAACGTTTGCTCGTTGATAAACCTTTCCTAATTCTGATTGAAGAATTAGATTCTGCACTTTACCATGAACCTTGAAAACCCTTTCAATCCGGTCTACACATGCACCAGATTCTTTCGGGCGCTATGTTGAACTATCACATATTGGCAATTATCTATCTGTAATCTGGGCACATGAATTTCTTCTTCTTGGTCAGCAGGGTTAACATCTGCAGACCGAAGAGTTACGTTCGAACAGGGAGCGTTAAGTCGGGGAGGAAATCTTTTAGAAGCGGCGTTTGGGAGACGCCAAAGAGATTAGCCACGAAACGTGGGGCAAAATTGAGTTGACGCCAAAAGCCCACGCGCCCTTTGGGCTCGGATACGATCTATCTTACGTCTAGCTCCCTCAGCCTTAGCAAAAGACCACAGAGAGATCCCGCAATCCGTGTGTCCATATCTCTCTGATCTCCTTCTCTCTGTCTCTCTCTCTCGCTGTCTCTTTCATTGTTGTCGCTACTCCAGATCCGCCAGGTCGTCAAGGAAGCATGCTCTCCTGCTTTCTTGATCCTATTCGAGGTTGGGTCTTCCACTACCAGCAGCAAAATCATTCTTCGTGTAAAGTCATCTGAAATTGGGGCACTTTGGTAGTTCAACTATTTTCCGAACTTCATAACTCGGTGGCCTCCTTTCCGCCATTGACTCTTTCGCATAGGGCAAGAAATTTCTAGATCCAAAATGGCGAAATTCAGTACCTAAGTTCGAGAATTTCGTTCATTCGATTCCGTTACTGTAGTACTTCTCAGAAATAAAATTGCAACAACCCAATGGGTCCGATGGCTTCCTTTCGGCCACAAATCTCTCCAGAACAATTATCAAGACTCTGAGGTGGTCGCAGTTTTGAAAACGAGAATGATTGTACTTGTATACGCCGGGATACGGGAGACTATCTTGAGAAAAAGGCACTTGATGTAGACGAGGATTCGAAAAGTCCAAGGCAAAATGCGAGGCAGGTACAGCGTTCATGGATCGTTCGGCCACCCGACGATGACGTTGCATCGACGTTCCACCGTGGGTCGTCCATCTCTCTTTTTTTTCTCATTTTCATTTTTCCTTTCTCTCTTTCTTCCTTCGTTTCTCTTGCCTCGTCTCTCACTCGTGCTTCCCCTATAAATGTTTTTTATTCAACCAACTCGAGAGAGAAAGGGCTATCTTCATAGCTCTCGTTGGATATGTCCTTCCCACACATATCTATCCATACACAGCTACGCCGATCTTTCTCCTTCGCTCTTCGTATTTTTCTCTACTCGTCAATTCTTTCTCAGTTCTTTCTCTCTTCCCCTTTATCTCGTAGACCATACTGGTCTTCGTCCTTTGTGAATTGGACAAGACGCCGCGCCGCCATCAAAACTATAAGCTTCCAATACATAATACAAACCGTGTACGCTCCTTCGGCGCCCTTTTCGAACCGATCGAGAACCACATGCGGCTATTCTCGTCTCAAGTTCGTCATCAATCGCGATGTACTCCTCTCAATGGATCGCGAAAGCTCCACCTCGAGAGAACAAAGGAAAAGTCACAGAGACGTCCAACAGGAATCAAGGAGAACTCCTTTTTTTAACCCTCTTCTTCGTGTTAAGGTACAAAGCCGAAGATTGACGGGTATGGGAGACTGGGGCCATTCGACGCACTTTGCACACTTGCAGTTTTGTCGATCCTTTTTCGATCGACGAATTGGCTTGATCCTTGGAGCGCACATTGCTCGGTTAATTGACCTATCGCAACCATCAAATTGAGACATTTGCAGCGCATCGAGTGAGCCCAACGATGGAGTTACTTCATGCATTACTTAAATTAGAATTTGAGGCCCATCGATACTGAACTCCACACGGAAAAAACGACTTAGTTGGTTCAACCAACCAGATTAGTGCTCTGAGCGCCAGAACAGAAATTAGTTGGATCAACTAGATAGTTGGTTGAGTCAACTAACCAAAACAATTTTTTAGTTAGCATAACTAATCGACTTAGTTGTGGTAACTAATAAATAAGGTTGGTTAGTTGACCCAACCAACTATCTAGTTGATCCAACTAATTTCTCTTCTGGCGCTCAGAGCACTGAGCTGGTTGGTTGAAGCAGCTAAGTCGTTTTTTCCGTGCAGGAGAACCATTTGAAAAGTCATTTTGATGATCCGACTCGGAAGTATAATGCGTTTTGAAGTCCAGCAATGTGACTCCGGTCGCAATGTAGTTTTTATCACCCTGTTTAGTTTTTAATGAATTTGATGCATCCCAGTATCTCATTAATGGCTAAAATCATCAGATTTTTTTCTAATTGCACATAATTCACTTATAAATTATTTCAATTATTCCAACTCCGGACGAGGGGAACAAAATTTAGATTGGAAATGAATCCAGGATCATATCAAAAGTGAAAAATTCTCAACGGATTTCCCGTTAGTTCACAGCGTGTATTTGGTCATCGTGGGCATTTTGCCAATTTATTTCAGATTCTATTTATGAAAATATTCATGTCTACTGGACTTTTGGACTCAAGAATTTTTGCATAGCATTTGTCGAATGATTTCTCTCCGATGTACCTTTGATCGAGACCTCTTCTCCTTGACCTCTCTCTTCATCTTGTTCTCTCGAAGGGCGCGCGTGTTGTAGCAATGATGGTTACATCGATCATCGACAGACTCCATTAGAACCCGCGTCTCTCAAGTGCTCTATCCCCGGGTATATGTACTTGAGTAGGGAGTGATCAAAAAAGGATTAACAAAAAGCATTCTTCTCCTAAGATCGCGAGGAGTCTCGGCAATCGACGGAAGAATAAAGAATATAAAAACCCTGCAAATTGAAGATTTGGACAGTGCTTCCTTTATCAGAAAGTATGGCGATCAACTTTAGCTTCCTCATAAAGGATGCTTTGTTAACTATTGAAAAACATGAGTAATCACTGTACAAATTTTCCAAATTCTTTCAAATTCACTTCTTGCCAAATTTTATTTTTGCCGAATTCAATAGCGAACAACTTTGACCACTATTTTGAATGTGTACAAAATTTCAGAACAATATCTCACAAATAGCCAAAGTTAGAGTACGCTATTTAAAAAAAAAACCAAAATTTGATAAAATTTTAATCATTCGATCGATTTTCGCCAAATTCAATAGCGAATAACCTTGATAGCTATACTAGTTCTGTAGAAAGTTTCAGTGCAATATCTTGAAAATTATGCAAGTTAGAGCCTTTACGCTATTTTTCAAAAAACTCAAAAATTCATATAAATTTAATCTTGCGATCAACTTTTGCCAAATCCAATACCAAACAATCTTAATAGCTCTACTAATTCTTTACAAAGTTTGAGTGCAATATCTTGAAAATTGCAGAAGTTAGAGCGTCTAAGCCATTTTTGCAAAAACGAAAAAAGTCGATAAAATCTGAACACCCGTTGGAATTAAAACAAAAACATTTTATAATAAAGAGCAATTTGTGCTCGGCAGGTGTGCCAAATTTCAGCTTGATATCTGGAAGCGTTCTCGAGTTATTAATTATTTACATCTGAAACTCAGGATATATACACAATAGGGTGGTCCTTATTTAGGGCTCGGACGAATTTTTTATCGGACGTCCCCTAAATCGACCCCAAATAATTCAAAATCAATACCCTAATTTTTTCAGATTGTTATCTAGACTCTAACCCCTCCCACCAATAAGGTAGATTTCCCTATTCGAAATACGCGTGTTTCGGCCATATTCTCAGGATCTATTTTATTCTAGGTTTAATCATTTTTTAAAAAATCTGTAATTGCAACATTTTAGTGTTCATTGGAGCTACTATTTTAGGAAAAATTCACATTATCATACGGTTTGATCTAGACCAATTGCAATTCGTCTAGATTAGAGGGGTTAGAGTCTAGATGAAAATCTGAAAAAATTAGGGTATTGTTTTTGAATTATTTGGAGTCGATTTGGGGGGTGTCTGATAAAAAATTTGTCCGAGCTCTAAATAAGGACCACCATTATACACACACACACATCCATTGACATTTCGAACACATTGGCATGAAAATCTCGAAAAAAAATCGGCCAATGCAGGCAAACAAAGGTCGCCATCAAGGCGTTTTTAGAATGTGATTATGTGGGGTTGTGCTGTTTTTAAATTCGCTAGCAATCAATGTAATAATAGGGAAAACCGGCTAACAAAACAAAAAGCTTCTTCCAACCCTTCCTGCTTTTAAACTTTTACTTGGCAATCAATCGACTCTCTGTACAAGGCATTATCCACGAGTCAAGCACAAAATCAGCGCTTGTCTTCCATCCCCATTCTCCACTGTGGATCAAAGATCTTCCACTGAGAGCTAAACTCAAGACGCGCTGTTCTCTTATTTTCAAACTATGAGAAAACGAAGAAAAACAACACACGCTGGCGGAATAATACCGAAACGAATCCGCGCTCAAGGGTGGATTGTCGATGTTGAGTTCTTCCTATTCCGGGGGTAAAAGCTTCAACAATGAGGGAAAAAAAAGAAGAGCGATGGTTGTTCGCATCGCGCCCCAACTACCGACCTTTCGACCAATAACAGAACGGAATTCCCAAAAGTAGGTGGAGGGTGGAGGAGAACAAACAAAAAAAACTGAGAAGAAATAAAAAGGAATATAGTGGGGATGGGAAGAGAGACAAGATGATAAATGTCCCGCTCGAGATTCCCTATACTCGCTGAAGCAGGCTGGACCAGTTTCTACCCGACACAAGGGTGGAAACAGTGTGCTTGTGTATTCGTTTGTGTGTGTGTGTGTGTGTGTGTGTGTGTGTGTGTGTGTGTGTTTGTGTGAGTGCGACAGGAGGGGAACGGAAGCTGAAGGGGCGAAATAGAAGGGGAACCAAAAAGGACGCGCTGAAAACGTGATGGCCTCCCGCCATGAATCCTTGGGGATACATAATGCGTATATGGAGACCCGGCTGAAAGAGGATCAACGAAAAGCAGCAGCCCCGAAACCCTCGGCTCCGGTTGGCCGAGGGAAGATAGCGGAACGGCCACGGAGACACGACGGAAAAGAGATTGGAGCAACTATGTTCATCTCTCCAAGGGGATATATATTATACGCAGACACATGTGGTATCGTTGAGAAACGTATTAATGGTTCGGTGAAAATTGAAAACGCTCGCCTCGGCGCCGCCACTAAAGAGTTTCGCGTGGGCGCGTCTTTCCTTTTCATCCCTCTGTCTTTATCGTCGTTTCCTCGCATCCCTCATGGAATACCAATTTTTCTCATCTCGCTCTCTCTCTTACTCTCCCACGTTTTCATTCTTCATCGTCATCATCATCTTTTTCTTCTTCTTTTCCTCTCAACAATCCGCCCTCCATGGTTTCATGTAATTTTGGCCTCTGGGAACAGTTCTCGTTTTATTTTTTCATTCAGCAACTGTATACAAAATCCACTTCCGACAATCATCCATACTTTCGTCATTGTTTAACCCTCCGAAATTGTTCTAATGGCGTTATACTTCGTCCGAGAACTCATTACTGGGGTCACTTTCAACCGCATCCACAAGTTTTATAGATTTATAGGGGAGGCTGCGGAATGACGACCTCCCTAAGTCGGTTAACACTTTTTGTGGCTTTCAACCATCAAATCAGTTTACTTTTGTTCTATCTTAAATGAATTCACCGACATTTTGCCGAAACTCAAAAAAAAAAAAGAAATCCTGTTCACGACGGTAATCATGTAATATTTACTGCTCAAAATTACAAAATTACATGATTGCCCAACTTCACTTAACTTGGAGGTGAAAAAAAACTAATTTTTTTTTACCAAAATTCAAAAGTTAATATTTTTCAAAAAAACGCGATTCTGACAATTTCAAGATCTTTTAAGATCCGTACAAGGCATGATATTAAAAAAATTGAACAAAAATTTTAATGTCGATTGTGGATTTTGACGATTTTTAAAAATTCGAAATTCTCCAAATTCAACATTTTTCAATATTTTTGTTCGGAATATTTTTTTCTTCCTAGCCCCAAGCATATTCTTTAAGACGAACGCAGAACGATTTTTTCGTAATTATAATAATTTTCAACATATTTAAAAAATAAACTTGAAAAATTGAAAAAACGGTGAAATTTTGAATTTTGCATAACTTTCGGGAATTTTTTTTTTTAATTTTTTACTTTTGATAGAACTTCGTTTTATGCTAAAAGAAAACTTCTGACCAAATGTCATCGAAATTCAGAGGTTGATTCCAACTATTGGTTGATTTGACATGGAATGAACCTTATCATAAATCATCATTAATGTTCAAGATAAAAAAAGATGTAGATAAATTAAAAATTCGTTAAATAATAAATAACTTCTATATTTTTCAACTATTATTTTTTTCAACCCAAACTAATTTTTTTGTAATTTTTTAGATAATAGATAATTTTGTTTTTTTCAAAAATTTTATCAATTTCGTCAAAAAAATTTTTTTTTTAAATTTTGTTTTGATCGTTTATTTTACCTTACATGTAGTGCATCGGCCTAAAATTGATGAATAAATCAAATTCATCATAATTTGAAGAAAAAAATCAAGAAAATCTGACCCAATTCTGCCTTTAATATGCCCCAGGTATCGCGGATTGGCCTAAAATAGTCAATACATCAAATTTATGATAATTTGAATGGAACCAAAAATTTGTTTGTGACCAAATTTTTGAGGGGGGGCCGTTGGGGCACAACCCCCCCCCCCCCCCCCTCCTCGTCGTACCCCACTCTCCCCTCTACAAGCTGAAATATAAATTTAGGTATTTAGTTTGCTTCATAAAAAATCGGGGAGCTTATTTGCAAAATGCCTTCCGGGCCTGAATGACGGCAAATCATTTTTATCATTTCTCTTTCCTCTCTCCATCCGCCATATTTACAAACACAAGTTATTTTCATTTAATTGCTTTCGACGATAGCATCGTACGAATTTAGTGCGCCTGGTAACTTTCTTTTTTCGAGCAATTGCGCTTTACACAAAATCGATTTGCGAGAAGCAACAAGTCGAAAATTTTCGAATGGGAAACGCCCGCGAGACGTGTACGTAATGAGCGCTATCATATGGGACAGATTTTTGATGATTCACGTTAAACGTGACTTGGCGTCGGTACGCCGGCTTCAAACTGTATATACGTTCATATATATGGAGCATTCCACGTCAAATCACGCGGTCATCGGTCCGACCCCCTCGGATTTTGATGTCCAATGAATTGTGGGTTTCGTTTGGCCCAAAATATGACCTCGAATATTTAGAAATTCTTATTTCATTTTTTACGGGTTGCCTGAGCTAAAAAATCATTAAATGGAAGAAAAACGTAAGAGGGGTCTTTTTAAGTTAATGAAATTTTGCACAGAAACTAGGGCCCAAAACAGATATTTTCATCATAGTTCGATAATGGGCCAAAAATCATTACTTTTTTTTTTGTATTTTAATTTTTTTTGTAATTTCTTATTTTGATTGTTTCTTATAGTGAGAATAACAACAACAAAAATATTTTTCTAGTGAAACTCAATTTTTTTTCTTGGTTTAAGAGTGAAACGACAACATTTTTCGAAAATTTATTAGTCTCCACGGTCTGAAATAAAACGGATGATTCAAACACAATTAAAAAATTTAAAAAAAAAAAATAGTAATTATTTTTGGCCCATTGTCGAACTATGACGAAAATATATGTTTTGGGCCCTAGTTTCTGTGAAATTTTTTTAATTAATTTGAAAAAGGCCCCTCTTTATGTTTTCCCTCAATTTAATGATTTCTTAGCTCGGGCAAACCCTAAAAAATGAAATAAAAATTTCTAAAAATTTGAGGTAATATTTTGGGCCAAACGAAACCCACAATTCATTGGACATCAAAATCCGAGGGGTCAGGCCGATGACCGCGTGATTTGACATGGAATTTCCCATATATACATCTGTATATAGGTACTATAAATCTCGTGTACAGCTATAAGATAGCGGAGACTATCGAAGAAGCGTCTCCCCCTTGCTGACATTGATTTCGTACTTGCGTCTACAATATTTATCCCCTCCCTTGTACCCTTCAGTATCAGGATCGTTAATTCCCATCGTGTTCGTGCCTTCGTTTTTCGGATACCATGATTGACCGTGTATGTATATTTTAGAAAAATCACCATTGTCGAACGCGTGTGGTCAAACGATCTGTTCCTTCATGCTGGCTTCGCTGAGATCAGTGTCCACGTTCTCTCCCTCTCTCTCCCTCGCTCTTGATCTTTCTCGATCTTTCTCTCTTGATCTTTCTTTGACCAGGCCTTAATTGAGAGCTATGCCAGTGATGCAGGTATACGCAATGCGGAGAATGCGATGACAAGACGTTCATTGTCGCATCGGGACGAGGGCAAAAAAGCTGGTAAAAAATACCTCTGAGAAGCCGCCAATGACATACAACAAGGCTGACATTATGGCGGATCCATATGGATCCATATCTATGTATACGTATATGCTGTCTCAAAAATAATTCGTGTACTTATTAATTTTATGGACAGAAACGAAAAAGGAACCGCAGCTGAACTAGGAAATTATCGAGGGAAGAATGAATTACTCTAAACGTTTATTTGGTAAATCATTTTTGAACGTGGTGAACGTTTCTCAAAGATTCTGATATGAAAGTCACCTCCATCCTCCACTTATCATTCTCAATCTCTTCATAAATTCCATTTTTTCACGGCTTTTTTTCAATAAACACAAAATATCTTGTAGCTTTGTTTGGATTTTGAATCCAGACCATTTTTCGCTTCGTACAGCATCCAATGCGAATGGGAATGGGGGAATCCCTTGGGAATGGGGGGTTGTTAAATACCGTCGTTATCAACTCGAAATTTTTATTCAAACGTTCTCGGACATCCGTAAATGGAAATCAATCAAATTTTTATGAAATTCGAGAAAAACTGCGTTTGTCGGTAAGTCAGGGATCGTTTGTATTCACCGATCCTTATCGTAAGTTATTAAGGTATTACTACGGACCGAAAAGTTCCAAAAGTCGACCCACTCTTTCTATTTTTAACTTATTACCATTCTAAAGTAAATTCAGTTTTACAGTCTCAATTGATTGAACATTATTATTGATGCATGTATGATTATTAAAAATGACTGATATTATATTTAAGAATGAGAAAAGTATTTTTTTAACGTAAGATTTAACCACTCCAGCGTCAACTTTTGAACTGGTAAAGTTCACTCATACACGCCCATGCCTACATCGATCGGCGCACACTAACGTTACATCGCGCGAAGAAGATGGCGGCAACGTTGCAGCGTCAGCTGTTACGGGAGTATATACCGGCTGCATATATTCGCCTTGGACGCTTACACGCTGTCAACACTTATATATAGATATACATCGACATATAAAATGCTACATTGCACTGCAAAATTATCATATTCGGCTGCTTGAAGGCCACAATTATAATATTCTCCTATGCGAAGGCCAAAATTATGATATTTAGCTACGCTTAGGCAAAAATTGTGATATTTAGCTATGCAGAGGCCAAATTTGTGATATCCTGCTACGCTAAGGCCAAAATTATGATATTCTGCTACCCACAGATCAAATTATGATATACAGCTCCACGAATGCCAAAATTGTGATATTTAGTTATGCGAGGGCTAATAATTATGATATTGAGCTATGCGAAAGCCAAATTGTGATATTTAGCTATGCGACAGTTAAAATTGTGATTTTTAGCTATGCGAAGGCCAAAATTGGGATATTAAACTACTCAAAGCCCAGAATTGTGATATTCCGCTGTGCAAAGGCCAAAATTCGGATATTAAGGTACTCGAAGCCCAAAATTGTGATATTCTGCAATGCGAGGGCCAAAATTATGATATTTAGCTACGCTAAGGCTAAAGTTATATTCTGCTACGCAGAGGCCAAATTATAATATTTAGCTATGCGGAGGTCAAATTATGATATTGAGCTATGCGAAGACCAATATTATGATATTTAGCTATACGAAGGCCAAAATGGTGATATTCTGGCATAAGATTGGCAAACCATGTGTTTTTGTGGTCTCCGCGGAATCAGGTAATTTTTTGTTTAGCTTGGACACGAACCCATGTAGCATTTTGTATGTTGATGTATATCTGTACATACATGCAGTAAGCGTGTAAGCATCCAAGACGAATACAGCCATCCTGTGATTTCCGTCAAAAGAAAAGTGCGGTTATGTCTCAGAGTGGATGTAGTAGTGTACACGTATATACACTGAATACAGTCTCAAACGCAATGTTGTCGTACCGTTCTCTTCTCAGCCGTCGCACGAGAGATTTCGTAATAAATATCGAACTTCTTGGATGTCTATCAATAAATCCTATGAGTAAAAAGTTCTGACTAAAAATCTAAAGAATTCCTAATTTTTTCCTTTGCCACATATTAGTTTTTCATCGGATTTACGCGGACGAGTCAAATGCAATAAAAAAAAAAACCATGCGCGTTTTATTGGCCCGATATAGGGAATACGTGTTACGAGTCCTGACTTTAAACGTGATTTTCTCGGAAATGGATGAATGAATCGTGTTAAAAATTTGTAGATAGATGTACTGCTATACAAATTAAACTCAAACAAAATTTCAGTTCGATTACGTGGTTTTGAGTTTACCATAGTAATACCTTAATCTCAGTGATAACCTCACTGGGGTTGCCTTCGTACTGTAGTTATGAATTATTTGTCAAAACTTTATTTATTTCCGTTCATCGGTGTCCAAGAAAGTTTGGATGAAGAATTTGCGATGATAATAATGTTGGTATTCAACCTCCTCTAGTCCTTCAAGGAGGAAACTTTACATGTTTTTATGTCCGCAAACTGATCCTAAGTCTTTCAAGGGCTGGAATTTACAGGGTTTCATCTTTATTGCGCCATTTATTGTCCCATATTTCGCTTTTACGCTGCTAATTCTGTTTTTTATTTCTCTCTCTCTTGTTATCATTCGCTGGAACAAGATGTACACTGCTACCTCGATAATCGGAATTGTGCGGGACCGGCTCTTGCAAGAAGTGGGGTTGCGCACATTGCACAGAACCGTCTCTGCGCCGCTGGTGGCTGACGGCGGCCTGACGCGATTGGCTTGGCGCTTCTCCCACTACGCTGCAATTGCAAAGATCGAGGTTCCGTGAATCGAGGTCGCAGTGTATTGCGTATTTATACAATATACGTATGAACCTAATATCGTGGGTATATGTCCATCAGAGATCAACCCGCTCTGGGCACTCAATGGCGATACATCAAGTTGTTGTAAGTTGCTGCTGCGTTCTCGTGACGATAAAAATAAAATGATATCGAGTAAGAGGGCGGAGAAGCACTCATACCGACAGGGATTTGTGTTCGTGTGTGCGGCAGCGAGTGAAAAGGAGTGTAAAGCAAAGGAGAGCCCCATGGTTGGCCACAGCCGCTATCAGAACCTTCGGCTGTATGATTAATGGACAAAGTACAATGCTGTTTTCATTAAACTCATTTCACTGTATATACGTAGTATATGTGAACAGGAGAAGGGAGCAGCCATGCGAGAAGAGCTTTCTTTGCGTGTATGGTCGTATGAACAATGTTGTATATTAAAATCCATGGTTGCAACAGACACGAAGACATACACAAACTCACATGGCGATTTATGGCCCGATGTCAGGGCCATATTCAACCACCCTTAAGGCCCTTTCTTCCTCATCCCCTCGTCTCAGCGAGAGAAGAGGTCGCATCTTGATTATGACGTCTTTATGTACGTATATACACGTGAAAAGCTTCTCTTTGGTCACGACGTCAACGCAATGGCGTCCACATAAATATATATGGGTAATTCCATGTCAAATTGACCAAGAGTTGGAATCAACCCCTTTCAATTTCGATGAAATTTAGTCGGAAGTTATCATTTTCAATAAAACGAAGTTCTACCAAAGGAACAAAAATTAAAATTTTTTGTTTCGAAAGTTATGCAAAATTCAAAATTTCACAATTTTTCAAATCTGTCAAGTTTATTTTTTAAATATCTGGAAAACTATTATAGCTACGAAAAATGGTTCTGAATTCGTTTTGAAGAGTATACTTGGGGCCCACGAAAAAAAAAAAATATTTCGAAACAAAGTTTTGAAAAATGATGAATTTTGAGAATTTTGCATTTTCAAAAATCGTGAAAATCCAAGTTCCATATTTTATTTTTGGTTCAATTTTTTTATGTAATACCTTGTACTCATCTTGAAAAATCCTGATATTTATGGAGAGGTGTTTTTTCTCTTCAAAAATATAAATTTTTGAATTTTTAATAATCGTGCAAATCGACGATAAACATTAAATTTTTGGTTCAATTTTTTTTCATATAATACCTTGTACTAATCTTAAAAGATCCTGAAATTTTCAGGATGGTGTGTTTTTGTTTCAAAAATAATTTTTTTTAAATTTTAGTAAAAAAATTTTTTTTTGTTTTTCCTCTAAGTTAAGTAAAATTGAGCAATCATGTAATTCTGTAATTTTGAGCAGTAAAAATTTCAACTAATGACAATTTAAAAAAATTAAAAAAATTGTACCAAAATTCAAAAATTTTTATTCTTGGAACGAAAAAAACATCTCTCTAAAAATTTCAGGATCTTTTCAGATCAATACAAGGTATTATATTTAAAAAAATTAAACCAAAAATAAAATATAGAAATGGATTTTTACGATTTTTGAAAATTCAAAATTCTCCAAATTCATCATTTTCCAAAAAAAAAATTCGGAAGATTTTTTTTTTCGCAGCCCCAAGTATACTCTTTAAAGCGAATTCACATAGCACATTGTGCTGCATCACACATATTGGGCCAGGAAGCCTCGATCGATTCCCAGAATAGAAATTTAAATGCACTTTTTCGGAAAAGTATTGATTATCTTTAGTTTTGGATATTTTTATAAATATTTTGGAATTTTTCATCTCATCGAACGAAGCGTTTTGTGGATATTAAGTGTGGAAAAGCCAGATGACGCTTGTCTTATTAGAAAAATTCATTAGGTGGTAAAATAATTATCAATTTTTTTCCTCATGTTTAAACAAAATTTTCGTTGAGTATAACGTTAAAATAGGCCTCATTGTGTAATGAGCATTTGGTACAGTGCTTATTCGATGTTGGGGACTCTGAAATTCCCTTTTTTTGTTTACCAAGCGATTGAACAAATTTCAGAAAAATGCTGAGGACAACGATAAACCAAAGGAGGAAGATCCATGGGCAGGATTGTCGTATACAGTCGACTTGGAAACCGGTGAGTAGTTTAAAACATTTTTGAATTGTGTATGTTCAAATGTGAAACCATTTGTAAGGTTAGATAGAGTCAGAATTTCTGATACATTTTTCTCTGAAAGGACTCAAAGGGTTGTAGATACTAGGTACAAAAATATTTTTTATTTATATTTAAGGTACAAAATGATGTCGTTGCGGTAGGTAACTTGAGCACATGTTTTTTCTGCTACTTTTTTTCTGAAATAGTTTGTTTTTTAACAAAATTCATTTTTCTGGAAAAGTTTTTAAAGTAGAAAAATATATTTTGCGGTATTTATTGAGGACTTCCCTGGTGGAACTTTATTTTAAAAATTGATAAAAAATGGTAAAATATATCGAATATGATAAATTCGTACAGATTATTGCACCTTTTGATAAAAAATATTGACAATTTTTAACAAAAATTATTACTATAGATCAAGAAATAAATGATATAAATGAACAGATACTGTATTATTTTATCAGAATTAGTATGAAAAGTGTCAATAATTCTCAAAAAATGTTAAACATTTTTATGAGAAATTTTCATATTTGGATCAATTCTGTGCTGAACAAAATTACATAATATAATATAATGTCGCAGACAACGGCAAAAAATGCAATATAATCTCAAATATAATCGAACATATTATGACATTTTACTATATATTTTGGGAATAGCTATCTTTCATAAAACGTCTTGTTATTGATATAACCAAATAAATAGTATAAGAATATGTCATAATTTGAGAAATATATTTCTAATTTTTTATGATACTTACTGACATTCATTGTAATGATCAGTAATCATATCAAATGACAATTAATATGATATTCTGATAAGTAATTTTAAATTATGCATTATCACATATATAGTTGCAAAGTGATCATGCATTTTGTGTTCTAATGCCAGTATATCACTGTTATTTTATTGTTATTAAGTAATTTTACTTTTTATAGGAATGTTTGAATATTCAGTAGGTGCTTGCAGAATTACAAATAAAAAACATTTTATTTGTAGTATTTTTTTCATAGTTATTATGAATCAATTGGAACTTTTTTTAAAAATTGATAAAAAATGGCAGAATATATCGAATACGATAAATTCGTACAAATTATTGCACCTTCAACATTTGAACATAATCTTCAGTATTTGATATAAAATTATATAAAATGATTATTTATTTGACATTTCCCTGGTGGAACTGTCTGGTCACATTTTGTGAGATTTGAACATATTTGTTCAGATATTTTCCAAGATTTGAACAGAAATGGATCAATTTTGTAAAAAATGTGTAAGAAATCAACAAAAATTGCCCAGTTATGGAGTTAGATGGGCAGGAATTGGAACTAATTTTTTAGAATTTTATGTCAAATACTGAAGATTATGTTTGTCAGTTTTTGATATACTATTATAAAATTTTTTGTTAGCGGAACCTTCTGGTCACATTTTGTGAGAATTGAACATATTTGTTCAGATTTTTTTTCAAGATTTGCACGGAAATCGATCAATTTTTTCGAAACCTGACGAAAAACTAAAAACTGAACAATTCGAGTCAATTTTCGAAAAAGAAGAAATGTGAAAAAATCGAAAAACTTTATTTAGGAAAAAGATTGCAAATAAAAAATAAAGATGACCATCATGGCCAAATTCCGTTTTAGCACGGCGTTAAATCTTGGAAAGATCCCATTTTGTGAGATTTGAACATATTTGTTCAGATTTTTTTCAAGATTTGAACAGGAATTGATAAATTTTGAAAAAAATGTGTAAGAAATTAACAAAAATTGCCCAGTTATGTAGCTAGACGACCAGGAATTGGAACTAAAAGCCCATATTTGACATTTACTAAGAAAATATGGGCTTTTGGTTCCAATTGCTGGTCATCTAGCTACATAACTGGGCATTTCTTGTTAATTTCTTACCAATTTTTTACAAAATTGATCAAATTCCGTTAAAATATTTGAAAAAATCTCAACAAATATGTTCAATTCTCACAAAATGTGACCAGAAGGTTCCACCAGGGTCACAACAAAAAATTTCCTAATATATCAAAAACTAACGAACATAATCTTCAGTATTTGACATAAAATTATAAAAAATGATTATTTATTGTTTGACATTTACTGACAAAATATTGCTTTCGGTCCCAATTCCTGGTCAAATAGTTACATAACTGGGCAGTTTTTGTTAATTTCTTACACATTTTTTACAAAATTTATCAATTTCTGTCAGAATCTTGGAAAAAAACTGAGAAAATATGTCCAATTCTCACAAAATGTGAGCAGACAGTTCCACCAGGGTTGATGCTATAAATGAGCGAAGAGACCGTAAATCTCACTGAAAATGAATTGATAACCTATTTTCGCTGCATTGCAACGATGCAAAGTTCAGTATCAGAATTTTGAGAAAAACGCGTTTATAGTTTCAAAACGTACTTACTAATACTCAGAAATGTCTCGGAAAATAAGTCATAAAACCTGGTATTCACCCATGATATTGAAAGCCATTTTTTAATAGCTGATGCATCATTTAAGCCGATCAAAAAGAATTTAAAAAATAAAATATCCTAGGTATTATAACCCCTGAAAGCAATTTAACAAAAATCCGCTTGCAGCCATTAATTGCGCAAACAGCCTCAACATTTATTTTTTGTCATGCCCAACATTTCACGGAGAGAAACAGTTTTGCTACGACAGCAAAAGTAATTTGCTGCGGTTACAAAAATCATTTGTTATGTCAGCAAATTGATTTGCTCTTCTAGTCATTTGCTAGTACCTCTTCGATCAATTCGAAATTTGGAGACATTATATGGGATAGTGAAACACGAAAAAATAGTATTTTGTGCATCTAGGGCCAGAGATAAGTCTTTTTGTCGAGCGTGAAGTTTGCCGCAACGAGCGAAGCGAGGGCCGCAACCACGCGAGACAAAAGACGAATCTCGGGCCCGCGTTGCACACGATCTTTTTTTTTCCCATGGGAGATTTTCGTGCTTTTCAGTATATGCGTGGATAGCCAAAAAGGGGCTCTTTTTTGACAGCTAAGAGTGAAAAGAGTCACTTTTCGGCTGTCTACGCATATGGTGAAAAGCACGAAAATCTTGCATGGGTGAAAAAAAATTATTTTCATAATTGTACCAGAACGTTATCCTGAAGAAAAAACTAATAATTACCGAAAAAATTAACTGTTTTCATTAGTTATTACGGAGATTATGAGCTGTTATTTTTTCTAAAAATAGCCTTCATATACCTTTGTAACGTGTCCAAATTTCATTCAAAACGGTCTAGCCGTTTGTAAAAAAAAAAATTGTTCTTCGATGAAAATGAACTTAGATCGTCTTGGGGCACGTGTTATTTTTAATTTAAAAGAAAAAAAATTTCACCTCGCGTTTTTTCATTAAACGGAAGCTTTTTGGAGGGCGCCGCAAAAAAATTCAATTTTTAACGACCACTCTAATATACACGGGGGATAATCATAGATCGCGAATGTTTTGAGGATGAATGGGTTTTTTTTTTCGCGCTCTTGTTTTCATCGGTGTGTGTAGCAATAAGGCATGATTTTCTTCCGTTGGTTCACGAACCGTGTCAAATTAAAACGGCAATTTGTTTGTAAGTATATCCCGCGGGTCCGAACGTCTTTTGGATTAAACTCGCACGCGTGTTGTTACATACCCCGCGGGGTACAACATTTTATTTACATGCTACAGCGAGCGTGCAACAAGAATCAGGCGCACCTGGCCGCGCCTCTTGGTACTCGCGGGAGAGGCGTCTAATTATCATAAAATACAAGGCGTGAAGTGCGTGTGTATCACGATGTGAATTGCACATAAATCTTGCGCCTACGATCCATCGTCCGCGTGTTCTCTCTCTCTTTCTCTCTCTCTCTCTCTCTCTCTCTCTCTCTCTCTCTCTTTATAATGATTTTTACATAACTAAAATATTACAGTTGAACCTCGCTAACTCGAACCTCTATAACTCGAAAACCTCGATAAGTCTGAGACTCACTCTGTTCCCTTGCGACAACCTCTGTAATTCGAAGAAAAAACAGAGATAACTCGAAATTTTTCGAACGTATCAGGGACTATTATTTCGCTTCTGTAACTCGAATTTAAAGATACCCGACCTCTACAAGTCGAAGGTTACCTCCCCACACGGAAATATAATATACCGGAAAATATATTTTTCGATATACGTAAAAATATATTTAAAATATATTTGAAGTGTACATTATATATTCTAAATACATTTTAGATGTATCTAAAATATATATCAGATATATATTAAATATATAATATGTATATTCCATATAAGAAATATACTCAAAAATATATTCATGATAAGTACATTTTCGGCAGAAAATATTTCTTTGAAATATATATTAAATATATTTTAGATATATGATTATTGTGCATAAAAATATATTTCTTGATATATGTAAAAACATATATTGTGTATATGTAAACATATATTAAAATTATATCGAAAATGTATAAAACGTACACTCAATATATATGTTTGATGTATTTAGTATATATCTTAAACATACTTTTTACATATACATTGTGTATATTTAAACACCAATTAAAAATGTATCTAAAATATATAGAACATGCACTCAATATATATGTTTGATATATTTAGTATATATCTTCAATACATTTTTTATATTTATATTGTAGCATTTTTAAATAGATTAAAAATATACCTAAAATCATATTTGTAATACATACATTTTCGGACAAAATATACTTAATATATCCAAAAATATATTTTTCGTAATATTTGCCGATATATTTTATTTCCATGTGGGTCTGTAACTCGAAGTTCCAATACTCTGACCTCTACAACTCGAAGCGTTTTATGCCATGACGTAAAACGCTACGCATTCTGTCCGCATTTTTTAGTTCCTCTTTTACTCTGTACGTGGCGCTAGTTATCTCTTAAATACGCTTTACGACGTGCAGAAGACTACTAGCGCCACGAGTGACGAAATTTGGCGTAAAAAAAGACGGACCTCGAACGAAGTTCGAACTTTCATAGAAATATCTATATTAACATTGATGATAACGTATTCGTAGCTCTGTTCGCAGTTGAAAATGCAATTCGCAAAACTCTGTTCGCGGTCAAAAATGCAATTGACTGCCAGCATAAGTTAAAGCAGAGTAAAATAACAGATTTTTGCCAAAACCCTGTAAATGATAGTGAATGAACAACCATTGTCTATCATGTAGATATGTACTGAAATATGTTACATTTTGCATAACTTGTATGTACATCCCAAAATAAAGAATATTTCCACTATATTTGGCGAATTTTTACGACCCTTTATAAGTCGAATATTGTTTTGGTCACCCTCTATAACTCGAAAACTTCGATAAGTCGAAACCTCTCTTACTCGAAGAAATTAGCTCTGCTATTCGCCCTGGGATTCGAGTTACCGAGGTTCGACTGTATACACTAAAAATTGAATGGAAGTTTCGAATCTCGTTGGATGAGCAAAACTCGATAAAATTAACCCTTACTTAACACACTTCTGCAGAATAACTTACTCGACACACTGGGGTCGTTTGTACTCCAGCGATGAAAATTCTCATAAAAAATGTACCATTTGATATTTTAACTTGCAAATTTGTTTAGAGCATCTTAAGAGGTTACTGCCCAGAGCTATACAGGTTTTATAGTAAAATATCAAAATTAAATACACTAGGGGAAAAAATTAAGGGATAAAAAAAATTTCCCAAATTTTTAGTGGTTTTTAACAATGCTGTACCTCAGTGAAAAATGGTCGTATCGAGGTCTAAACAAAAGCATTTTGAAGCTTTAAGTTTCTAGTTTATAGATCTTTCAGCAAAAAAAGCTACAGGTTTCACGCAATCCTGAGAAATACCGAGAACAAAAAATTTGACAAATTTGTATCACTTTTTTTTTGCTGCAATTACTTGGTTAATTTTTGTCCAGTTAAACCATTACATCGACCAGATAGCTTGTTTCTTTAGCTTCAATTTGCTTTTTTTAAGATCTCGCTGGTACCATTTTTCGCTGAAATATCGGAGTATTAATGAAAAAAGATCCTTCTGTGTTCGGACATTGATATCTCAGCATCCAATAATAGCACAGAAATCAGAAGGAGCGTTTCACATACTTGAATTAATAGTCTGAAAGGATTGACGATGGTTTTTTGAAAAAAAAAAAATTTGCCATCCTTGCCATGAATTTGAAAAAACAGGAGAGAAAGGGCTATTTATGGTTTCTTAGAAAATCAACGGCAAAATTAAAAATATTTACAAAACGACGAAGATCTAAAAACTAGAAACTTGAAGCTTCAATAGTACATTACATCACGAGGACTCGTGTGATTGCAGGACTCGCCTTCGGCTCGTCAGAAAATATTTTTACGCCGAGTGATGTACGATATTTTATATCACGAGGTACAATATGGACGTTTTCACGTCCACTTGCGGACGTAAAAGCGTCCATTATTGTACTGAGTGATATAAAATGCTTTTTTTTAGACCTCTATACGATCATTTTTCACTGAGATACAGCATTGTTCAAAACCGCGCTAAAAATCTGGGAAATTTTGTTGATCCCTTAATTTTTTCCACTATAATGTATGATAAAAAAATTTAAATATCCAAAAAAAGTGAATAAATGACAACTTTTACGAAAAAAAAATCTTAACGTTTTTATTTTTCGACAAAAGGGGTTAAAAATTTAACTGAGTTTGCTTGATATATAGCACTACTAGAAAAAAAAAATAGTATTAGTAAAATAATATAAAAGGAAAAAAATTCGTACAAAATTTTCGCACTCGACCTTACTTGACATACTGGGATACAGGCGAGACCACTCGACTTTGGGCGACTACTGCATAAAAACTTATTGTCTTAGAGTGATGCTTTGAGCTTGAAGGAGTAGTGGCATCTTCGAACTAATGACAGATGTCGCTATAGGTCCCAATTTTTTAAATTTAGGTACTTAAAATTAAGGACATTTAGGCTTGGGGTGTTTTATACCCCAGCGTGTCAAGTAAGGATTACTGATCGATGACGCGAATATTTGAAAATAAAACAAAATATTATCTTAGATTTCTCAGGTTCTTTAACAATATTTGTGTTCGCGGATCACTGGAAAATGACTGGACGAAGCACTAATTGATTTCTTAGTTTCAAAGCCTTACAAACGTCCAGCAGCGCCAAAAATGCTCTCAAAAAAAATCAATTTAGGCAAAATAAATAACAATATTCCACCTCATTAGTGGGTACCTTAAGTATAGACAAAAAATTATTTTGCCGAATTTTTACGACATTTACTCAGTGATGAATGATGTCATTCGTTGAAAAACAAATGTGAATGAAGAATTCAAGAAAAATTTTATAATATAAATTTGTTTTTGTAGTTTATCCAGTAAAATTTTTAATTTCAAAAAATTGAACAATTTAAGGCAGGTTGAAAAAACTCATGCGTTTCGCTTGACAACCTTTACATTTTGATTATTTACAAAATATGTTTAAATAAAAATATCAAAAATTGGGCTCGATAGACAATATAGAGAAACCAATTTCGAATTTTAAAAACAAAGCGCATCACACGATATTGAATAACTCTATGAGTTATCGTGCCGACTGTGCCGGAAAAAGTAGTTTCGAGAAAAACGCACTCGAAGATTTCGGTGCGTTTCTCTGGAAGTTGCGCCCAACTGAAGCAAAGCTTTAAAGCCAAATTTTGGAGCTCCGAAATATTCGGTTTCTAATTTACACCGATTTTTGCTACATATTTCTCAGAGCTGGAAAACCACCGAAAAGTACTTCAAGTACAAAGTACCGTAAGTACTTGAATATCAAGTACCGGCAGTACTTGAAGTACTACGTACTGATTACTTGAAACACTTGAGATTTCAAGTACTTGAAAAAATCAAGTACCAAATATCAAGTACTTTTCGAGTATTCAGATATATCTCGTAAGTACGTACATTTGATTTCTTATATTCATTTGATTTTTATTTGAGTACTTTTTGTATCGAAACTTATTTCGACCTTGTGCTGATTCGGCTGATCAGACAGATTGGAACGAAGTATTTAAACAAAGAATTAAAAATAATTCAAAAATAGCATTGACGATTGTAATTACGATTTATTTTGATGCAGGTTTGAAAAAGAAGAAATAAAGAATATAATACATGGATTGTTGAAACTACTCCAACTTCGTAAGTGTAATTGAAAATACTATTTTCAATTACATATTCAAAGGCTTTGTTCATGCAACCATTAGCAAGACCCATTCAAAAGTACTTTATACTTGCACTTGGAAAAATACTCGAAGTATAGAAACGTATTTGAATTTTTAACTACAATACTTGAAGTACTTTTGAAGTATTTGAAAATTTAAGTACTTCACTTGAAAGTACATACGTTGCAAGTACTGCTCAGCTCTGATATTTCTAATTCCAAAGTGTCTCTTTTACAAGAAATACCATTTTACAAGTATAGATTCGCTGAAACTTGTCAGCTTCGTAAATGCAACCATCAGCAAGACACATTCAAAAGTACTTGATACTTGTACTTGGAAAAGTACTTGAAGTACAGAAAAGTATTTTAAATGTCAAGTATTCTACTTCAAGTACGTTAAGTACTTAAATTTGCACTTACTTGACCTCTACTTAAGTATTGCACTTAACATTTAAAATACTTTAAGTACTTAAAAAGTACTTAAAGTATTGTACTTAAATTTGCACTTACTTGACCTCTACTTCAAGTATTGCACTTAACATTTGAAATACTTTTCTGTACTTTAAGTACTTTTTAAGTACTTTTACAAATACTACCTTACTGTATTTTTACAAGTACAATCAGCGTTGCCAGAAATCAGTTAATTCGTACTGGATTATTTAAACAATGAAAGGAATCTATTGTCAGATTCCAGGAATCTAGTACGAAATAACGGATTTCTGGTAACGTTGAGTACAACTTTCAATTATTTTCAATTACATATTCAAAAGCTTTGTACATGCAACCATCAGCAAGACACATTCAAAAGTACTTGATACTTGTACTTGAAAAAAAACTTGAATAGTACGGAAAAGTATTTGACATTTTAAGTACAATACTTGAAGTACAGGCCAAGTACTTGCAAATTTAAGAACCATACTTTAAATACTTTTTAAGTACTTAAAGTATTGTAAAGTACAGAAAAGTATTTTAAATGTCAAGTGCAATACTTGAAGTAGAGGCCAAGTAAGTGCAAGTAATTGAAGTAATTGAAAATTTAAGTACTTCAATTTAAAGTACGTCGCAAGTACTGCCAAGCTCTGATATTTCTAATACCAAAGTGTCTATTTTACAAGAAATATCATTTTACAAGAAGATTTGATGAATAACCATCAAAACAACGTGTGTCTTGTGAGAAAGGAGCGTTTTTGTGATAACTCTGTTAGCTGTAAAATGGCCGCAATTTTTTACTCATCAGACACGCAGCGATGGTTTTCATATTGGGATTTCACCAAAGTATGATTCTTGAAAATTGTTCTCTCTTCTCGTTGAGAATGTAACGTGGAAAAAATGAGAAAATGAGAAAGAGAGATAGATTTTGAGGTCGGGGAGTGGCTATAGAAACGCCCTCGCGTCTCTACGAGCACACCGCGTGTTTCTCTTTTCCGACGTTCTTCATCACTTCTCTCGCACCATCAGCCCGGCCCTTCTGGTTCTTCTTTCTCCTCTCTTTTACTTATTCTCGTTTCGTTCCATCCACTTGCTCTCCCTCCTCACTTCCCTCTGGCATTTAATTACTTTCCATGCACGCCGCCATCTTGATACACACCTCTCTTATAAAATATTGTCTGCGAAATGTCGGCTTAAAAAAAAAGTCAATCAGTCATGCCTTTGCAGACGATTTTTCATGTGGTTTTTTCCATGGAAAATCAATTTTTTGCTTAAGGTTGTTTAGAAGCAAATCACGTTTAATGAGAAAATTCTGAAAATTTCGTATGTTTTTCAGTGAAGTATTTAAGAGGTCGTGTAAAAATTTCACGACGACTTGGAAGCTCGTTATCGAATGATTAAGATTAACAAATTAAATAAAATTGAATGTAGTCTTATGGAAACTGATATAACTTTGCGATAAGTTTTTTTTTGACCTCTCAATTTTTTAACATCCACAATATACTGGAAGCAACGGAAAGAAAACGAAGTTTATTGATAAATATTTTTTTTATTTGTTTAAAAAATTGTTTTTAACAAAACGTTAATTTCTTAATACCGAGCTTCCTAATCGTCGTGAAATTTTTACACGACCTCTTAAATACCTCATACAAAAACATACCAAATTTTCAGGATTTTCTCATCATTTTTTAATTTAACCCTTAAGGAGGTTGAAGTAATGATGATAGAATTCTGAAAATTTGGTATGTCCTTACATGAAGTATTCAGGAGGTCGTGTAAAATTTGCACTACGATTAAGAAACTATTTATTGAACAATTAACATTCAAAGGTTTCTTAGCTTCTAAACAACCTTAAGAAGGAGTTAACTCATTCTTATTCGCTCTCTCAGAGAATTTCCTCGAAATCATAAAAGGTTCAGTTGAAGATACATGTATTTCAATTCTACAAGCGACGTTTCAAAGGGGACATATTCAGCTTCATTTCACTTTTTCGAAACAAAAATTTCGATTTTTTTAACCCGGTACGCCTTTTGGAACATGGTTGTTTTTTTGGCTTTTTTTGGCGTTGAAATTTTGGCGCATGCAAATTTTTGTTAACTGTTTACTGCATGAAAAAATTGTGGGGGGGAGTATAAGCTTTAATTGCGTTTAAAAAAATGTTTCGTACGGTTTTTTTTCGGTTTTCGGAAAAAACAACCATATTTATAAAATGTAGCGTAACTATCTAAAACTACTGGGTTTTCGTGAAATTACTAAGAAGATAAAAAGTTGCATACAATTATTCTGGAAATTTTTTCAAAATTTTTTTTCAATTTTTTTTTCGATACTTTTTCCTGTCAACGAGATATTTTTTTATCTTAAACAATCGGGTCTCTTACCTCATCTACACGGGTTTTCTGATTTAAAAAAACCACGTAGATGAGGTTTTTGGATGAATAAGCCGTGCAGATGAGGTAAGAGATCCGATTGCTTAAGATAAAAAAAAATATCTCTTTAACAAGAACAATTTTTGCAAAAAAAAATTTGAAAATAAATTTTGAAAAAATTTCATTGAATTCAGGATAATTATTTGCAACTTTCCCCTCTTAGTGACTTCACGAAAACTCAGTAAAAACTCAGTAGTTTTCGAGTTACGCTACATTTTATAAATGTGGTCGTTTTTTGCGAAAAATTGAATACTTTTAGGAAAAAAAAAAATCGTGCGGAACTTTTTCAAAAACGAAATTGAAGCTTATACTTCCCCTCACAAGTTTTTCAAGTGAAAAACAGTTTTAAAAAATGTCATGGGTCGTGTGCCAAAATGTGAACGCCAAAAAAAAAGCCACAAAACGACCATGTTTCAAAAGACGTACCGGGTTTAAAAAAATCGAAAAAATTTCATGAAAAAAGCGAAATAAAGCTGAATATGTCGCCACTCGTTGAATTAAGGCAGTGTATATATCCATATACACAAGGGTGGTCCTTATATAAAGCTCGGACAAATTTTTTATGAGACGCCCCCCTAATCGACTCCAAATAATTCAAAAACAATACCATAATTTTTTCAGATTTTTATCTAGATTCTAACCTCCCCCACCAAGAGGGTAGATTTCCCCATTTGAAATACATGTGTTTAAGCCATATGCTCAAGATATATTTTATTCTTAGTCTAATAATTTATTTAAAAAATCTGTAACTGCAAGATTTTAGTGTTCATTGGTGCTTCTACTTGAGGGAAAATTCACATTATCATACGGGTCAATCTAGACGAATCGCAATTCGTCTAGATAGACCCGTATTAGAATTTTAGACGAATTGCAATTCGTCTAAATCGACCCGTATGATAATGTGAATTTTTTCTCAAATATTAGCACCAATGAACACTAAAATCTGTTGGTTTCAGATTCTTTTGAAAATTATTAGACTTAGAATAAAATATATCCTGAGAATATGGCCGAAACACGTGTATTTCAAATGGGAAAATCTATACCCTCTCTTCGGGAGGGGTTAAAGTCCAGATAAAAATCTGAAAAAATTAGGGTATTGTTTTTTAATTATTTAGAGTCGATTTCGGGGGCATCCGATAAAAAATTTGTCTAAGGCCTAAATAAGGACCACCCTTACATCCACATGTGTATTAGGGCGATTTTTTTCGACTTATTTTTTTTTATTTCACTCCCCACCCGAAATTTCGTTGTATATGTGTGAAAGAAAATTCCCTGAAAGTTACAGCCCTTAATATTAATATTAAGTACTTTCCCTTCGCGTGATAAGTTTTTCCATCTAAAATACACGTAAATCAAAAACTTTTTTCGTCAAAATTTTACCACTCTGCGGTTTTTTATGCTATCGCATTGATTTTGGTCGCAATTTACGTAGAATCGAACGATTTTTAAAAGTGTCCCGAACAGCGTAAGTGTAACTTACACTGGTGAGATGGTACCGGTCCCTAAAGTTGATTTTTACCAAAAATTCTCGATTTTTTGCTGTTATCTCCGAAATAATTAACTTAACTGAAAAATCGTAAAGGGCAATTTTGTTGGAAATTTAATTTCCTACACAAAAGATCTTTTAGACCCAACTGCTGAAATTTATATTCCTTGAGATATTGAATCTTAACTTATTTACGGTATAAAATTTGTATAGTTTTTCGAACCAATAGTTTTAAATTGTTGATATTCTATATCATATCACCATATCACATATCATATAACGAGTGGTGATATGATATGGAATATCAACAATTTGAAACTTTTGGTTCGATAATCCATAAAAATTTTCATATCACAAATAAGTTAAGGTTCAATATCTCAAGAAATATTGATCTTAGCAATTAGGTTTAGAGGACCTTTTTTGTAGGAAATTAAATTTCCAGACAAATTTTCCTTTAAATTCTTTCGGTAAAGTTAATGATTTCGGAGATAACGGCGAAAAAACGAGAATCGCATGTAAAAATCAACTTTAGTGACCTCGTACCATCTTACCGGTGTAAGTTACACTTACGCTGTTGGGGTCACTTTCAAAGATCGTTCAATTCTGTATAAATTGCAACCAAAATCCATGCGATAGCATAAAAAACCGTGGAGTGGTAAAATTTTGAAAAAAAAAGTTTTTGATTTCCTTGTATTTAAGATGGAAAAACTTATCATTTATCAAGTCTATAATATTAATATTAAGGGCTGTAACTTTCAAGGAATTTTCTTTCAGACATTTGCAACAAAATTTCGGGTGGGGAGTGAAAGAAATAAAAAAAAGTCGAAAAAAATCGCCCTAATATGTATATATGTAAAGACAATCGCGACGGTAGGTCTTTCTGATCTGCTACCTTCCAACTTCTTTAGCGTCCAACCCTTGTCGTTGTAAGCATATCGTTGCATATTACACTCGCCTTGCAAAAGAAAATTATAAAATAAAAATCATTTCACCGAGAGGCGGTGCTCTGTTGTGCTCTCGAAGAGCGCAGCAATGGCCATATATACATATTACATGGATATATACATACTGACTTGCAAACAAAAGGGCGTAACTAACCTTAAAGATGCGAAACAATGTGCACTTTGCGACCTTTTGTTTGTTAACATATTTGATGTATATGTATATAGGTATATATATATATATATATATATATATACCGGGTGTCCCATTTTAATCTTACAGTTGATTTATTTCGAAAAATATTGCTCCGATCAAAAATTGAGTGGAATGAAACTTTTAGGGTTCAGAGGGGGACGTTTAAAATTTTTTTTTGTTTTGGTCCAAAATTTAAAATGGTGGCGTTAAAATGGCTGACATGTTTTTTTAAAATGGAAACACGATTTTTTTTCACCAAAATTTTTTTCAGATTAAATCTAACATCTTTTGTAGTAACATTTTTTTGATACAGCCCATAATAGAGGGTGTCCCATTTTAATCTTACAGCTGAATTATCTTGAAAAATTCTGCTCCGATAAAAAATTGAGTCGAATGAAACTTTTAGGGTTCAGAAGGGGACGTTCAAAAAATTTTTTTGTTTTGGTCCAAAATTTAAAGGGGCGGTGTTAAGATGACCAAAAGGTTTTTCAAACAATGAAAACATGATTTTTTGTCACCAAAAAATGTGTCAAATCAAAACTAACAACTTTTGTTGGAACATTTTTTTTATTCAGTCCATAAGAGATCACCATTTTTTACTATTTTAGTATTAACCATGATGGTGGAATGGTGGAATGGTGGAATCTTTGAACACCTTTAAGAAGATTTCAGAAAACACTCACGAGGAGGATTTAGAAGACCTCCTCGGCTTCGTCATTATGCTGCATAACGCTAAAATAGTCAAAAATGGTGATCTTGTCTAAAATATCCGGGCTATAAAAAAAATATTCTTACAAAAGATGTTAGATTTGATCTGAACAATTTTTTAGTAAAAAAAAAATCATGTTTCCATTAAAAAAAAACATGTCAGCCATTTTAACGGCGCTATTTTGAATTTTGGACCAAAACAAAAAAATTTTTTGAACGTCCCCCTCTGAACCCTAAAAGTTTCACCCCACTCAATTTTTTATCGGAGCAGTATTTTTCAAGATAATTCAGCTGTAAGATTAAAATAGGACACCCTCTATTGTGGGCTGTATCAAAAAAATGTTCCTACAAAAGATGTTAGATTTAATCTGAAAAAAAATTTGGTGAAAAAAAAAATCATGTTTCCATTTTACAAAAACATGTCAGCCATCTTAACGCCGCCATTTTAAATTTTGGACCAAAACAAAAAAAATTTTTAAACGTCCCCCTTTGAACCCTAAAAGTTTCATCCCACTCAATTTTTGATCAGAGCAATATTTTTCGAAATAAATCAACTGTAAGATTAAAATGGGACACCCGGTATATATAATATAGGAGAACTCTCATTACGCGAGCAATCTCGTCTCAGCGATCGATCGAATCCTCGCTGTCCAGAGCTCGCGGGTTCTCGCGTTGTATGGGGTCTTGATTAATGGATCATTCCAGTCGTAAGAATGCCCGTGGGCCAACACAAAATGTATACCAATGTATAGTACACACGCTGCTTCTTTTGCTCGCTTCGATTTTCTTATTTTTTTTTTTTAATTTTTTTTTTTTTTTATTACCCCGTCGAGCCTCCATTGCAGCAAAAAAAGAACCGCCCTCGAACTAAAAAAACACGGTGTAAGCGATTGGAAAAAAAGCCCGGGTATTTGTCATCAATATATTCTTTTCTACTCTAATAAATCTTTGTTGTCAATGGAATTTTTCACTCCTTAGTTGATAAAATGCGATCAATGAGAATGGAAAAAATGCATATATTTCGAGATAGAGAGAATTTTGAAGAATTTTGAAGAATTTGAAGATTCATTTCTAATTATATTTAGGCTTTGCTCGTGCATTGAGCATCCCAAGTCCTTAAGGCGGTGTTCTGGTCTAGAATTTTGAAAAATCATTTTTTTTGCATGTTCTTAAAGTTTAGACCTTTAAGAAAATATCCTCGGAAGGAAATTTTTTAATTCCAGTAATTTACGGAGTTATAGCTGTTTTAGTGACGCAGCAACTACATCCGATACGTCGGAGCAAATCGGACTATAGACGTTTTTTTAAAACTACTTTTCTCAGCACGGCTGACATGATATTCCAAGTTCTACTACGTCAAATTTTTTTACCAATCTTCCATGTATAACTCTATCGTCCCTACCGCTTTTGTATCGAAATTATTCTTTTTACTATTGCAAAACAATTAAAAACTATGAAAAAAAGAATCGAAAGACACAAATTTTTTTGTTCAGACAGCCCCCATTTTGCGAAATTTTGTTTCCCGTTTTTTCTGAGGTAGGGACTATAACGCCATTTTCACTAATTAAGAAACTTTTTTCAAATTTTGTATCGGTTGACTAGAAAGGTTGCAATCGTATCAGCCAGCACACCCCTTTTTTAGCCCTAACTCTACCAACTTATAACTTATTTAATTTTCATTCTTTCTCTTGAAAATGTTTTTGCTTATTGGCCAAATATTAATAAATATGGGTCAAATCGACCAAGAGTTGGCATCGGCCCCTTTCAATTTCGATGAAATTTGATCAAAAGTTTTCTTTTATCATAAAACGAAGTCCTACTAAAGAAAAAAAATAATTTTTTTTTTTTCGAAAGTTTTGCAAATTTCAAAATTTCAACATTTTTTCAATTTTTGAAGTTTATTTTTAAAATTTTTCGAACACTATTATAGTTACGAAAAAATCGTTTTGGTTTCGTCTTAAAGAGAATACTTGGGGCTACAAAAAAAAATATGCCAAAAATTTTTTTTGAAAAATGATGAATTTGGAGAATTTTGAAGTTTCGAAAATCGTGGAAATCAAAATTACATTTTTTGTTCATTTTTTAAATATAAAACCTGGTACTGATCTTAAAAGATCCTGAAATTTTCAGAAAGGTGTTTTATTTTTCAAAAATATGAATTTTTGAATTTTAGTAAAAAAAAAATTTTTGCCTCTAAGTTAAGTAAAGTTGAGCTATCATGTAATTTTGAAATTTTTAGCAATAAAAATTACATGATCAAATTATATGATTGCTTAACTTTACTTGACTTAGGGGTAAACAAATTTTTTTTTTTACGAAAACTAAAAAATTCATATTTCTGAAAAAAAATCCTTCCTAAAAATTTCAGGATCTTTTAAGATCAGTACAAGGTTTTATATTAACAAAATTGAACAAAAAATTTACTGCTGATCGTGGATTTTCACGATTTTGAAAAATTCAAAATTCTCCAAATTCATCATTTTTCAAAAAAAAAATCGGAATATTTTTTTTTCGTAGCCCCAAGTATACTTTTTAAGACGAAACCCGAACCATTTTTTCGTAACTATAATAGTTTTCGAGATATTTAAAAAATAAACTTAAACAATGGAAAAAATTGTGAAATTTTGAATTTTGCATAACTTTCGGAACAAATTTTTTAATTTTTTTTGTCCCTTGGTAGAACTTCGTTTTATGATAAAAGGAAACTTCTGACCACATTTCATCGAAATTGAAAGGGGTCGCTCCAAGCTATTGGTCGATTTGACATGGAATGACCCATATGTTGTAAAAATAGTCTAGTAAAAATATTTTTTTTATCGAGCTCGACAAAGCTCAATATGTATGTTTCTACTCTAGAAACCGACGTAATAAAGACTATATTTCAGAGAATATATTTCAACGGTTTTTTCCTCTGAAAGCTCCTCAGGAAGAATGAATTAATATAAAAAAAATAGGTAAACTATTTTCATTGTATTTAAACGATGCAAACTTCAACATCATTAATTTTTGCTGAATGAATCGTCAATTTCATCTTTACGCGAGGGATATCGGAATTATTGATGAGAGACAAAAATCCAATCGACTTATACGATCAATGACGATTTAGTCTGATTTTTCTTCTAATACTTTCATCGCTAACGTTTATTGTTATATTACAAAAGCGATATTAGCCCGCACGTGGGCGTTAATGGGATGGTCGCGAGAAACTCTTGGGCACATGTCGCGCGATGGGAAATTAAATGTACGGAGCTCGAGACCCCGTTTATTGCTGTATACATCGTTTTCACGAGCGCACACCTCCTCTGACATTTTGAATATAGAGGATATTTTTTTTTCTTTTAATTTTTTTATTCAACAGTGGGAGGAGCTTTATGGTATATCGGCCGTACGGTTTATTTCTCCGCGTCGAAAGAAACAATTCTCGTGCCGGCCTCTCGCGATCCTATCGCGTTCCTCATTTTCTCTTTAACGCGGCGTGAATTAATATTATAAACGAATACGTATATATATTTACTATATAAGAGGGTATGTTGAGAGAATGTTGAGAGAGCGAATAATCGCGACGAGCGCGGGAACCCGGATAAAAAAAATATAAATTTATTTTGCTCATAACAAAAAATGATTATTTTTTCATTTTCCTTACACCGAGAAAAAGGTTTGATAAAGCGAAAAAAATTTGGCTTGGATTAACTAAACCCGGCGATGGGTGGCGAACGAAATGTGTAATTTAGTTAACTCAAAACGTGTATCGAAATGGAAACAAAAATTGCATTCCCATAAATATATCCTCGACCCAACAGAGTAGAGAATCCGTTCAATTGAAAATTACATTGTTTTGATTCTATATTTGGTAAAATGCACTCAATATGCGATTGCATAACCAAATGGTTTAGTTGAATGAACAGTTTATATTTTTTATGCAATTCAGATGTTGTTCACCGGAAAAAAAATGCATTAAATATAAAGCTAGAAAATTTCAATTGAATTAACAAATCATTTGATGATATGCATTATTTGTTTAAGCTACGAGGGCTTTTACTTAACTAATTAATCGTGAGATTAAACAGTTAAGTGAAAATTTAACTTACTTATCCTTGCGCCCATAAAGAGCATGAGCGCCACCAAAGTGCAATGGTGGTCTCATTCAAATATGTAGTCTTTAGTCCATAGAACTGCGCAACCACAGAACGCGGGTGATGTTCCATCAATTTAAAGTTACTTGAGGACTCCGATGCTGGTAATGCACTGGTACTTATCGGTGCTCAGTGGCTGTCTCGCTGGCGCGAGAACGCGCGCCGATCGTCGCCATCTTACGGATTTCGGGCGAAGTGCCGAGATCGTGGTAGTTACTATACGTACTATCGACTAAATGTGTTGTAGCCGCATTGAAATATTTAGTCAAATTTATCAAACACTTTGATCGACGTGAAAAAATTTACTATTCTTTTTAACTGGATGAATAGCTCAAATTAAAACTAGATTTTGTTGATCAGACGAAACATAGGGTTGAAACAATATTATTTACTTCCAGTAAATGACTAAATATTCCATTGAATGAGAAAACAAGTTGTTGAATCAATCTCCATTTGAAATCATTTTGATCCAATGTTGTAATTGCGGTGAATGCAGTACACATTCGAAACAACGACACCAGTTTTATTATTTCAACAACGGGGTAATCAAATCAAGTATGTGACGATTGATTCAAACGAATTTTCCGTGATCGCAGCTGGGTAGTTGATATTACTAAGCCTTTTTTCGGTGTATGAATCATGTTCAAGTTTGGCATCGTTGCAGCGAATATAATTTTTGTATTAAATTCTTTTTTTAGAATAAATCACTCTTTCCTTTCGCATTTACCATCCCGAGTCCTTAATGAAGACGCCAAAACATGTTTCGACGATTTTTCACTTTGAAAATTCTTAGGAAGTGCTAATTTGATCGAAAAATAAATTATACCCGTTGCTTATGAACAATGCAAATTTCAACATCATCCTTAGGGGAGCGTGGGGCTAGTTGTAACAGTTTTTGGAAAAAGGCCTGTAACACCTACAATATGTATGCTTTGAAGATTGTGAGTAAGAGGCTTTGTAAAGTATATATCTGAGCACTAATTCCAATTGAAAAATAATTTAAAATCTTTACCCATCTTTTACACCAGACGTTTTTTTTTAAAATGGGAGCTGTTACAACTTACCCCATGTCTTGGGCTAGTTGTAACAGGCTCGGGGCAAGTTGTAACAATCTAAAAATACACGCGCATGGGGCAAGTTCCAACATGTTACAACTTGCCCCATGGGCTCATTATGTCTGCTTTATGAAATATCTCAAAAACTACAAAGAATAATTTAAAAAAAAGTAAATGAAAGCCAATTAAATTTGCATTAAACCAAGGAAAAAACAATAATTAATTTAATTTTAATAGTCAAAATCAAAATTTTCGTAATTATTTTTTTTACGATATCTGGCCGAAATAGAGCTCGTCTGCATATCCTTTTATTTTGATGTCTCGCGGAATATTGGCGGTGCTTTCATTATGCCACGAGTTATAAGAAGCACATTCAGGAAAATCAAAATGTTTTAAATTCCCGGTCAAAATTGAGTGTTACAACTTACCCCTGTTACAACTAGCCCCACGCTCCCCTATGTCGCGTTATTTGTCAAAATGTAATTGAATAGCGTGTATTTTTGTGAACGACAAATTTTACCCTTTTGTCGGAGTATAATTTGTTTTTCGAATTTTTGAAAAATTTTGAAAAATTTGAATGGACTGATTAGGGGGCAAAAAAATTGAGATCCCGAATGTAGTGAAGTGGTCAGCACTTTTTTTTGTCTCTTTCTGTGTGCATATCAATGTTAGTGTATGCATAGGACAAAGACACAGACACGAGTTTAGACGGGGAAACGCATGGGTCACACACTAAATAGAACATCTGCGGCACGTGCCGCGGGCGGTTCGTATTATTTATATGGGTCACTCCATGTCAAATCGACCAAGAGTTGGAATCAAACCCGTTTCAATTTCGATGAAATTTGGTCAGAAGTTTTCGTTTTCAATAAAACAAAGTTCTACCGAAGGAAAAAAATTGAATATTTTTTTTCGAAAGTTATGCAAATTTCAAAATTTCAAAATTTTTCAAATCTGTCAAGTTTATTTTTTAAATATCTTGAAAACTATTATAGTTACGAAAAATCGTTCTGAATTCGTTTTAAAGAGTATACTTGGGACTACGAAAAAAAAAATATTCCGAAAAAAAAATTTGAAAAATGATGAATTTGGAGAATTTTGAATGCTCAAAAATCGTAAAAATCCAAGTTCCATATTTTATATTTGGTTTAATTTTTTTTATATAATACCTTGTACTGATCTTTAAAGATCCTGAAATTTTCAGAGAGGTGTTTTTTTTGTTTCAAAAATATGAATTTTTGAATTTTTAAAAATCGTGCAAATGCACGATGAACATTAAATTTTTGGTGAATGACCCATATATATCGAGTGACTAAAATCGAAAGGGCCCATTTACTGTGTATAAACATATAAAATATGCGCCATTATGATTTTCGTATAAGAGGATAAGCGGCGTTGTTGCGTGACTTCGTGCGTCCTCCGGATGAACGCGATCTCGGGGTCACAAAATCCCGAATAAGTGGGCCAGCTGCGAAAGCATAACCGCCCACTCATTCACTTATTCGCCATTTCTAAAATAAACCTCCGATTGAACTGTATATTTTTTTTCGCCCGATGATTCGAAAAATTCCAATTTAAAGCCTAGGCCATCATTCAGGACCAAAAAAGGGCATATTTCGTGGGTTTTTTTCAGCGAAACCATAAAATAAATCGGATTTACAAAAAAATGCCAATTGGATTTACATCCAATTGGCAATATAAAATTATTTTTTTCATAACAATATAAGTCAAAATGGCGACTGTGCAGCGTTTTTCCGATAACGCCTTTATTTCTGGAAGGTCGACGGCCGAACCAACAGCTCCTATAATTTTTGAGTCATGATGAGACACCAAAGTTTTTTCAATTATGTATAAGAATAGCTATAGAAATTTATAGGAAGCTATAGAAATAGCTATATAAAGTACGTAGGATTTTTTAAATATTTTGTTTTTCGTAAAAATGGCGCATTTCTAATGCAAAAAGAATAAAATGCCACGAGAAAATCGTCAGGAAGTTGCTTATATAACAGGAACTATGCAATATAATGAAAAAATCCTACAAAGTGCTTTAGAGAACGTTATTTTGAATATACAGTTGAAATTTCAAATGATTCGGTTGAAATTTGTTTGAGTTGAGTTCGGCCGACTTGAAAAATGTAATTCTGAGCTAAACGCGTTTAAAGTTTGTAGAAAGCTCGCTGCGGATGAAGAGGGGTTGCACTAGAATACGAAAATCGAGTACTTAGGGATTTTCCACGCACATAACCTTTTGGAATATAATTCTATGCATACTACCTTTTTAACAAAAAAAAATCGATTTTTTGAAAATCCTAGAGTGGCCTTGATTTATCATTTCTTTCCATCACATCGAGAGAAAATTATGGTGTGTAAAACCATATTTTCCCACAGGTTTCGTCAATAATTTATGGTAACCCCAACCTATAAAATGATAGTACGGGTAACCGAATTTTCTGGGTTCCACCCAACATCTCCTTATGTTTGAGCAGACAATGTATCGAGCAACTAAACGTATGGTATTCGAAACTATCGAGTGACAATGAATTCTTAGAAAATTCATTGTGACTTTGCCGTTACCCACCATACGGTATCGAAAGAGCAAGAAATTGATTCACGTAGCACACCTAGTTGTAACATACATACCGTGTTTCGAAAAATGCACTACATGATAGTAGGGTTTCCCATAAGATATGGTTATTCGCTTAACCCGCTTGTTCTATTTTACACATTCTATCGTGCACTACACTTCCGAATATAGTACATCTTACCATATTCATCCTAATATTAATAAATATTATTTCAAACTGAACAAATATGTATTTAAATGAATTAATTTTTTTTTTAATATTTGCACAATATATATTTTTAAACATTTCAATCTTTGAATGTATAGCTACACATATGAAGTCTACAATTTCGTAAAGCTTCGTCTTTTCTTTAACGAAAGGGAAAAGAAAAAAAACCCTTTATATCACTCAGTACAATAATGGACGCTTTTACGTCCGCAAGCGGACGTGAAAACGTCCATATTGCACCGCGTGATATAAAATATCATACATCACTCGGCGTAAAAACATTTTCGTCCTCGTGATGTAATGTACTATTTTTATGAGAATCCTTTTCGGGGATTCAACCATCTTGCGTTTTGCCGCAATGTTCAATGTATTAGATATCCATACTGAAAAATAAGGATATCAAACATAGACGAGATTGGAAAGAATATAGGCGTCGAGAGGCAGGTTCGCCTGTGCGAGAGGTAGCCACCTGGCGGATTTTTGGGGTACTGACAAATCTACAGATATGATCACTGAGAGAAAAAACCATGGTGAGCTCAAAGATCCTCCATGGTAAAAGGGGTTATAGTATGATTAACCATTTTCTATAACTGGACAAGCAATAATATAATAAGCGCTACCATATTATTGTTTGTCCAGTTATAGAAAATGGTTAACCATACTATAACCCCTTTTACCATGGAGGATCTTTGAGCTCACCATGGTTTTTTTCTCTCAGTGCAGGGTTCATTTTTTATGTAAAATAAGATCCCAAATTTATCACTAAAACTTGAAATCATGAAGAATAGCGGTAAATAAAATTGACAAATTTTCGCTTCGACATGATTTTCGATAGTTTCAAAAAATATTTCGCATAAAAAATATCGTTGAGTTATAAAGATGACGTCGTGACGCTGCGGCGTCTGTTGATATTTTTTTGTGCGAAGAATTTTTTAAATCTATCAAAAACCAACTATTATTTAAAGCTATATTTTTTTTACTACTGAAAACAAAACAAAAATTTGCAGTTTTTTGCTTTGCGATTTTTAATTTGAAATTATAAATTTTGTATTTTATCAAAAATAAACGATGATGAAAAAAAACGATAAAATAAATGGTGTTTTTTCGATGATAAAAAATCCAGCGCAGTTCATGTTCGAATTCATGAAAAAAAGTAAAAAAAATATATTCTCTAAAAAATTGTGAACCTGGAATACTTACAAGCAATGGCCCGCACACAGAGCGAAGAGAGAGTGCATTTTTTCTATTAATTTCCGCTTCGATTAGTCACACCAGGCAGGAAAAGGCTCTCGAGCGAAAAGAGCACCGCACGATGCTAGGGGATGAACAAAATTTGTAATTATAAAATATCCGCTGTAGGTCTATGCGTAAATGCGTGAAAATAGGCGTAGCGAGAAAAAAAAATCGTGAGAAGAGAGCATGTGTGTTCATCGAGCTAAATCGATGGAAATTTATTTCATGCGAACTCAAAAAAATGGCGACGGTCAATTTTATATTTCTGATAATTCGCATTATTTATTCTTTCTCATTACTACTTATTAATTTTTATAATTGTATTTTTTCAAATTTCATATCGATAGTTGCAAAGTTACAAAAGTTAGAGCGTTTTTCAGCGTTTTTTATCTTACTCTTTTTTGTTTAATGTTTGAGTTTCGGGGACATAAATCCCTTAAGACATTCCTTTCTTTCTTCGAACAAAAAAATGGCGATGGTCAATTTTAACTTTCTGATAATTCACATTATTTGTTTCTTCTCATTACTACTTATTAATTTTTTTAATTGTATTTTATCAAATTTCATATCGATAGTTGCAAAGTTACGAAAGTTAGAATGTTTCTAATCGTTTGTAAATTTTTTTTTTCATGTTTAATGTTCAAGTCTTCAGGAAACCTAAATCCCTTAAGACAATCATTTCTTTCTTTGAACAAATAAAATGGCTTTCTGATAATGGAGATTATTTTTTCCTTCTCATTACTACTTATCAATATTTTAATTGTATTTTTTTAAATTCTTTCATGTTTAATGCTCAAGTCTTCAGAAAATCTAAATCCCTTAAGACATTCCTTTTTTTCTTTGAAAAAAAAATAATGGCGATGGTCAATTTTAGCTTTCTGCTAATTCACATTATTCATTCCTTCTCAATACTACTTATCATTTTTTTTTATTGTATTGTTTTCAAATTACATATCGATAGTTGCAAAGTTACAAAAGCTAGAACGTTTCTAAGTATATTTTTCAATAATTTTCATGTTTAATTTTCGAGTCTTCACGAAACCTAAATCCCTTAAAACATTCCTTTCTTCCTTTGAACAAAATTTTTCAAAGTTTTCTGGTATTTAAAATAATTAGCATAAAAAACTGGAACTTTTTTTCAACAAAGTTTCCTTCATGAGAAAGACAAAAAAGAAAAGATCTAAACAAGGAAATTAATCGATGACATAATAGTTGCCGCAGAATTATTATTTTTAAATCGAATTTCTCTGATTTCTCTAACTCGCGTACGAAAATAGATTGAAATCCTTGTCAAACGTTTCACAGTATAATATAACAATTACGTACAAGAATTTTCCTGTTTCCCATCCCTCCGACTTTTTCCCTGTCCGGGGCGTTTCAAATCGCTTCCTCGCTCTCTATCTTTCTCTCTCGTCGCTTCCTTCGTGGTGCGTCCCACGAGGGAATCAATATTTGGGAAGCAAGCGGCGCGCGTGTGTTTCGCCGCCATGTTTTTGTGCCCTATGCTTTTGGTAGTAGTTCGTGCACGCGGTATCCGTACCTACAACCAGCGAGGCAGAAACCCCTCGGGGGTTGCTCCGACGCGCGGGTTTTCTCCGCTGCCTTTCTGGGGGCAGCTGCCTATATATAATATATATCGGCTGTTGACAATTAAAAGGGCGTAATTCTCATTCCAGTGTTCGTTGAACCATTGGCGAATGGCGCCCTTTTACCGTTCATAGGTCTGTGAAACTTCGTTCGTCGCTTCTCCGTTCTTTCTCGTAATACTCGGAGGAATGACTTGCTACATCAATCCACCCCTCTCGCTCATTCCCTCCGATCTTCGTTTGGGGTAGTACAACGCGAGCACGCACCATTACTCATATCGTGGCTCGTTGCACGCCACGCACACGATTCTCTAAAACTTGCGGGCAAAGCTCCACAGAGCGAAACTCTCTTTCCCTGTCTGTGTGTCTCTCTCTCTCTCTCTCTCTCTCTCTCTCTCTCTCTCTCTCTCTCTCTCTCTCTCTCTCTCTCTCTCTCTCTCTCTCTCTCTCTCTCTCTCTCTCTCTCTCTCTCTCTCTCTCTCTCCAACTTTTTTCCGGCTAGGGCCTCAAAAAATCCCGCTTCCGCAAGTTTTTTCGTTCATTTCCACGTTTGCTAACCAACCCTCGCCTGGTCTCTTCCTCCTCGTCGTTTTTGTAGGGAGCAGAGGGACATTACACACTGGGGAGATCGCAAAAATAGAAGTAAATACACACACTGAAAGAAATTATGGTTAACCACTCTGACATGAATTATAGTGTTTTGGTACCTCTAAATTTTGCAGTAACTCTGACTTAAAAAATAGCCATGATCATTATAAAACAGAGCTGGGCAAAGCACCGGAAAGTACTTCAAGTACAAAGTGCAAAGTACCGTAAGTACCTCCTTGAAGTATCGAGTACCGGTATCACTTTAAGTACTGCGTACTTGCTACTTGAAGTACTACATATTTATTACTTGAAGTACTTAAGATTTAAAGGACTTGAAGTACAGGTACTTAAAAAATCAAGTACCAAGTACAATGCACTGAGATTAGGCTGATTAGGCAGATTGAAACAGAGGTATTTACACAAAGAATTGAAAATAATTCAAAAATAGCATTGACGATTGTAATTACGGTTTATTTTCATACAGGTTTGAAAAAAAAGAAATACATAATGTAATACATGGATTATTAAAACTACTCCAACTTTGTATTCGTCCTCAAAAAACTGTCGTAAGGGACAGTTGAGGGACGATATGTCCAAACGTGACGAAATATTTTGAATTACAAATTCAAAGGCTTTGTATATGCAACCATTAGCAAGACACATTCAAAAGTACTTGAAACTTGTACTTAAAAGTACTTGAAGTACGGAAAAGTATTTGAAATTTTAAGTACATTAATTGAAGTACAGGCCAAGTACTTGAAAACTTAATTACAATACTTGAAGTACTTTTTAAGTACTTGAAAATTTAAGTACTTCAAGTACTTTTCAAGTACTTTTCAAGTACTTTTCAAGTACTTCAAGTACTTCAAGTACGTCGCAAGTACCGGGTACTTCAAGTACTGCCCAGCTCTGTACACAATACATACTGTATAATACAAACTATAACTTTAATTGAAAAAAAAGATTACCAGGTTACCGTTTAGCTGAAATTGCAGTTAAGAGACATGGGAGCGTCTCGTTGACAAGTAATTAACACTAAAAAAGAAAGTCTCAATTTTTATAGGTCTGGTTAAGAGTTCTTCGTTTGGGATTACTTCAAAATGTAGGGTTTCCTCAAAAGACTGGAAAATACGATAATCGCGACTATAAAAATTGGAGCTCGACCTTTAAAAAATACCCACTAATTTAGTTTACGTTATAAATTTAAAGGTTGTTGTTACTATATTTTTAGTTAAGGCTACAATAAAGTGTTAGGATTCTTCAAACTACTAAAAAATACTATAAACTTTACAACATCAACTGAAAAAAGTACCTACTAATTTAGTTGAAGTTATAAATTTTATAGTTGTTGTCGCCCTATTTTTAGTTAAGATTGCAGAAAAATATTGGGGTTTCTTAAACTACTATGTTACTTGATAAATTACTATACTTGCGTTAGGGTTCTTCACACTACTAGAAAATACTATAAACTTCATAACATCAACTGAAAAATGTACCTACCAACTTAGTTGAAGTTATAATTTTTATAGTTGTTGTTGCCCTATTTTTAGTTAAGATTGCAGAAAAATATTGGGGTTTCTTAAACTACTATGGTAAAATCTTATGATGCATTTTGGGACCCGATGTCAATGCCTACGAGATCATAATCGATAATTGGTCGTTGACAAAAAATAACCTTCTAATAGGTGCTAATCGCCAAATTCTTCGAGCTAAACAAAGCTGATGCTAAATACAAAAATTACAGGTGTAGAAACTCGACCTCTCCTATATAATTCGACTCTTAGCTTCGAATTTACGAAAATGCACGCTGCGAATATGAGATTTTCTTAACCTGGAAATATAATCAGCTTCCGAATGATCGTTGATTTCACTGATTTATCCATTTCGCCATGAAAAAATCCAAAAAATTTTTTAAGATTTTCTCGGAGGCCCGCACTTTTTTTTTAACTGAACAACAATTCGCTTCAACTCAATGAAAAAATATACATTTATTTATTACAAACACACCTACAGTCGCGTGATTCCAGCCCTAAGATCCCGACTCTGATTCCAATCAAAAATCAAACCAAACTTCAATGATTCTCTGTACGAATCCCAATTTCTTCTTGGTGACGACAGGTTGTTCATTCCAAATGTGTTTTTCATGCGAGAAGGAAATTAAAATGAAGGTTTTTTTTCCATCCTCCTCTTTATAATGGAACGAGAAATTAATAGGTAAGTATAGGAATCTACATGGTGACTCCACCTACACCAGACATTTTGTGTTATTATAGTTGAACTCGCGGGTCTGCCCCCACTGGAATGACGAAGTAAAGTCATCGTTTTCTCTGTGTGTATGTGTGCTCTCGGCTTTGCTTCACGGTACTTTAATTGATACCATCATTAATCTCGTTGGTACTCGGAGGATACGTCGTACAGCCCATGAGCTTCGTTCCTTCAACCAGAGCCGTTTCACGTCGCATTGTCCTTCACAAAGGTGCACGAAAAGAAAAGGCCTCTGGTTTCCCAAGTGTATGCGTGTCCGACACAACGATCCTTGCTCATCCTCCATCCTCCAGCCAATAAACCATAAGATGAAGAAGACGCAAAGGTTTTATTCATCCTTCGTTCACGGGGCTTCGCCTTCTTCATCATCCGCGAGCCAACGTCCCAACGTTTCAATTCCCATCGGCGAATAATGTAGCCGACTTGCCGGATTAAAACATTAACATAAAAGTCGTATTATAATGCCACGCGGAATAGGTGGCAATTCGAGGATCTTGGAGGATGACGAGGACACTTCTACATCTGCGTTGTGCGCGTGTTTGTGCCGCGAACGCTCGTAACGATGAAAAATTACGAGACACACCGTGCCAACACGATTTTTCAGTAGCTTTCAGCGACACAATGGTTCTCCACTTTTTGGCCTCTGGATCTGTACATTGGGGCCCTCGAGATCAGTGAGGATTCAGACAGATTCCACAAGATAAATATCAGGATTTTTTTGGTACCAATGAGAGTTAGGATGAAATATCTAAATTGATGGCTACGGAATCAAATCTGGATAAGTTGCGAACTCCACGCCTACCAGATCTGGAGGGATTCATTCAGGAAGATTCCACGTGGATTCCACGTACCAATTAGAGTTAGGTTGGAATCTAAATTAATGACTCCAGGAATCAAATCTGGACGCCTCGGTGATCTCGGGATTCCTGCCGTCAATCGTATCGACGGCAGTATGGAAGAACGTGCTATCTCAAATTGTGCTAGAAGAACGTGCTATCTCAAATTGTGCTAGAAGAACGCGCTATCTCATATTGTGCTAAAAGAACGTGCTATCTCAATTTGTGCTAGAAAAACGTGCTATCTCAAATTATGAGAGAAGAAGACGGTATCTCCAATTGTGATCAATTGTGATCAATTGGAGATACCACCGTCTTCTCACATAATTTGAGATAGCACGTTCTTCTAGCACAATTTGAAATAGCAACTTCTTCTAGTACAATTTGATATAGCACGTTCTTCTAGCATAATTTGCGATAGTAAATAATTAGATAATTTGCGATAGTAAATAATTAGATAATTTGCGATAATAATTTAGTACCTTTTTATCAATGTTTATAGATTTCTCAGCAATTTTCGAAACTGGTCCTGTTACTTCCCGAATTGTCATTGATAATATTCAATGGATACGTTCGCAACGAGGCCCCACAGTTATGTGGCTAATCCGTAAGGAAAATACACCACTTGTCTTCTTCGGGAACCTGCGCCACGAGGAATGCACAAAGCCAAACACGAAATTCATGGTTGAAAGTGGAGATGGGTGAAAAACCAAGCTCGATTGAAGGCCAAAAAAAAAGAAGGACAAGAGTGAAGTGCTGCCGGATTTTTGGCTCCTGACCATCGTGAATCTTGTTGATTTAGGATAGATTTGTATCGGACTGAAGTCGCTCGAGGTCAGAGGCCCGTCGACTCGAGGACCATCGCCAAGCCCTTTTTGAACACCCTCTCTTCTTATTACGCTCCCTCTATCCTTTTTTTTTTCTTTTTCTGGGGCTTTTTCGCCCTCTTCGAACCTGTACAACCTGTCATTATTGCGTCAAGACGAGACATTATGTTTTTTTTTCTTCCCGACGCATAGCCACTCTCTTAGTGCTTCATGCATCCTGAGGAACTCCACACAAGGATAACGAGTGAAACGCCCATATTCTCATCCTTCTATCTTATTCAGAGTCTCCTTCGAACTCTCGGAGATCGGTATGGGGAATTTCTCGTCCCGGATGTGAATGAGGGAAGAATTGAAATTAGAGGGAAAAGGAACAAAAAAAAGTGTACACGGGCCATATATATGGGGCATTCCGTACCAAACCGACCAATCCGTGCATCCGACCATTTTTAAATTAATTGCAAATTTTCTATTTTTTTGTACGCACTGAAAGCAGTCTTTGAGTATTTTTTTTAGATTTTTGTCTCAACTCTTCTCACCACAATAAATTTTTCAAAATTTCACACCATTTTTTTAAAAATGCTCGTAACTTTTTAAAAACGGAGATATCGAAATAAGATAGAAGCTCGTTTTTTTCCGTCTTGAGTTGTAGTTTAATGGTAATATTTTTTATGTTTAATATTTTTTTTTTAACTTGGACCATTTTGATTTTTCTGAAAAAATGCACTACTTTTTAAGAGACATTTTCATAAGTACTCGAAAATGGGCAGCTTATGATATTCATATGACTTGTATTTCTTATCTATTTTTGAAGTTATAAAAAACACTAAAGAAGTAAAACAAACGACCGCTGCGACGCTAATTCATGCCTGATTCGCCTGCCACGTCATCCCAACTAGTTTAAGCATTTTTTGGTTTGAGATCGGGAGACTATTGTGTTATTATTTACCTGCGATCATTTTCACGAAATCATCAAATATCGTATCAATACTTTAGCGTTCAAAACGAATAAATATTGACGGTTGTTACATCTAATGACACTCAAACCGTATCGTTTTAAAAAAGGTCACTATATCAGCAACGAATAGAAATAAAAAATTGGATTGTTAACCTCTCATATTCGTGTATTATTATTATTATTATTATTATTATTATTATTATTATTCCGTTGACAAATATTTGACTCGTACGTATGGCCAAAAAAATATAAAATTTTCAACAAAATTAACCCTCGCTCGTCACGCCTCAAAATAATTCCAAGTTGGTTACACTGGATCAATTTGACCCGACCGACTTTTTGGCTGATTGTCAAAAAAAAGTACCTATCCGGTTGACTTCAAAAAAATATAGGAGTTATCTTTGAACATTTCAGTATATGAAACAATTGTGGTTTTTTTAAATATTTAAATGAAAAAAAAATCATGAAAAAAGACCGAAAAATCCAGTTTTTGTACTTACAAAATTGTAACTCTTTCAGTTTTGAAGATTTTTTGAAAAAATTTGTACACAATATCCTCAATATATGGTACATTAAAATGGTACTCAATAAATGGTACTTCAAGAAAAAAAATATTTCGAATGCATGCGTTCCAATCTATTATGGCTACCTATAATAAATACCTCAAATTTCCACCAGAGGAACGGGAAAAACCCACGAAAGCCCGTATAGTTAGAGATATTTGAGCTCAAAGTGAGATCTCGGGTCAATTTGACCCGCGGTGACCAGCGAGGGTTAAAAATGGTCGGGGTCGTGGATTGGTCGGTTTGGTATTGAATGCTCCATATACATATGTATATCTATATCTGCACGTGAACATTGAAGTTGAGTTTGGTGCATTTAGATGATGCCTGGAAAAATTCGAGACAAACGCCACTCCTGAGAGTATCTCAGGAGTGTCTGAACGAGTTAAATCTCATCGTCGTGTATTCACGCCAAGGTCTCTCACTATCTCTTCCTCTCTCTTTCTCTTGATCCTCGCGAAGATGCCAAAGATGAAGAAGCAGAAACGAAAAAATGCACAGGACCACGATAGAGATTTTATCGCCAGACGCGTCCTCGCAATTCTTCTTTTTTATGTATATATATTAGACTGTGCGGAAAAAAATCGATATTTTTTTTTCGGTTGCATCTAACAAAAAAAGGTGAATTAAGGTGAAACATAAAGAATCCCCGAAGGAGAGCTCAAAAAAAAATTATTTCGAACGGCGCATTGCATTTGACTATTTTCCATAAGAATAACACAGGAAAATATTGGCACTTCTGAACGTCGTAGTAGAACTCTTTAGAAAAAAATCTCACAAAAAAGCCATTACGATATTCTGATAGAGAATTGAATTCCCTCAAAAAAAAAAGTCCTTACGAACAATTAGCTTAGAACAACCGTTCAAGTGGTATCGCTGTCTGAAATTGAATTGATTGAAAAAAAAATTCAAAAGGCTAAAAAATCGAATTTTTCGTATTTTTCGCTTTACGAAAAAACTTTGTGGTTTTTTTTTTGTAGAGAATGTTCTGCTCTAACATACAATTTGCATGGAACCGTTCTCAAAATATTTCTCTAATACAAACAAGAATCAAGTATAACAAGACATATAAAAGAAACGAGGTCCATCATTGATCGTGGTTCGAAAAGCTTTATTGAATGAATTTGGTTTAATAAGATAAAATAATTTGGTTTTACATTATAATGCTTAATAATCATCGTTCCTTTTTTTAAGAGTCCGTTTTTTGCAATTGGGGTATTTCTGTCGATGATTTTGCACTATGCCCAATAAACAGCGATACCACAAGCTAATTGTTCGTAAGGGCTTTTTTTGTAGGGAATTCAATTCTCTATCAGAATATCATACTGACATTTTTGTGAGATTTTTTTCTAAAGAGTTCTACTACGACGTTCAGAAGTGCCAATATTTTCCTGTGTTATTCTTATGGAAAATATTCAAATGCAATGCGCCGTTCGAATTTTTTTTTTTTTTGAGCTCTCCCTCGGAGGTTCATCATTTTTTACCTTAATTCACCTTTTTTTGGAGGATGCGACCGAAAAAAGAAATATCGATTTTTTTCGCACGGTCATATTTTTTTCCTTGTTTAAACGGCACATTGTGCTAAACGCACATTAGGAACAATGCATTTCCGGCTCTTTCACAGGTTCCATCAAATAAATCGAATAAAGCCATGAAACGTAACATTCTGAAAGAATGGTGAATTATTCATGCTTTGAAAAAAAATTATTATTCCTTGGAATAGATCGATTGTCAATGTCATTTCATTATTTCAAAAGATTTTATTTCTGCCATCTTTATTCGTGTTTTTAGCTAATTCGTATCGTTTAGTTCGTTGATTGCAATTGTTTTGGTGGCCCTTGTACGAAATATTCCCTCGTCACAGTGAGAATCAACAGTGGATCCAGGAAGCTCCAGTCACGAAAAAAAAGAAGAGAAAACGATGTATTCGTCGAATCACGACAACTTGCAATATCACTCAATATAGAGCTGCCTCGAAATCTACGGCAGTTTATTGAACTTGCTTTTTGGTGTCATTTTCTTGGTAGAATCTTAAACGTTCAAATGGAAGAATATCCCTCGATGAAATACGATTGTCCATATTTCGAAGTGAAGCAAAGGCCTCGAGCGAGAGTTCGCATTCGAGACGCTTCGTCGTGTATCAAAAGTATCGAACATCGGAGATCGTATCGGGGAGCCCATCAAGTTCGAAGTGGCTTTTTCGCAAAGAAAGGTTTCCGACTCGTTCTCCGAAGATCTCTTCGAGCGAAATGCGCTCGTATGTCCGATATAAATCCCGATAGTTTGTTAGGTGCGAAACGAGATAAGCGTTGTTTACGAGATGTTTCATTGCTTTGTGGCAATGTGGCGTGGAAAACACCAGTATTCCCAGGTCAATATGATCGACCTGGATCAATAAAGAACTCCAAAGTGGAACCAACGGAGAAAATGACCATAAATATTCCATCATATTGGTTCCTAGACCCAAGTTATCACTGTCGAGGCATCGGGAGTTTGCAAAAGTGCTTTCCTCGCTTGATTTGAGTCGATGAAGTCTGAAAAATTAATGTTTTTATAAAATTGGTCATACACCAACGCAATTGAACCATCGAATTCTTGGAAATTTACTTGAAACACCAGAAACGTTTGATTGTGGTTTTGTCAGAAGCAAATCGTACCAGAGCTGGGCAAAGTACCGGAAAATACTTCAAGTACAAAGTACCGGCAGTACTTGAAGTAGTACGTACTTATTGCTTGAAGTACTCAAGATCTAAAGTACTTCAAGTACGTTTGATTGTGTTTTTATCAGAAGCAAATCGTACCAGAGCTGGGCAAAGTACCGGAAAGTACTTCAAGTACAAAGTACCAGCAGTACTCGAGCAGTAGTACGTACTTATTACTTGAAATACTTAAGATTTAAAGTACTTCAAGTACAAGTACTTGAAAAATAAAGTACCAAGTATCATGTATTTTTCAAGTTAACATTTAAAATACTTTTCTGTACTTCAAGTACAAATATCAAGTACTTTTGAATGTGTAATTTAAAATATTTCATGACGTATGGACATACTGTCCCTCAACTGTCGCCTACGACAATTTTTTGAAGACGAACACGAGTTTGAAGTAGTTTTAACAATCCATGTATTATATTCTTAATTTCTTCTTTTTCAAACCTGTATCAAAATAAATCTTAATTACAATGGTCAATGCTATTTTTGAATTATTTTTTATTCTTTCTTAAATACTTATATTCCAATCTGCCCAATCAGCCTAATCTCAGTGTATTTCACAGGGTCAAAATATGTTTTGATACAAAAAGTACTCGAATAAAAATCAAATGAGAATAAGAAATCAAATGTAAGTATACTAGAACTTACGAGATACACCTGAAAACTTCAAAAGGACTTGATACTTGGTATTTGATTTTTCACTTTAAATATTAAGTACTTTAACTACTGCCGGCACTTGATACTGTAAGTACTTACGATACTTTGTACTTTGTACTTGAAGTACTTTCATGTACGTTGCCCAACTCTGAAATAAAGAATATGATGCATGAATTGTTAAATCTACTTCAACTTCGTGTTCGTCTCCAAAAAACTGTCGTGGGCGACAGTTGAGGGACATTATGTCCATACGTCACGAAATATTGTTTTCAATTACATATTCAAAGGCTTTGTACATGCAACCATCAGCAAGACCCATTCAAAAGCACTTGATACTTGTACTTGAAAAAGTACTTGAATTATAGAAAAGTATTTGAAATTTCAAGTACAATACTGGAAGTACAGGCCAAGTACTTGAAAATTTGAGTACAATACTTGAATTACTTATTAAGTACTTTAAAATTTAAGTACAATACTTAAAGTACTCTTTAAGTACTTCAAGTACGTGGCAAGTACCGGGTATTTCAAGTAGTGCCAAGCTCTGAATCATATTTTAATGCAGTTTTACGATATTTACTATATTTGAGACTCTGCCTGAAGAAAAATCTGGAAGACCGAAAACAACGTGAATCGGTCAGTGATTTTTAAGGTTACTCCACTCTGCAAAGTAACAGTCACTCGGAAATGGCAAGTCAAACTCGACGAGCGTTATTTCTATAACGTCATAGCATTGCATAGCAACTATTCCAGGCCCTCGTTGACCGGCAGCAAAGTCATTCAGAGTGACTCGTATGTGTGCCACAGAGAGCACACCGGCGGAGTGTTGAGGTCGGTGGTGAAGCAGCCCTTCACCAACTTTTTCGTTTGACGTTTTTTTTTTCAATCTACCGACCTCTTCGCGAGCAAGTCGATATCTATATGTACAAGCCCCCGTGACGAAGTAACTATCAAGCGACCTTGACAATCGCCGATTTTCATCGGTTCATCGTCACCCGCGCTTAACTTCTTTCGACGCTCTCGTACTCGACGATCATGTCCGTGATCAAAGCGTGTTGGATTTTCGAAAGGATACTTACAGCAGTAGACTTTTTGCTGCCACCATTATCTAAAAAGATTGGTCATTGAGAATAAAAATAAAACACGAATGTTGATACAGCTTGTTTTCACGGTCAATCGGAGGAACGGACAAACACTGGGCATTGATTCTTTTAGACTTGCCTGATTATTGGTGATTGAAAATTAACAAAGGCGCTTATTCGATTCATGCGATCATAATTCGATCGCAAAGCGAGAAAGTAAAGTTTCGCTGATAATTTCGTGTACCTTAAAATGGGGCTACTTTGCTTTTGTTTCGGAATTTTTTCGTGATAACTTTTTTTTTAACATCCAAAAGTAATTTTTTTTTGCTCCAACAGCTCAATCTGTCCTTTTACTAGAAAATGTGTATCGATATGAAAAGTGTCAAAGTAACCCCGAGTGTGGGGTCTCTTTGACGAGGCATCAAAATGCAACTTATGTCAAAGATCCAAAGCGTAAAGGTTACTTTGACATCATTTTGATTTTTAAAATAGTATTTTGTGCATCTAGGGCCAGACAAAAGACGAATCTCTGGCCCGCGTTGCACACGATCTTTTTTTTCCCCATGGGAGATTTGAGTGTCTTTTCACTATATGCGTGGATAGCCAAAAAGAGTCACTTTTCGGCTGTCTACGCATATGGTGAAAAGCACGAAAATCTTGCATGGGTGAAAAAAAATGTTTTTATGCATTATATATGAAATAAAATGGAAAACAACGATTTTTGACAATCAATTTGACATTTTTATTAAAGCCATATTTTACATCAAAATACCAAATACTTAGGGTACTATTATAGGCACGTAATCAGTCTTATAATTATCTTTGGAATCAAAATGAACTTGAGCAACATTATAATCAACTTTCGTAATATTATAATAAACTTGAACAACAAATTTGAGCAACAAAAGAAAAAAAGGTCGAAATGTTCTGTATCCTCGCACACACCATACATTTATAGGCTGGATTGGTTGAGCCTTTTTTACACATGCCACAAATCCAGTTTTCACGTGATACAGCAAATCCAGTCAGCAACATCGTGGTAGAACTGGGAGTCACACTTAGGCCCGAATTTTAAGTTATAAGTTCTATCTTAAGATCAATCTTGAAATCAAACTTCCCATCGAACTCAAGTTGGTCAACTTAATATCGAACTTAAGTTCTAATTTAAGCTGAATCTTAAGTTTCATCTTACGTGTCTTTATAAGTTCATACTTAACTTCAAACTTTAGTGCAAATTTCAGATCTTAAGTTCAAACTTAAACTTCGTTTAAAGTTTGATATTAAGATCCATATTGAGCTTGAACTTAAGTTCGATCGAACTTCTTTCATCGCCTCCCTCGACCGTGTTTTTTGGCATTAGTTGTAAAAACAATTAAATTCGATCGAACTTGAGTTCAAGCTCAAAATGGATCTTAAGATCAAACTTCAAACCAAATTGAAGTTTGAAATTGAGATCGATATGAAGTTCGTATCAAAGTTTGAACTCAAGTATGAACTTATAATGGCACTTAAGTCCAAACGTACGATTTATCTTAAATTAGAACTTAAGTTCGATCTTAAGTCCCAACTTGAGTTCGATGAAAAGTTTGATCTTAAGATCGATCTTAAAATAGGACTTCTGACTTGAAATTCGGGCCTTACAGATGTAACACAGGTTGTTGTCCTTCTTCTTGCCCTTCTTGCGATAGGCATCATCGATTGTTCGAACATCTTGGCTTGTTTCACATATCTGTGTACCTGGTTTGTGAATGACTTTCTTACCTCTTCTACCCACTCTCGACACCCCCTCCCGCCACACAAGGTCACGTGGGTTCACTGCGCACACGTTTATACCGTATTTTGGTGCTCTGTAAAAGTAGCCCCAAAAACTGTCAAAGTTACTCCCAAAGTTAAAGTAGCCCCATTTTACGGCACTCTCTTCACCCTGAGGTATTCTTCCGCCATTTTCTCAAGAGACAAAATTATCTAGATCACCAGTAAACTCATTCAAAACCATAATGAAATCTGTATAAAATCACAAAGCGTTTGGAAATGAGCTTCGCCATGGATCCATCTTCCAGGATCTTCCATCCAGGAAGAAACCTTCATCTTTTAACCGCCATTTTACATTCCCGATATACCATCATTTATCTGAATTCGAATTGCGTCGCGTCCCCAAAGCTCTCAACTGTGGATTCCACATCTATTCAATGAATACAATTCTCCTCACGGAATTCGTAAATTTTCTTCTTGAAAATCGATCAAATTCTCGAGATAAATTTGGGTCGAGAACGTCACACATGCGTATGAAATTCTCTCACGAAAATCGCGAACCCACGACCCTCGCCGACAGGGTGGGATTTTGTAAAATATGATGGAAAAGACTCGGGCTAGCGTGTCTGGTTGTTCGTATACAAAACCTAACATCGGTTCATCGTCATAGAAGGCTCCTGGCGAACTGCGTTATGTTTGAACGTGCGGACAATGCGAGAAAAGCACAAGTTCACGCATCAACTATTATTTACCAGAGTGAATACCAAACACAGGCGGATATAATATATACATACTTCCTGGATTTTGCTCTTCTGTTCCGGAAGATCGAGCACGCAACATCGTTGCGTTATCGACGATCACTTTTGTCCGACAGCGTATATGCGCGATGGGATCGGTGATTTGCACTTATTCGTTAATAAATGAATCGTTGGTCCATATACAATGACGAAGAAACGTCGTGGCAAAAATTATCTACAACAGCTTTGGAATTTAGTTTCCCCAAGTGACAGAGACATTGAGTACAGATAACAAGAATGATCCTTTTTCAGGATCAAAACATGGAATTTTCTTTCGGAAACTGTGTACAACGCATTGGAATTTGTTGTAACATTCGGCCAGATTACTTCTCCATGATTTCGAATGCGTGAACTTCTCTCCCATAACTGGGCAAAGTACCGGGAAGCACTTCAAGTACAAAGTACCGTAAGTGCTTGAAGTACTACAGACTTATTACTTGAAATACTTAAGGCTTTAAGTACTTGAAGTATCAGTACTTGGCAAATCAAGTACCAAGTATCAAGTACTTCTCAAGTTTTCAGGTATACCTCGTAAGTTCTAGTACTGACATTTTATTTGAGGTTACGTCACCAAATATTATTTTCAATTACATATTCAAAGGCTTTGTACATGCAACCATCAGCAAGATTTATATCTTGATTTATATATCTGCATGATTCATATCTTGCTGATGGTGGCATGTACAAAGCCTTTGAATATGTAATTGAAAATAATATTTGGTAACGTAACCTCAAATAAAATGTCAGTACTAGAACTTACGAGGTATACCTGAAAACTTAAAAAGTACTTGATACTTGGTACTTGATTTGTCAAGTACTGGTACTTCAAGTACTTTAAGCCTTAAGTATTTCAAGTAATAAGTATGTAGTACTTCAAGCACTTACGGTACTTTATACTTGAAGTGCTTCCCGGTACTTTGCCCAGCTATGGGAGAGAAGTTCACGCATTCGAAATTATGGTGAAGTAATCTGACCGAATGTTACAACAAATTCCAATGCGTTGCCAATGGCAATGATGCGCCGATGTTCTTCCAGGATGACTGATAAATGTTCTTATGAGTTATACCTTCGATGAAACGCCTTCCCCGTGAGTTTTCAATAGTTATTATGAGCAAAATTGACGGAGTGCAATGGGCATCAGACGGAAATATCTGGACCTTCATCAGCAAAGGAAATGGGTTGTTTAACTTATTCATTGGTCACGAAAAAACCTAATTAATGGATATAAAGTGCGTTAGAAGCACAAGAGTTTGAAGTCTCAAGACCAAATCCATTAAATTTGAAGTTCTTTTTCATCGAAACAAGCTTGAAGAGAACAGAGCTAGGCCGTACTTGAAGTACCCGGTACTTGGAGTACTTAAAAAGTACTTCAAATATTGTACTCAAATTTGCAAGTACTTAAGAAGTACTTCAAGTATTGTACCTAAAATTTCAAATACTTTTCCGTACTTCAAGTACTTTTTCAAGTACAGAAAAGTATTTGAAATTTTAGGTACAATACTTGAAGTAATTCTTAAGTAGTTCTTTTGAAGTTCTTTTTCATCGGAACAAGCTTGAAGAGAACAGAGCTGGGCAGTACTTGAAGTACCCGGTACTTGGAGTACTTAAGAAGTAATTCAAGTATTTTACCTAAAATTTCAAATACTTTTCCGTACTTCAAGTACTTTTTCAAGTACGGAAAAGTATTTGAAATTTTAGGTACAATACTTGAAGTATTTCTTAAGAAGTTCTTTTGAAGTTATTTTTCATCGAAACAAGCTTGAAGAGGACAGAGCTGGGCAGTACTTGAAGTACCCGGTACTTGGAGTACTTAAAAATTACTTCAAGTATTGTACTCAAATTTTCAAGTACTTAAGAAGTAATTCAAGTATTTGAAATTTTAGGTAAAATACTTGAAGTATTTCTTAAGTAGTTCTTTTGAAGTTCTTTTTCATCGAAACAAGCTTGAAGAGAACAGAGCTGGGCAGTACTTGAAGTACCCGGCACTTGGAGTACTTAAAAAGTACTTCAAGTATTGTACTCAAATTTTCAAGTACTTAAGAAGTAATTCAAGTATTGTACCTAAAATTCCAAATACTTTTCCGTACTTCAAGTACTTTTTCAAGTACGGAAAAGTATTTGAAATTTTAGATACAATACTTGAAGTATTTCTTAAGTAGTTCTTTTGAAGTTATTTTTCATCGAAACAAGCTTGAAGAGAACAGAGCCGGGCAGTACTTGAAGTACCCGGTACTTGGAGTACTTAAAAAGTACTTCAAGTATTGTACTCAAATTTTCAAGTACTTAAGAAGTAATTCAAGTATTGTACCTAAAATTTCAAATACTTTTCCGTACTTCAAGTACTTTTTCAAGTACAAGTTTCAAAAACCTTTGGTTATTCAAAGGATGAAAGGATGTTTCGATGAAAAAGAACTTCAAATTTAATGGATTTGTTCTTGAGACTTCAAACTCTTGTGCTTCTAACGCACTTTATATCCATTAATTAGGTTTTTTCGTGACCAATGAATAAGTTAAACAACCCATTTCCTTTGCTGATGAAGGTCCAGATATTTCCGTTTGATGCCCATTGCACTCCGTCAATTTTGCACATAATAACTATTGAAAATTCACGGGTAAGGCGTTTCATCGACGGAATAAGTCATAAGGACATTTATCAGTTGTCCCGGAAGAACATCAGGGCATCATTGCCAACGATCAGGACATAAAATTCGGAGAGTTCATCGCAGCGGAGCCACGGGTGTTTAAGATCGGTGGGTGGAGCGAAGTCGCTGGAATTGTTGGTTAAGAACCGCGAGAGGGGATCTAAAACGAGACACAGCGATGGTTCTTGGTTGAAGAACTAAAGAGAAGAGGTAAAAAAGCAGTGGGAATATTGTCAGGAGCGGACAAAGGCAGAGGCGAAGTGAAGAACAATGGAAAACGGCACCGTCGCGGTCTTGTGAATTGAGCCCTCTGACTTTAGCCTCTTCGTTGCATCAATCTCTCTCTTTATCGCTCGTTCGTTTCATCTCTATCGCCTTCCATGGCCATGCCATATAATTATTACTATCAACGAACACCATTGTCGCAATCAACTCGATGTGCGTTCACAACGTTCATTCACGCACCGGGGTACAAAATTAACGAAGCGCTTCTCTGCACTGGCGGATGACTGCCAATAATTCCGCGTGTTAATTATGACGATAACAGCCTACACGAAGAACCTGTATGGATTACCTCGGCGTGTTATCCGTCCGGAAACTTGGCTCAACCAGGCCCGGATTTCTCATGTCGGGGGCCCGGGGCTGCTCGGCTTTTTCGAGGCCCTATACGAGTCGTATTTAATGCAACCAATGTAAGGACGACCACATCGGGGGCCCCCAAATACGCGGGGCCCGAGGCTGTAGCCCCTGTAACCCCACCCCCCCCCCCTAAATGCAGGCCTGGGCTCAACGCGATAATAACTTGGGGGCCTCGTTACTTCGAAGCGCGACTGCTTCGTGCAATATTGTCGATGAATAAATCCAACGTATATCGCATACCCCATCAGACACAAATGCCCTGACCTTATTTTGGCTCTAGTCCCTGGCTGATTCCTCTCAGGGACAATTGACCAAGTCGATCTTGATACCCAAGGAGTATGGTTGTACGATTATTGTCAGGAGATACACAAGAGTCTCAGAGTCAAAGTCCGACGACGTCGGAATAAAGGGTATCGATAAATGGAGAGGGCATTCTCACTCGATTTAGATCATATCTTTGGATCAGTGGTCAGTGGTTTACAACCTTACCGATCGCCATTATCATACGTACATTATTCGCCAACTAATGTCCCCAAAATAAGAAGTTATCATTCTGATTCACCAAATCAACAAATGCCCAATGGCGCCTCCAATCATAATCCTAATGTCGATGACCTCATGATTATATCTTTGGTTTACAACCTTATCGATAACCTTTATCACACGTACATTCTTCGTCAACTAATGTTCCTAAAATAAGAAGTTATCAATCTGATTCAACGAATCAACAAATGCCCCATGCCGCCACCAATGATAATCCTAATGTCGATGACCTCATGACTTGAATGTACAATTCTGGTGGCTAAGTATTCATAGCGTTATTGCAGTGATATCTCGAGGACGCCATTGCTGAATCTTCTCGAATGGTCTCTGAACTATATGTGCGTGAGGGGTTGTTACAACCCCTCGTGGAATCGGAAATGATCGTTCTGGGTGAAGCACCCCTGATCGTCGGAGCAGGAACGATGTGTTTTGTGGACATGTATGCGTGGCAACGTTGAACTCACCTCCTCTCTATCCCTACTCGGGGCTTCTCACAGTGGGGGAGCCGAACCGGGAGAATGGCATCATGGGTAGTGAGAACTTCCCCCTCTGCGCCACCCAATCCTCTCGTGCGCATTGTCTGGCAGCCATATTGAATATAAGAGGCCAACCACGATCGGATTGGTCCGTTTTTTTTCTCTCTTCTTCTTCCTTTTTTTCATTCCCTTCAGCAGAGAAACTCACCGGCGTTTGCCTCTGCCCCCTCTTCCTATAATAAGCCCCGAGGTTGGCCCATGCCAATGGCAATATCGAGATACAAGATAGTCTATCAGTCGGCTCCAACCGGGTCTCTGGCATCGAAATCATCGAAGAATCCCTCAAAACGCGTGTGACTCGTGTATGTTTGTGTTTTGTGCATATAATTTCTCTTTCGGAATTCAAAATACCGTATTTTGGAATCGAAAATTTTCGATTAATTTTTGCGGTTCCACCTCAAAATTCAATCATCATTTTTTCCTCATTACAGCCTCGAGGACCTTGTTTCAAGTGTTACGGGTTCACGAGGCTCTTCGGTCTATTCGCTGAACAATAGAAAAAAAAATGGCGGAACATTCGGCAGCGTCATTGTGGTTTAAATTCGTGAGAAAATACTTGATCGCGAGTGCCTTGGCGATTTAGTCCGTAATATCGTCTTTTTGGACAAAGTAAGACTGAAAAGAAATTTGAAAAAGAAGCAGCAATAAGCGGTGATACGCAACAGTGAAAATTGGATTACCCGATCGTCGGATTAGTCTTATCTGAGGTACGTTAACGGAAACTAATTAGGATTAACCTTATACCATAATGGCATGGACAATTATGGCATAAATCGTGGTACCGACGGATCTTCAACATTTCATTGTAAATTGAATTAAAGTAGACGGTAATCACTACCATGAAAATTATAACTTCAACTAAAAAAGTGGTTCCCGATTAATCATTTAGTTGTAGTAATGGTTTAATGGTTCTAGTTACGAAACGTTCATTTAGGGTTACTATACAATTCAAACCTCAACAATAACCATAACAATAAGAATTATAAACCTAATTAGAAAAATCCTTACTGGATAATAATTTATCGAAAGTCGTGGCAACCAACTGGTTTGTAAGATACGCTTCTAGTAACAAGTTGTTTGGGGCAACCATTTTCGTGGTTACCGCAACTAAATTATTGGTTGCCAAACACCGAATCAATAAAAAGTTGGTTACGGGAACCACAAAAAAGGTTGCCCAACTAACTAATTACTAGAAGTATATCTTACAAACCAGTTGGTTACCACAACCAACTCGTTTTTTCCATGATAGAGGTAGAGATTCGACAAATCAAGATAGTAAAGCATTTCTTTGATTGTTAGTCCGAATAAAACCAGTGATCGATTACGAACGCACTTTCCCATGTGAACGTTCCCATAGTTTTTTCCACCGTAATCGTCACTTCTAACGAGCTACATAAACCCTGAAGTCGCAGTGGATTCGTTCCGACGGGGATAATTAACGACCCCACTATAAAGATCCAAATCGAAATCCAGATTGAACCAAGTGACCAGTACTAACCAGAAGCTTCGTTAACCATCTTCTGCACTCGGTACGATTAAGGTCCAGTTCCACAAACATCATTTAAACCTGGTTGTGGAACTAGGCCTAAGAAATTTTCGGCAATTCGCAAAAATAAGATGTCACTTTGGGAAGCGTGATCCGTTCGACTGTAACCTCGATAATGTTCACTCCCATTCTGGTACACCCTTGACACTTCTGGACAAGGGCACGAATGGAGAATGAAATTGCTGGGATATATTTGTCACTCGTGTGGGACAATGCTCGATGACGGGTGACCCCGTCGGTTTTTGGACCCTCCAAGCTTCCTCAATCCCCGTAACCAGCACGAATGAGCATCCGATTCTCGTATTGGAAATTTTCGTTTATTATAATGCCCATTGTATTCCGGAGTCACGTATTATATCGGTATGGATGCATCTTGAGTATGAACGGTATATAAATGTGTGTGTGTGTGTGTGTGTGTGTTCGTGAGTGTTTGTGAGTGTTAGTGAGTGTTCGTGAGTGTTGGTGAGTGTTCGTGAGTGTTTGGATACCTTTGATGGGCCGATATATACGTGAGAAGGGATTCCGATGGTACCTTTGGAAAAAAAATAAAATTCTGTCAAGTAATGCCGGAATTATTATCAGGGATCGTTAAGAGGACTCGCTCGCGACGTGTGTACAACGCACGCCTGCCGAACGGTGAAAAATATGAGAAATGATCTGTCAGAGTACTATGTATATATATATATTTGTGTGTGTATGGATGTATCAGCGGTAAGGCCTAAAGCTGCTATCCTCCCCGGGATAGCCCGGAAAACTCACGGGGTCCTACTCGCTCGAACAGTTCAAAGGGGGCGCCGTGTAAAATTGAAAGGAACAATTTTTCCTCCATTGGAACGTGATCTTGCGAATTTTTCACCCATGCGCCAAACTTATGATTCCTCGTTCTTTTTTATTTTCTTCTTCCTTTCACAAGCTTTCCACTCTACAGGGGAAAAAAACACGATCTCGGAACAAAATTCCCTCGAGAATCAATTCGTGATCTTTTCTCGCCCTTTCTTCCTACTATTATTCCACTTTTTCGATCGTTATGCGCCCGTGTGTGTATAATTTTTTTTTTTTATCCTCTGCAGTTTATTTATTCTTCCGGTCTTTGGATACACAGGGTATGGCAGAACGAAGGGTGTCCGGTATGCTTGACCATCTGTCGGATTTATGCAATTTTATTTTTTCGAAAGATGACCCTTGAGGATTATGCTGTCGTTATTCTCGATTGAAGCTATGGGATTTAAGGCACTACTTTATTTTAGAAGGCCAAAAAAAAGCAAATTAAAAATTTTTTTCTCAGCTCCTGTATCAGATATGACTATAAAACTGTTATTACAATATTGTTTCATCCTTTGAAAGTAAAAAACAAAAATTCATTTTTTATTTCGAATCTTTGAATAATTTATAGAAAGCGCCAAGTCGAAAATGTCTTGTCCCATGGCCGACAGTTAATCTCAAGATTGGCAAGTCTGAAACAAAAAATAAATAAAAAGCATTTTAAAGAGGAAGGTTTCTTACACTACAATTAACCACCGTTAATGAAAAATTGATTTAAAAAATAGGGAATATTTGAAATAAATTGTGAAAAATTAAATTTCTATTTTCATTTGAAAGATCCATTTTTTTAAATCGATTTTTCATGAAAGGTGGTTAATTGTTGTGTAAGAAACCTTCCTATTGAAAACGCTTTTTTATTTATTTGTTTCAAACTTACCAATCCTGAAATTAACTGTCGGCCATGGGACAAGACATTTTCGGGTTTGGCGCCTTCTATAAATTATTCAAAGAATCAAAAGAAAAAATAAATTTTGATTTTGACCTTTCGAAGGATGAAGCAATGTTGTAATAACAGTTTTATAGCCATATCTGATAAAGGACTGAGCGCAAAAATCTTGAAAATTTGCTTTTTTTGGCCTTCTAAAGTAGACTAATACCTCCATCTTCAATTTTTTATGAAACTAAATAAAATCGTTTTATCGTTTTAATGAAACTATATGCAACTAAATTTTCTAAAAGCGTTTTCTTATTTATCTTCTATCAAAGAAATTATAACAATTATAGTATTATGAAATCCTTTGACGTCAGCAAAAACTTTTAAGATTGACCAGAGCGGGGCAAAGTACCGGAAAGTACTTCAAGTACAAAGTACCGTAAGTACTTGAAGTATCAAGTACCGGCAGTACTCGAAGTACCACGTACTTATTACTTGAAGTAATTAAGATTTAGAGTACTTGACAAATCAAGTACCAGGTATCGAGTACTTTTTAAGTTTTCAGGTACATCTTGTGAGTTCTTATACTTACATTTGATTTCTTATTCTCATTTGATTCTTATCCGAATATTTTTTGTATCAAAACATATTTTTACCTTGTGCAATACTTGAAGTACTTTTTAAGTACTTGAAAATTTAAGTACAATACTTGGAGTACTTTCTAAGTACTTCAATACACTGAGATTAGGCTTCGTAATCTGTCTAATTTAGGCAGATTCGAACAGAAGTATTTGAACAAAGAATTCAAAATAATTAAAGAATAGCATTGACGATTGTAATTATGATTTATTTTGATACAGGTTTGAAAAAGAAGAAATAAACAATATAATACATTTATTGTTAAAACTACGCCAACTTCGTGTTCGTCTTCAAAAAACTATCGTAGGCGACAGTTGAGGGACAGTATGTCCTTGAGTCACGAAATATTATTTTCAATTACATACTCAAAGGCTTCGTACATGCAACCATCAGCAAGACACATTCAAAAGTACTTGATACTTGACTTGAAAAAATACTTGAAGTACAGAAAAGTATGTGAAATTTTAAGTACAATACTTGAAGTACTTTTTATGTACTTGAAAATTCAAGTACAATACTTGGAGTACTTTCTAAGTACTTTAAGTACGTCGCGAGTACCGGATACTTCAAGTACTGCCCACCTCTGAGATTGACTATCATTTTATTTTGACTATCTTCGAGTCCCAAATAAAAAAAAAAATTTTGTTCGTATTTCTCATGAAGAGCAAATCGCTGAGAAGTTCGTTGCTGGGGAATGGGGCATCACTTTTTTTTTGTGTATTTTCAAGAGGGTGGTTCGAGTTCCTCCAAATTACTGGCGGCCATTATCGTTCGGACGGATGAGCATTTGGGCCAGACAATGGCCGCCAACACACGCGCATCAACATCGTTAATGTAATAGGCATTCGAAAAGGTGCGCCCATACTCCCGACGGTTTTGGGACGCACTCAAAGTCAGCCGCAGAACCGAAAAGCATCCCCTCTATGCATTAATATATCGGGGGATGAGTTTGTTAATATGGATCACCTGAAATTTCGTTCATCCATTAAAACTCATCGAATTAGACATTCCTTGTGAAATCACAAGAAAAGGGAGTTTAAACCCGGTTAAATTAGATTTTGAAATTTAACAAATTCTATGATCGGTAATTTAAGGGTGCAACTATATTCTATAGTCAGGACAACCATTTCTGTTGTTGTACGCACTAATTTTTCTTTATTTTGCGCAAAAAAATATGCTTTAAGGTAATATTTTATTACTTTGGGAGGCTCTTCTTTGTGACGCAATTTTTTAATGATTGCAATTACCCTTTTATATTGGAAAGTTTTCGATTTTTTGCTCACTTGTAACATTCTATTCATCTTAACCCACAGACCCTTCAATATGACTTTTACCTCAGTGCAACAATATATATATGGGGCATTCCAAGTGAAAACGTGGGATCATTTCCCTCGGGTCATCGGATCCTTGTATAACTTTTTTTTCGCATTGTTTCCACTTCAAAAACAGCCTAATTTTTTAAAAGATTTTTCTGGTCTTCAGGTGGCGCGACGATCTTTTTTGTGTAAAAAAGGGATAACTGACAAAACACCATTTTTTAAATTCTGTAATTTTTTCCACAGATTCTGGGTCAAAAATAAGTAATATCTATCATGATTAGCAAGTAGGAGGCGGCTGCCTCATAGTTTTTTTTAATTTTTCTTTTTTTCAGTTTCTAAAATAAAATAAAATAAAATGATTCCTAATACCCCTCACATGAGTAAAAAAATAAAATGAAAATAAAACATGTCTTGACAAATTTTGAAAAATATGCAAAATATCAAAATTTTCAAAGACATGTTTTATTTTTCTTTTCTTTTTTTACTCATGTAAGGGGTATTAGGAAACAATTTTTTTATTTTATTTTAGAAACTGAAAATAAGAAAATTATAAAAAAAAAAATGAGGCAGCCGCATCCCACTTTCTAATCATAAGAGATATTACTTATTTATGACCCAGAATCTGTAGAAAAAATTGCAGAATTTCGAAAATGGTGTTTTTTCAGTTATCCCTTTTTATTGAAGTATTTTATTGAAAAAAAAAAAATTTTCTCATTTATTTTGAAAAATATGCAAAATATCAAAATTTGCCAAGAGGTGTTTTATTTTTATTTTCTTTTTTTACTCATGTAAGAGGTATTAGGAATTGATTTTTTTATTTTATTTTAGAAACTGAAAAAAAAGAAAAAAAAATATATGAGGCAACCGCGGCCCACTTTCTAATCATGATAGATATTATTTATTTTTGACCCAGAATCTGTGGAAAAAATTGCAGAATTTTAAAAATAGTGTTTTTTCAGTTATCCCTTTTTTACACAAAATTGATCGTCGCGCCACCTGAAGGAGTGGCCAGAAAAATATTTTTAAAAAATTAGACTGTTTTTGAAGTGGAATCAATGCGCAAAAAAAAGTTATGCAAGGATCTGATGACCCGAGGGAAATGACCCCACGTTTTTACTTGGAATGCCCCATATATATATATATTAGACCGTGCGGAAAATAATCGATGTTTTTTTTCGGTTGCATCCACCAAAAAAAGGTGAATTGAGGTAAAAAATGAAGAACCCCCGAAGGAGAGCTCAAAAAAAATTATTTCGAACAGCGCATTGCATTTGAATATTTTCCATAAGAATAACCAGGAAAATATTGGCACTTCTAAACGTCGTAGTAGAACTCGTCAGAAAAAAATCTCACAAAAATGTCATTATGATATTCTGATAGAGAATTGAATTTCCTTAAAAAAAAAGTCCTTACGAACAATTAGCTTGGAACAACCGTTCAAGTGGTATCGCTGTTTATTGGGCATAGTGCAAAATCATCGACAGAAATACCCCAATTGCAAAAAACAGACTCTTAAAAAAAGGAACGATGATTATTAAGCATTATAATGTACAAACAAATTATTTTATCTTATTAAACCAAATTCATTCAATCAAACTTTTCGAAACACGATCAATGATGGACGTCGTTTCTTTTATATGTCTCGTTGTACTTGATTCATTTTTGTATTAGAGAAATAATTTGAGAACGATTTCATGCAAATTGTATGTTAGAACAGAACATTCTCTACAAAAAAAACCAAAAAGTTTTTTCATAAAGCGAAAAATTCGATTTTTCAGCCTTTGATTTTTTTTTTCTATCAATTCAATTTCAAACAGCGATACCACTTGAACAGTTGTTCCAAGCTAATTGTTCGTAAGGACTTTTTTTGTAGGGAATTCAATTCTCTATCAGAATATCGTAATGACTTTTTTGTGAGATTTTTTTCTAAAGAGTTCTACTACAACGTTCAGAAGTGCCAATATTTTCCTGTGTTATTTTTATGGAAAATATTCAAATGCAATGCGCCGTTCAAAATAATTTTTTTTTGAGCTCTCCTTCGGGGGTTCTTCATTTTTTACCTTAAGTCACCGTTTTTTGGTGGATGCAACCGAAAAAAAAATATCGATTTTTTTCCGCACAGTCTAATATATATATATATAGTTGCACTAAGGTAAAAGACATATTGAAGGGTCTGTAGGTTAAGATGAATAGAATACATAGACTTGTTTCTTTTTGGCTTTGAGGTTCTCTTTCGTTGCTCGCAGGTGAACTTCTTACCCGACCGTGCGATGAGAACTCGACGCTTTGAGAATTATTATTTCGTGCGATTATTATCTCTAATAACATCCCTCGTGTGCATTGCCCACGAAGAAATGTTTAAGAGAAACTTTTCAGTGAACTATTCCTTTTCTCACGTGTCTCCTACGAGTCCCGAAAATAGAGGCATCACATTTTATTCCTCTTTCATGCTCCTTTTATTCTCGTAATTGCGACGGTCGGGATCATTTAGTCGCGAAATTACCGTCTAAGTAATTATCAGGAGTAACAACAAAATCGATAGCAACCATTTTTATTCAATTGATTTCATTTAGAATTTTTCTCATAAGTATCGCTCGCGTAATCACTACTAATTTATTCATTTTTTATCATACACAATCTCATCGGCAGACTTTCAAAGCAGCATTCGATCAGAACTTACGATACTGCGATAAAGTCATCAACGAATGGAATGTCCAGAATGGTTGAGAAAAAAGTATGATTCGATCGCAACAATTTTCAGTCATTAATTATTTCTTCTAATTCACGTTGTCGTCGATATTGCTCACGTTATTTCCATTAATTGGTTTCTTTTCTATCACGATCATATCAGCAAATTTCCGATTCAAAACGACCGTGGCACATTATCGAGGGAAAAAGCAAATTTCGGTCATAACAAATTTTATTGAATTAATGTTCTTTCCCATTCTATTGTTTCCGAATTGCTCACCAGTCCCTCATTCATTTGTGTATTCCCCGTTACAACTGATCTTAAGAGGAGGCTAAATACCGACACTAACACCTCGAAATTGCCATCTAAACTTGCTCTTATACAAATGGATGGAATTGAATAAAATTTTAACAACATCATGAGAACAATAGCAGGAATGGAGCCTCACTAAAATTTTTTCGAAAAACAAAAAAAAATTTACAGATTCACTTACCACCAAGAAACTGTAATTGAAAAACTTAAATTATTAAACTTTTACTGAATTTCGGGTAAAACCAAGAGTGAGGCTCCATGAAGACCGCCACGACACAAATATCGAGACGTTTTCGACATTATTTTGTCAAAATAACACGCCGTAAGTTTGGATGGCGCATCAAGAGATAAATATCGATAAATTGTAGTTTTATTGACAAACGAAATGGCGAATTGTAGTTCACAGACGTGCGAGTGAGGGCAGCACCATGGATTCTGACGAGTAACCTATAATATTTAGGGGGCTCGATTGAGTTCGTTGGCATTAGCTGTAACGCATTTTAGCCCTCAATTGACAATTAATTGTTAATTAATATATCTCCCTCTTAATTGTCAAAATGTAATTAATTTTCATCCACGGTTGTCAGAGAAAGACTGGACGACGATGATACGTCGATAATGTAGGGATTGAATAAAAATGGTATTTAGCCTCCTCTTAAGGATTATTGACTTCCAGCCAAAAATTGTATTTGATTGAAATTTCCGTATTTCGTGATACAATAAAAATTTGTAAAAATTCAGCAACATTTGGCATGCCATAAACAATAATTATCGATAATAATATTGCCCAAAGGTTATTAATAAATTGTTTGAATAAATATATATTCAACAATTTTTGGGTAAGTTCTTTTTTTTCTTAGAAAAATCGAATGCGTCAATTTTTCTGAATGCATATGATTTTTTTCAGAATTTTCTCTCTATTTTGAAATTCCCGTTTTGAAATTTTTAGAATGGCTGTATTTATGTATTTTTCGACCTAGTGTCTTTTCAACTTTTCAAAGCTGACGATAAACCTTTGTGAAAAACCTCGTTTGTATTTCAGAATGTTTTTTATAATATTTCAAAATAGAGAGAAAATCCTGGAAAAGATCATATGCGTTCAGAAAGATTAACGCATTCGATTTGTTTAAGAAAAAATAAAGAACTTACCGAAAAATTGATGAATAATTATTTGTATAAACAATTTATGAATAACTTTTGAGCAATATTATTATTGATAATTGTTGTTTATCGCATGCCAAATGTTGCTAAATTTTTTCTGATTTTTATTGTATCACGATCAAGTACGGAAAATTCAGTCACACTGAGAAAAAAATTTTGTTGACAATGCAAAAATTTGTTTGACTCAACCAAATATTTGTTTCCGGACGTTCAACGAGATCATTTCGGTAATTCAACAAAGATACAGTGGAAGTTTTAGTTAAATCGGTTAAATCGTTGCTTGAATGGGCAAAGTTTCAGTTCAATCAAATAAATATCTTTGTACCAAATAAATCGTGTGATTGAAAATACGAATTGTTTTTTTGTTCTAGCTAAATTTATTTAGTTAAAATATACTAGAATGCAACGAAATATTTCTGTACAGCAACTCAGTAACGTGTAAATTGGACTAAACTATATCTGGAAATTGACCAAATAATTTCGTTCACCTCATATCTTATGGTTAACCAAATCCATTTGTTGAATTAATTATAGTTTCATTATTTCAAACAAATTAATATTGAATCAACTAAATTTTTTTCAACTAAATGGATTTAGTTGTTTTAACTAAACTTTTTTCTCAGTGCAGATAAAATTTTTGGCTGGGACTGTAGGGGCAAAGCATCCTTAACCCTCCGCCGTCTACCTATATTTTTCACTACGTCGGACGATATCATATCGGCTATTTTTAACCCACTTAGGAATATTATAAAATTCAAAAAAAAATCAGGGAGTCAATTTTAGGTCTCATCTCAATAGTCCAACAATTTTTATTCCAAAGGAAATTGATAAATAATGCAAAACAGACAAAATCAACAAGAAGTGGCAAAGTCAGATTTGACGATAAGGGTTAAGGGGGTCGAGTCAGCGTAAAAACGGCAATTTTTAATAATAATTTATATTTTTTGTAAAATGCCTACAAATATGATGTATCATCCACCATTTGAGGTACCAAATGAACAATTTTTTGGGACTAGTTAGAACCCTTAAGGTGCATCGATTTCCTGAAAAACCTAGTTTCGAGTTTTTGCACTGCGCCTGATTCAGAATAAACCACTCGACGGATTTTCTTCTACAACGTCTCATTTTCTTCGTACCACTTTTTTCACGGGATGAACACGGCACATTTTGATTAAAATCAAAATTGTTACCAGGACAATGCCTGGAAAAATCAAAATAGACAAACAATTTCATACCGCCGAAATCAAGGGCTAAAAAAACAATGTGCCGCGTTCATTCTACGGGGAAAAGTGTCACGAAGAAAATGAGACATCGTAGAGTAAAATCCGTCAAGCGGTTTATTCTGAATCACGCCGCAGAGTTTAAAACCTCAAAACTAGGTTTTTCAGGAAATCGGCGCACCTTAAGGGTTCTAACTAGTCCCAAAAAATTATTCATTTGGTGTCGCCAAATGGTGGACGATGCATCATATTTGTCATTCTACGAAAATTATAAATTATTATTAAAAATCGCCGTTTTTACGCTGACCCCCTTAAGACCCAGATTAGAATGAATTCGTGCATTTCATCGGGAATTTTCATACCAGGATAATATCAAACATCGGATCGAAAACAAACATGACAAAAAGGGTGAATTAAAAAATTTATTGCGTTAAAAAAATTTACATTATGTCGGACGAGCCCGTACAGGTAAAGGTGTTTCGAAGTAGGGATCAGATCGAAACTCACACCGATTGGCCAGAGGGCGGAGACATCGGAATTTTTACTTTGGTCAGCAGGTGGATCTTCAACGAGAACCCCCTTTAGACCCTCAATTAGTTACGTTCTCTCTCTCTCTCTCTCTCTCTCTCTCTCTCTCTCTCTCTCTCTCTCTCTCTCGCTCTTTCTCTCTCTCTCTCTCTCGCTCTCTCTCTCTCTCTCTCTCTCTCTCTCTCTCTCTCTCTCTCTCTCTCTCTCTCTCTCTCTCTCTCTCTCTCTCTCTCACTCTCTCTCTCTCTCTCTCACAGCCTCACTGATCCCATGATTCTTTTCTCGTTCAAAAATTTTACCTGTCCCGCCGTCAGTTTTCGTTTGTGACCCAAGCCCGAAAGGTTTCATCGTCCGCGTTCTCGCAATTTTACTCTCGCCTCGCGATTCCTGTCGAATTTTAAATCTCACCTCAATCAATTATTAGATAGTCGAAACGATTTGGATAAATTTTTTTTTTTACACATTACAAATAACGAAACAAATAATGAGACATATGTGCAAAGTTCGTTGAAAAGTGTCAAGATGAGGGAAAAAACTCGTTTTGTATTGTGAGAAAACGATCAATTCTCGATGGCGTGTCGTGAAACGAGAGGCGTGAAAAAACGCCGCTACACGATTCGCGCGAGGTGAAAAAAAAAACGACAAGAATCCTTCGTTTTCGATAATTAATATCCATATGCGCGACAGTTCCTTGGTCATTAATTTTTCTTGTTTCGCGATTAATTGATGTCAAACGAACGACGTCACAGTGGCGACGGAACTCGAGAGAACGTACCTTCGATTTCGTGCTTGTGTTTGTGTTTATTCTGTGTTTATTCCACGTGATTGAATTAATTGTGTAGACTTTTTTTATGTTTTTTTTTTTTTTTTTTTTTTTTTAGTCTATTGCTTTTCACAACTCCATGACGACTTTAACAAGACGTGAGAAAATCGAGCGTCGCATTGACATTTATCCGTGACATTGAAACGGTACGAACTTGGAATTATACAACGTATTTACACGTGTATTTTAATAGGGAAACGAAAAAAGTGGTTAATTAATAATTAATTAGGATTTCTTAAAAAAAAACGTGTATCCGGAACAAAAACTTCTGATTTGCTTTGATATGAAAAAAATAATTGAACGATCGTCGAAACGAAAAGTAATTCGATACGATTCGATTAACTCCAATTTTTCATTCAACTGGATTTAAAAAAAAAGTATTTAAAGCGAACCACGCTAAACTTAGTTGAACAGTGCTTAATATTTCGTCTTTTTTTTTAAATATCGATTAATTGCACATTCTTGGGAATCATTTTTAATGTCACAACTCTCTGCACTGAAAAACAGTTGATTTGTAGTAAGGAAATATATTTAGTTGGCACTTTTACTTAAATGTTCCTTAACTGCAACAAAATTTGTTAGTCGTTAAAAAATATTTATTCAATTTATTAACTGTCGAAAAATAATTGGTTTCGCCATATTCAACTTTACATTTGTTAACAGTTAACGAATCCTGGTACATTGTTTTCTCAGTGTGGAAGTTTTGATTATTTACGTAGGATTTTTTGAAAGAAACCCAACTTGAAGCTATGTACCTGAAGTTTCGAGGATTAAACTAAACGAAAAATCAAGAAATGTATTACTCTCAGGAAAATTAACAAAAAAACCATAGTTCTGAAAAAATAATTCTTCGGAATAAAGAAATAAATTTAAAGAATAATATTCACCAAGTGTTGGCCAAGTCTTTCAATTTTTCATTAAGAAAATTAATTTGTCGATTTTTAGTTTACTTGAATACGCGGATTTTGAAGTACACTAGAAATTGGAACAAATGATCAAATAATATCCTGTGTTTATCGATACATACATTTTTGTACTATTTAAATTTAAAAGTACACAAAAAATTAGCCCTTATTTTATTGGCACAATGAGCTGCATTTGATCAAATTTGAGAAGCGTGAATAAACGCCCATGAAATTATGGAATAATGATTATAAAAGATTTTTCAATTAATCGAAACGATAACATTTTTTTTACAATCAAATTACAATCAAATATCAAATTATGGACCATTGGTCAAGTTTGCCCGTATTCAACGAACATTTATATTCACACTGACAAAACAGTTTATTTGTAGTAAAGAAATATATTTAGTTGGCACTTTTACTTAAATATTTCTCAACGGTTACAAAATTTGTTAGTCGTAAAGAAATATTTTATTTGTGTCAAAATAATTTATAAACTGTTAAAAAAATGTTAAATTTAACCCTCAATAGTCACACCTCGAAAAAATTACGTAAAAGTCATTGTGGGGTGAAATTCACCCAATCATTTTAAAATGTGATGAATTATATAAAAAAAAATACTACAATGTACTTTCAACTCTTTTCTACACGACCACGTCGATTACTTTCGGAAAGTGTGACTTTAAATATGCAAAAAAATCCATTTTCCCGAATTTTATGGAAGGTTTTCCAGGTCAAAAAACGACTGGGGTATATTTCACCCGGTGCGACTATTAAGGGTTAATTTATTAATTGTTAAAAAATAATTTATTTCGCCATATTCGACTTTACATTTGTTAACAGTCAAGAAATCCTGGTACATCGTTTTCTCAGTGTACGTTCAAAAATCGGCGTTTTGACGTTGACTCGGTTCCCTTAAGTTAATTTGACCAGATTTTTGTTTCTTGTGATCAGAGTTGGGCAAAGTACTTGAAAGTACTTCAAGTATCAAGTACAAAGTACCGTAGGTACTTGAAGTATCAAGTACCGGTGGTACTTGAAGTACAAAGTACTTGTTACTTGCAAGTACTCGTTAAGACGAAAAAATCAAAAAATCAAGTACCAGTATCAAGTACTTTTCAAGTTTTCGGGTATGTCTCGTAAATTCTGGTACTTGGGTCATTCCATGTCAAATCGACCAAGAGTTGGAATCGACCACTTTCAATTTCGACCATCAGCAAGACACATTCAAAAGTACTTGATACTTGTACTTGAAAAAAGTACTTCAAGTACAGAAAAGTACTTGAAATGTTCAAGTGCAGTACTTCAAGTACAGGAGGTACTTGAAAAATTTAAGTACAATACTTGAAGTACTTTTTAAGTACTTTGTACTTGCAAGTACAAAGTACTTCAAGTAGCTGCAAGTACCGAGTACTTTCAAGTACTGTCCAGCTCTGATTGTGATGAAGGAAAAAAGTATCAGTTGTACTTGTAAAAAAACAACTTGAATTTCTTGAAGTACATTTGGCGACGGTTCTAACCAATTTTTGTTTGTGTTTGCCCGTTGTCAACAGGGGAGTACATACTCAGTTCTGATAGTCCCGCTGGAACAAGCGGAGAGGACGGCAGCGTTGTCGAAAACGACGATCGTCTTTTGCTCGACGAGGCAACGTTAAATTTGAACGATCATACATTGGTCGGTCTCAGCGACGATTCCCTCGGTCTCAACGACTCCCTCGATCTTGAGAATGACTTCACGTCGGAATTGCTGACCGATGGTCTTCTTGGCAGTACAGGTGTCGAGGGTCTACTGAGCAACGACTCGCTCGGTCTACCCGACGGTTTCAATCTCGAGGAAGCACTTCAACTCGTTGGTCTTGATGAGCCTCGATCGGAGGTTTGTATAAAATAAAAAATAAACCTCATAAATCCAAGTTTCATTGTGCCAAAAGAGTGAAAAACATCAGAAAGTCGAAGAGTTTACCCCCAAAGCTAGTAGCAAAAAATTTGCACCATTTGCAAAAAAATTCTCGAACCAAAACGAGACATTTTTCTCAAGACTCAGTTAACGACAAGAAAATCTATATTTTGAAGTTATCTCTATTCTTAAGTTTACCGTCGAATAAAGCTGTAAACTTTTTAATAGTACATTACATCACGAGTCAGAAAATGTTTTTACGCCAAGTGATGTACGATATTTTATATCACGAGGTGCAATATGGACGTTTTCACGTCCGCTTGCGGACGTAAAAGCGTCCATTATTCTACTGAGTGATATAAAAATCTTTTTGCACTTCGAGGAGCAAGTTTCCAACAATCCATCATACTTTTTTTATCGAAAAATATTGACAAATTTGTTGAGATAATTTTTTAGAGCCTACTTTTTTTTGACAATATTGCGCGGTGATCACAATGATTTTTCAAAATATATATCGGGGAAAAAGTGAACATGTTTCAAAGTACTCGACCGGGAAATGAAGTAAAATTCGTTTCAAGGAAATTATTAAGTGTGATCGATTGAATCAAAAAAACGAATACAAAGTCATGATCAAAATATAAAAAGAAAAACATTGATGAAAAATACATTATTCAAATTCGGCAAAATTAGCATTAAAAGACTTTTAAGAAAGCAAAATTCCCTGATGACCGAATTAAAAAAAAAAAAAAACGAAAAAAAAACTGAAATATATTTGGTGCAAGAAGTTTAAGAGACTCTATTATTGAAGGAAGTAGATCAGGAAACGAGAAAGAGGACGAAAAATAAGGATTGCGAATCGTCAAGCTCCTCTGAAGATTGCGCTATCAATCGAGAGGACGAGGACACGAAGGACATCAATAAGGACGCGAAAAATCAGTCTGACAGCACCGAGGCAAAATCATCGGGTTGCGAAGATCCAGAATCCGACGACATGATTCACACGTCGCATCCCCAGTTTCATCATCCCCATCATCCCCATCATCGCTCCTTCCAGGTAAGAAAATACATTAACAGATGCATTATTCATTTTATACGAGCTCAGGTGCGCGTAAGAGCGTGTTACATTACTTTTAAGCAGTGATCGGCAAAATCGATATTTTCATTAATTTAATTACCGCTAATTACACTGTGATGGAAAATTTAATAATTGTTCCAATAAATATTGACGATTATTAAGGCACTCAGTAATTAGGCAGTAAGGTATTTCCAATATTCGAAAATTCGATAATTCATGTCCGATTATTATTCAATAAACCTATAACTTGTAATTTAGATCAAATAATTACTCAATAAGCAAGTAATTAAACTTTTGCTCTTATGAATTACTGATTTTTTTTTAAATTAGGTAATTGTTCCATCTAATTATTAATTATCCAAGTAATTAAGTACTTAGGTACTCTACTTACTAATTTTTTATGAAATTGGTTAATTTTTTTTCCAATTATTAATTATTCGAATAATTAGATAATTAATGCTTCTAATTACTAATTTTTCAAAAAATTAGTTGATTATTCTTTGCAATTATTAATTATTTGAATAATTAGAGACTTAATTCTTCTAATTACTAATTTTTAAAAAATTTCTTTGATCGATGTTGACTTAGCAATAAATCATTGGACCGAGCTTCGACTTCTTTCGAATTGAAGAAAGTAACATAACCTGAATGATCTTTACGTTGAATTGAAAAAAAAAATTCACTAGAGTCTAGAAAATTTTTCAAATTCAAGCTAAAGTGTAGAGGTTTTTTTTTTCTTACGATTGTTCGAAACATGCTGACCCTGAAAAAGTCAAGATTCCGATTCAAATACAAAAAGCTTGAAATTAATTACTCCGAAAATTGATAATTAATATAAAGAAAAGACTAATTACCCAAATAATTAGTAATTAAAATTGTTTAATTACTAATTACTTGAATAATTAGTAATTTAGATATATACATTACTAATTATTCAAATAATCAATCATTGACATAATTCAATTATAAATTATTCTAATAATTAGTAATTGAAATAATTCTATTACTATTGGTCTTGAAATTACTGATTATCGAAATACCTCAACAAATAATGAATGATAATATTAATTTTGTAAATAACGATTAATTTAAAATCTAAACAATTTTTTTTGCCGATCACTGCTTTTAAGATGAAAATCTGGGATCTATCAAAAGGATCCAAAAAGAATTTTGTCTAACTCTCACGGAAACTGCATTTTATTGCAACCAATTGATCTGAATCGGATCTTGACTCAATTATCCTCAGAATTGAGATCTCTTACCGAATAATTCCGATCGCAAAGTCATCAGAGTATAGATTTTCAATAGACTTGAAGTTCTGAACGTTCAAATGAACGGAAAATCGAATGACTTGTTCTTTCAAAGACCAGTTTTGAGGCCCATTAACACTTTGGAAATGATTCTTCAAACGTCTTTTAATTTAAAAAATGATTATTTACAAAGTACTTACCCAGCTCTTCTAATTTCTTGTTGAACAAATAAATTTGTTGATTTTTCGTTCAACTGAGCGTTCGAAACTTCAAGTACATGATTTTCAAATCGACTTCTACTGTCCCGTCGTTGGTCGAAAATTATTGTTCGACTAAATAATGAATAACACTTTCGATCCACCAATCCCAAAAATCTTAATAAACAAAGCTTCCTTGATGAGGAAGCAAAATTGCCAAATCCAAACCCTTTTTTTCTATCGCTCTTCGTCTCTCTTAAGGGGGTCGAATCAACGTAAAAACGCCGACTTTTGTTTTGAACATAAATATGAAAGTCCGTTGAATATGTGTAAACCTGACCAATGGTCCATCATTTGACGTATCGAATGAAGAAATTTTTGACGCTAGTTAGAAAAGGTGCAGTGGTTCTCTCATAAATCAATTTTTGAGTTTCACTGCGCTGTGCACGATCCTGACCAAACCGCTTGACGGATCCTTATTATGGAGTTACAGGCCACTTTTTGAATTTTGGACCCATTTTTTGTTCCAAAAATTCAAAAAGTGGCCTGTAACTCTATAATAAGGACCTAAAAAAAAGTGCGTTGCACCCAGAAAAAAGATCTAGTACATTTAACTAAATCCTAGTCAAGCCAAATAAATTTTTTTAGTTGTGGGCCGACCTAATACAACTCTATTCATGTCAACGAAATTTTTTTTGTGAATGACCTACTAGGAAAATATATTGCAATCTAATAAATTTTTATTTAATATTAATAAATATTATTTCAAACTGAACAAATGTGTATTTAAATGAAATAATTTTTTTTTTTTAATATTTACACAATATATATTTAAACATTTCAATCTTTGAATGTATAGCTTACACATATGAAGTCTACAATTTCGTAAAGCTTCGTCTTTTCTTTAACAGAAGGAAAAAGAAAAAAAATAGTACATTACATCACGAGGACGTAAAAAAAATTTTCTGACGAGTGTGATTTTGTAGGACGAGCCGAAGGCAAGTCCTGCAATCACACGAGTCAGAAAATGTTTTTACGCCGAGTTATGGACGATATTTTATATCACGAGGTGCAATATGGACGTTTTCACGTCCGCTTGCGGACGTAAAAGCGTCCATTATTGTACTGAGTGATATAAAACCTTTTTTATGGGAATCTTTTTCGGGGATTCGACCATCTTGCGTTTTGCCGCAATGTTCAATGTATTCAATATCCATATTGAAAAATAAGGATATCAAACATAGACGAACTTGGAGAGGATATAGGCGTCGAGAGGCAGGTTCGCTTGTGCGAGAGGTAGCCACCTGGCGGATTTTTGGGGTACTGACAAATCTGCAGATATGATGGGATGAGATTATGGGTGAATAGGTATTTAGTAACAACGAATAGAATTTTTCTTCAACGCCTCTTTCTCGATGACAGGGAATTCAAATAAATAAATATAGTGGAAGTAAATATCACCCAAAATTGGACGGAATGAAAATTTTCTTTGAAGTAACTAAAAAATAATCAAATAAACGATTATAGTATCTACGACTAGATCTTTTTTCTGAGTGTGTACTTAAGCAATCCGGAAAAGTGTTTTACGAAGAAAATGAGACGTCGTAGGATATGATCCGTGAAGCAGTTTGGTCAGGATCGTGCACCTTAATTCAATTAAATTCAATTAAGGTTCAATTAAACCCTTATTTGACACATTTCTGCAGAATAACGTACTTGATACACCGGGGATGATGTTAAAGTTTACATCGTTGCAACTCAACAAAAATTATTATTATCAAATTGTTTTTTTAGAATGACTCACGATTTGCTTTCGCATTTACCATTCCAAATCCTCGATGAAGCCCCCAAAATACATTTCGACGCTTTGTAACTTTGAAAATTCTTAGGAAATGTGAATTTCATAAAAAAATGAACTATTTTCGTTGCATTTCAACGATGCAAATTTGAGCATCATCACTGGGGTCGTTTGTACCCCAGCGATGAAAATTCTTATATAAAATATACCATTTAATATTTTGACTTGCAATTTTTTTGAGAACTTCTTCAGAGGTTACTCCCCGAAGTTATATACAGGATTTATAGTAAAATCTCAAAATTAAATATTATAAAAAAATTTTAATGTCCAAAAAAACTGAAATAATGACAACTTTTACGAGAAACATCAGAACTTTTTTATTTTTAGACACAAATGGTTAAAAATTTAACTGAGTTTGCTTAATATATAGCACTAGAAGAAAATAAATAATAGTAGCAAAGTAACAGAAAAAAAATTCGCGGTAAATTTGCACATGTCCACACCCAGAAAAAATATCTAGTCGTAGGTACTATAATCGTTTATTTGATTATTTTTTAGTTACTTTGAAGAAAATTTTCTTTCCATCCAATATTGGGCGATATTTACTTCCACTATATTTATTTATTTGAATTCCCTGTCATCGAGAAACAGGCGTTGAAGAAAAATTCTATTCGTTGTTACTAAATACCTATTCCCCCGTAATCTCATCCGATCATATCTGCAGATTTGTCAGTGCCCCAAAAATCCGCCAGGTGGCTACCTCTCGCACAAGCGAACCTGCCTCTCGACGTCTATATCCTTTCCAAGCTCATCTATGTTTGATATCCTTATTTTTCAGTATGAATATTTAATACATTGAACATTGCGGCAAAACGCAAGATGATCGAATCCCCGAAAAGGATTCTCATAAAAAAGGGTCTTCTTTTTTTTCCCTTCTGTTAAAGAAAAGACGAAACTTTACGAAATTGTAGACTTCATATATATGTGTAGCTATACATTCAAAGATTGAAATGTTTAAAAATATATATTGTGTAAATATTTAAAAAAAAATTATTTCATTTAAATACATATTTGTTCTATTTGAAATAATATTTATTAATATTAAATAACAATTTATTAGATCGCAATATATTTTCCTAGTAGGTCATTAAAAAAGAAAAATTTCGTTGACATGAATACAGTTGTACTAGGCTGGCCTACAACTAAACAAATTTATTTGGCTTGACTAGGATTTAGTTAAATGTACTAGATCTTTTTTCTGGGTGCAAAAACCGGCGTTTTGACACTCGGTCCGCTTAAAAAATTCACAACGGTAATATTTTTCATAACAAACGACTCGAAAGTTTTTACTTTACTGCATACATTCGAATGTACCATATTGCATATGATGTATAAACCGTTAAAAATCCACCGTAAAGCGAATTACATGACAAACAATCTCGGAAAGGAATTATATGCCTGGTTGAGTCTTGTTCGGGCAGCGACATCTGTTGATCCTTCGGGGTATACTTTTAGTTCAAATAATGTGCCACAGAAGTCTTCGGGGATCGAGAGTGTGGTAAAGTGCCCATCTTTCCCATCTCGCGGATGTTCGTCTGTTATTCTCAGACGTATATATGTATACGATATATATTACAGCTTACAATGTACCCCCCCCCCCCTCCCCGCGGTTTTCTCGAAATCACAGGTAAATCCCGCTAATTAGGGGTTCGCACGCCGCGTATTCTCGCCTCACACAGGCTCACACGTGCATAGTTATTACCCATACATATGTACAGTCAAACATCTCTAACTTTGCGCTCTCAGGATCGAAGTTAGGTCGCCCTTGGCACACAACTCTACCGGAAATATCCTCAACAAAAAAACTTTTCAGTCAGAAAAAACTCAATAACAAGATTTCTACAACCTTTTAACTTTTCCATAACGATGAGCTCCGCGAAAACATATGGGTCATTCCATGTCAAATCGACCAAGAGTTGGAATCGACCCCTTTCAATATCGATGAAATTTGGTCAGAAGTTTTCGTTTTCAATCAAACGAAGTTCTACCAAAGAAAAAAAAATTAAAAATGTTGTTTCGAAAGTTACGCAAAATTCAATGTTTCACTATGTTTCAAATCTGTCAAGTTTATTTTTTAAATATCTTGAAAACTGTTGTAGTTACGAAAAATCGCTCTGGATTCGTGTTAAAGAGTATACTTGGGGCTACGAAAAAAAAAATATTTCGAAAAAAAATTTTGATAAATGATGAATTTGGAGAATTTTGAATTTTCAAAAATCGTAAAAATCCAAGTTCCATATTTTATTTTTGGGTTAATTTTTTTTATATAATACCTTGTATTGCTCTTAAAAGATCCTGAAATTTTCAGAGAGGTGTTTTTTTTTGTTTCAAAAATATAAATTTTGGAATTTTTAAAAATCGTGCAAATTCACGATAAACATTAAACTTTTGGTTAATTTTTTTTTATGTAATACCTTGTACTGATCTTAAAAGATCCTGAAATTTTCAGGATGGTGTGTTTTTGTTTCAAAAATATTTTTTTTTAAATTTTGATAAAAAAAATTTTTTTGAATTTTGATAAAAAAAATTTTTTTGTTTCTCCTCTAAGTTAAGTAAAGTTGAGCAATCATGTAATTCTGTAATTTTTAGCAGTAAAAATTTCAACTAATGATCATTTAAAAAAAAATCATTGTTCGATGCTCAGTTCGAATCCTTACGTTATAAAACATTTTACTGCCGGTGATTTAGTGTTTTCGGACATTTTATTTTATTTTGTCATGAAAATAACGCAGACATATTATTTTGTGACAGATGAAGGGATGTAGTGACAGGGTAGAGTTGTATCATATCTTGCATTAAAGTCTTTTCTGCTCGTATTCTATTTTCAGTAGAGTTGTCACTGTTTAAGTTGCCAATGTTTTCGGATTAGGGAACACTGGAGTGTAAAATGTATCGGCAAAATAGGCTTCAGAGAACATATATACTAAATTACAATATTATTGCACGAAGACTCTACCGTTTTTCAAATCAACAAAAGCAATTGTTCGAGGCTTAATTCGAATGCTCACGTTATAAAATATTGTAGTGTTAGTGATTCGTTGTCTTTCAGATCCAACGATTCTGCTTTATTATGAAAATAGCGTAAACATATTATTATTGCACGGCGTGCGCAAAGTGCCACTTTGCGCACTCGTACAATAAAATTTCGTACGATACTATTTTGTAACAAATGCAAGGAGTTTAGTAACAAGGTACAGTTGTAATTGAGTAAAGATGCTCTGCAAAAATATGGTTTTCTGGTGTTAGATTCGGCAAGCGATTAGGGTAAGTGCACCTTCGAAATACAGCTATTATCTGATAGTTTTTGTATCGTATCTTGCATTCAATTTTTTTAGGCACATGTTATTTTCAGTAGAGTTATCACTGGTACAGTTGTGATTTTTTTCACATCAGAAAACACTGCAGCCAATAAAGTTCATAATCATAAGATCGATGTAAGTAGGCACATTCACAACTCTACTCATCATATCAGTACTAATAATACAACTCTACCAAAAAAAAACTCGACTCAATGAGATTTCTAGCACATAATAACTCTACCGGCAACATCTATACTAAATTCAACACTGTCACGCGTAGAATCTACAGTTTTACAAACCGACAAAGTAATAAAAGGTCGCATCGGTCTCGATTCAGTATTTTGAAGTTTAAAAATGCTGTTTCATCACAAACGTGACATAGATTTGTAGCTTGTAGGAAATGCTGCCGGGAAGCTGATTTACCTGGTAGATTTTTTGCACGATTAGCGTTCGTTCGAAATACAGCTATTAAATCGTAGTTTTGGATCGTATTTTGCGGTAATTTTTTTTCGTTCGAGTTATAACCGGTACAGTTGTGCAATTTAAGGATGCTTTGCCCCTACCTTCCCAGCCGAAAATTTGATCTAATTGGAATTTCCGTACTCTGTGATACAATAAAAATCTGAACAAATTCAGCAACATTTGGCATGCCATTAACAACAATTATCAATAATAATATTGCCCAAAAATTAATAATAAATTGTTTAAACAAATAATTATACAACAATTTTGTAGTAAATTCGTTTTTTCCTTAAGAACTTCAATACGTTAATTTTTCTGAAAGCATATGAATTTTTCTAGATTTTTCTCTCTATTTTGAAATATTATAAAAAACATTCTGAAATAGAAACAAAAAATTGCCAATTTTGTATATGTTCTTGCACACAGGTTTATCGTCAGCTTTAAAAAGTTTCAAGGACACTGGGCCAAGAAATACATAAATACAGCCATTCTAAAAATTTTGAAGCGAGAATTTCAAAATAAAGGGAAAATTCGAGCGTCTGTCGATAGGATCTCGAATTATTAAGGTTGTTTAGAAGCTATGAAATTTTTGAATGTTAACTGTTCAATAAATAGCTTCTCAATCGTAGTGAAATTCTTACACGACTTCCTGAATACTTGATGTAAGAACATACCAAATTTTCAGAATTCTATCATCATTACCTCATCCTCCTTAAGGGTAAAAATAAAAAATTATGAGAAAATTCTGAAAATTTGATATGCTTTTGTATGAGGTATTTAAGAGGTCGTGTAAAAATTTCACGATGATTAGGAAGCTCGTTATTAAGTTAAGTTTGTTAAAAACAATTTTTTAAACAAATAAAAAAAATATTTATCAATGAACTTCGTTTTCTTTTCGTTGCTTTCAGTAAAAAAAAAACTTATCTCAAAGTTACATCAGTGTTCATAAGACTACATTTAATTTTATTTAATTTGTTAATCTTAATTATTCGATAACGAGCTTCCAAATCGTCGTGAAATTTTTACACGACCTCTTAAATACTTCATTGTAAAACATACCAAATTTTCAGAGTTTTCTCATTAAACGGGATTTGCTTCTAAACAACCTTAAGTAACACTCCCACGAATTTTACCTAAGTAAAAACCCGGCTAAGCCGGTTCTGGATCACTTCAAGGTCACCCCTGCCCGATGACGTCATCGTCCTTTGAAACTTCCAGAACATTCGATGACGTCATCAGGCAGGAGTGACCTTGAAGTGATTCAGAACCGGCTTATAGCCCGTCTACTAACCTAATTGGGTTAGAAATCGTGAGCCATGAACACGATTTTGAACCGGGAGATGTAAAATCACAACTGGGCTTCTTCGAGATAAAAGACATCAAAAGTAAATATTTCTCCTCGGAGGTTATCGGATCCGAGAGTTTTGACTGTATGAGTTTCGCCGAGGCTCGAAGAAGGTGATATACGGAGTAGGAAACGGCACTGAGAGATAAGAGTACCAAGCTCTTGGGCTCGAAAGCGCCGGATAGCAGCGTAGTTAGAGCGGCGTTTACGATCCATAAACAGGACATTCGTTATTTACAACGGTGACCGGGAGAACCCGCAGCGCGGCGTCGGTGGCTCTCACCGATGTGTGGTAGGTTTTGAAACTCTCCGAAGGGTCCCGAGAGTATCCCATCTGACATGTACTGAGCAACCAAGCTAGAGAGAAAGGTTGAGAGAGAGAGAGAGAGAGAGAGAGAGAGAGAGAGAGAGAGAGAGAGAGAGAGAGAGAGAGAGGAGAGAGAGAGAGAGAGGAGAGAGGAGAGAAGAGAGAGAGAGAGAGAGAGAGAGAGAGAGAGAGAGAGAGAGAGAGAGGAGAGAGAGAGAGAGAGAGAGAGAGAGAGAGAGAGAGAGAGAGAGAGAGAGAGAGAGAGAGAGAGAGAGAGAGAGAGAGAGAGAGAGAGAGAGAGAGAGAGAGAGAGAGAGGAGGGAGGGAGAGAGAGAGAAATGAGAATACAACACACTGCACCCAACAATTATCCGTCGTAACCGCGGCTTAATGTAACGACTCGGTGGGACATGAACGTCTATCTCGTTCTACCTACTAAGAGTGTACGTCAGTCGCGGTGTAACCACGTTTGAGAGACAAAAAAAGAGGTATTTTGACGTTTGAAAAATTTGAACGTTACACATACTAAAATCGTTGATCACTCCCACAATGCATCGAAATATAAGAAAACGGTAAAAAAAAATCATATGAAAATCTTACTTTGCCTACTAGTCTACTTTAGAAGGCAAAAAAAAAGCAAATTCTTAAGATTTTTCTCTCAGCTCCTTCATCAGATATGACTGTAAAACGGTTTTTACAACATTGTTTCATCCTTCGAAAACACATAAATGAAAATTATTTTTTATTTTGATTCTTTGAATAATTTATAGGAGGCGCCCAAGTCGAGTCTTCGAAAATGTCTTGTCCCAAGGCCGACAGTTAATCTCAGAATTGACAAGTCCGAAAAAAAAAATTAAGAAGCATTTTAAAGAGGAAGCAACAAATTAACAACAATTTACCACCGTTAATGAAAAATTGATTTTTTTTTTTAAATGACGGATGTTTGAAATAAATTATGAAAAATTCAATTTTTCATTTTCATTTCAAACATCCGGCATTTTTTTTAAAATCGATTTTTCATTAACGGTGGTAAATTGTTGTGTAAGAAATCTTCCTGTTTAAAATGCTTTTTTATTTTTTTATTTCAGACTTGCCAATCCTGAGATTAACGGTCGGCCATGGGATAAGACATTTTTGACTTTGGCGCCTTCTATAAACTATTCAAAGAATAAAAATAAAAAAATCTTAAAAATTTGCTTTTTTAGTACCTTAATAATAAGCGTTGGACAATTTTTGCCGCATCTAAACTTTCCATAAGTTATGATTTTTTTTTAATACTTGCGATAAATTGAGAAAAGGTAGTGCATAGTTATCAAACTCTTGCTGGCCGTAATTGTTCTTCAATTTATGCTACGGTTAATTTATTTAACGCTTAACAAAAATGATGTTAAAGTTTGCGTTAAGGCGCAACGAAAATAGTTTATTTTTAAGTGACATTCATTATTCATAAGAAGTTTTTAACATGAAAAATTGTGAAAATGTATTTTGGAGTGTCAATAATGGATTGGGGATGCTAAATGCACGAGTAAAGCGTAAATGTCACTAAAATTTAATTTAAAAAATCTTTTTTCCGTTGCTTTTGAACGACGCAGGTTTCATCGTCACTAACAAAAAATTTTCCAATTTAATTCAATACAATCCAAATCCAACTGTAAAAAAAGTCCAAGGGATTAAAGTCAAAATATAAATATAGTACGAAAATGTTTGATTACTTAATTATATTAAGAGAAAATATAAAATAGAAAAAGAAAATGGAGAAAATAAAAATATAAAATGGAAGAAAATTTTTACTAAAGGAAAAGTGTTGATAAACACTCAAAAAACAATTATTTAAATAATAAAAATAATATAAGTCAATCTCACGGTGTTAAAAAAAAAAAAGAATATAGAGAAAAACATTATCCATCAGTTAGATAGAACGCAAAGAGATCGAACTAACGAGCGCACCGTTACTCCCAGCAAAGAGATTAGATGTCAATGTCACACGCTCGTAAACGCGGAAAATACTAATTATTATCTCGTTACAAGAACCATTGGAATGGTCATTGAAAAATAAATACTTGGCGCCCTCGACGGATATCGATGCTCGTTACATCTCTAATTACACGCGTTATTTATAATTGTCGATGATGCGGTCCAAAAAAAAAACAAAATCCCCAACTTCTCTCGGGTTCTCAATTTTGAAAAAATCTCAAATCGAGTTTGGCGTTAAAAAAAAAATGAGCAGGAAACGTGAATATTCAAAATTTGCACTTCAGAGTATTCCAAATTTGCACTTCAAAGTATTTGAAATTTTCTTCGTGAGTAACAACTCTATTTTGGCTTTCCCACTTATGGTTTTCTCAAAGAGGAAACTTTGTAAACAGAAAAACCTGCAAGTTTCAAATTTGCATGTTTTTTTTTTGCCTCCTCACAGAGGAAGCTTATTTGCTCGCGATATCACGTTAAAAAAAAATTATACCGATACTTTGAGTGATAAATATTGTTGGTATTGAATTTCGCAAAAATTGCTCAAAGGGTTCGTGATTTATAAAATTTTGAATTTTTTCCAAAAAGCGCGTGATCGCTCTGGCTTTTCTGGCACATATTTCGCGATATCAATTTCAAAATTTCTATAATGATAGTTTAATGGAAGAAGTTGCTTGGCATTCAATTTTGCAAAAATCGCTTGAGCTGTGCAAATCTTGTGCGATTTTGAAATTTTCAAAAAAAAGCTTGATCACTCTAGCTTCTGCAAATTTTGCAATATCAAGCTCAAAGTGTGTATATGGGATAGTTTAATGTACGAAGGTACTTGGTATTAGATTTCGCAAAACTCGATTGAGAAGTTATTTTGGATTTTGGATTGTGTAAACTTTGCATTTTTTCCAAAAACGAGCTTTCTAACTTTCCATATTTTGAGATATCAAACTAAATACAAAAATATAGTATATATTTTTTACGATATTTTGCGATACAAAGCTACAATTTTATTACTCAGATAACCAGAGATAGTAAAAAAACTTGCAAATTGGAAATTTGCTCATCACTTCCACAGTATTTTTTCGTATTTACAAATCTTCCTTTATGAAAATACTGAGGAAGCGATGTGCAAATTTTCAATTTGCAAGTTTTTTACTATCTCTTGCCTGTGGGAAAATTGAAAATTTTACCTTCATATGAACATTTATTTAAAAAAATTATTTTTTCAAAATTCATTCAAAACATTCACACAAATGTATCTGGAATTTATTAAATTTTTTAAATTTATTTTTTATTATGTATTATTTATTTTTCAAATTTATTAATTTTTTAAATTAAATTCAATCTTTCAATGTAATTATCAGAAAGTGAAAAATATTAAAACTTATTTTGAGATTTTTATTAAGGACTTGGGATGTTAAATGCACAAGCAAACCACAAATCTCACTTATAATTAATTGAACAAATTTATTTACGTTGCATCGCAACGATGCAAATACCACCATCATCATTTTAGGACATTTTACACATACCAGTGGGTCATTCCATGTCAAATCGACCAATAGTTGGAATCGACCGCTTTCAATTTTGATGAAATTTCGTCAGAAGTTTTCTTTTATCATAAAACGATGTTGAACTTTCTACAAGAATTTAAAAAAAAAAATCGAAAGTTATGCAAAATTTCAACATTTTTTTCAATTTTTCAAGTTTATTTTTTAAATACATATTTCGAAAACTATTATAGTTACAAAAAAATCGTTCTGGGTTCGTGTTAAAGAGCATAATTGAGGCTACGAAAAAAACAATATTCAAAAAAAAATTTCGAAAAATGATGAATTTGGAGAATTTTGAATTTTTAAGAATTGTGAAAATCCACGATCAACGTTAAATTTTTGGTTCAATTTTTTAAATATAATACCTTATACTGATCCTAGAAGATCCTGAAATTTTCAGAAATGTGTGTGTTTTTTTTTCAAAAATATGAATTTGCTAAAAAAAAAATATTGTTTACCTCTAAGTCAAGTAAAGTTGAGCAATCCTGTAATTTTGTAATTTCCAGCAGTAAAGATTACATGATTGCTCAATTTTACTTAACTTAGAGGCAAAAAAAAAGTTACCAAAATTCAAAAATTCAAATTGAAAAGGGTCGTTTCCAACTATTGTTCAATTTGACATGGAATGACCCCGGTATAAAAATCGAAGCTTTTTTTGACTAAAATCAAACTACCTCTATGGGAAAGCAAAAAAGAATTAAGTAAAAAAGAAACTAGAGACGATATGAAGAAATAGCTCCGTTGGTGAAGAGCGTTGATGGGCCATGGGTGCATCGTCTCATCCCTATCGGAAAATATAAAACGTCAAGGTTGAAATTTATCACCTTGGCCTCTGGGCTTTAAAGTATGCGTGTCGAGCCATATATAGGTATCCTCCGAAGCCCCCCTCCCCTTTGCCCCATTCACCCGTATATATTTATATACATATATTATACATATATAAATATATATACGAACGTTCACAACCGCTATAATCATAGACGACTATTATTCAGTCGTTGTTCCAGAAGCAGCATGTATCCCACTACCGTGCACACTCTTCTCCTCTTTTTTCCTACTTGCTTCTTTTTTCCAGTCTTCTTCTGCTTCTTTTTCCACCGCCGCACGATTCTCTCGTGCTTTACCCATACCGATATAATATCGCCGTCGCTCGTTTCTCGTCCTCTTATGCAACATATGCGAACCAACAAACACGGAATTTTTACAGTCCAACGCATGAAGATATGAAAAAAATATATATATATATGAGGCATTCCACGTCAAGTCGGCCACCCCATTTTTTGAAATCGCCAAAAATCGCATTCAAATTTTTACAAAGTAGTTCTAACTGTCAAGAAAATTCGTGATTTTTTTCAGATTTTTTTAGTACATATTTTAGCCGGAAAAAAATACAAAAAAAATTCTTGTTCCATCTCGTAACTCGAATATTATTCATCGTACGAAAAAAAGAGTACAACATGAAATTTAGGATTTTCAACGTACTTTTCATTGAAATTTTTTACGAACTGCTCCAAAAGCTCTATATGCCATTTTCGGAGCAAATAATGTTTTGATATTTTTTTAGAAAATTAATATCTATAACTCTCTCAAGATAAAAAATATGTAAGTGTTTCATTCATATATTCTCCCATAATGCATACATTTCTTCTATAGGAAAGTAATGGAAAAATAATTCTTCAACATAGTAGATCGGGCTACTAATTGTAAAATTGTCACTATAATTACTAATTCTAAATAAGTACAATAATTATTACTTACGAGTATTATTAGTAATAAAAATTATTATAGTAATTCACACGACACAAAATTTTCGTGAAAAAAAATTGATTTTTTTTTTTTTTTTATAGAAGGAAAAATGGGCCCACGATGCTAGCGTTAATATTCATATAATTCATCATATTATTTTAGAGAATTTTTTGAAAAAAATAAAAAATGGCAATCATCTTTATAAAAAATAATTTTCACTTTACACGCTGAAAATTTGTTGACAACGATGATTTAAAATTTGTTTCCCTTTTTTTTATGAAAGTGTGAGCTAATGTGAAAAGATTTCTAAACATTTTTCGATATATCGATTAATTTAAGAGATATCGGCGTTAGGACGGTTCCCAAATTTCTGAAATCCAAATTTTTCGAAAAATTTTAACTCCTGAAATACATGCGATAAAAATTTAAAAATTGGTCAAAATACTCCTTGCATAGTATACTATTTTATGAAAAAAAAATTTAAAAATTAAAAATGGTCAGGGTCACGGCCGAGCGAAATGGCGTGGATTGCCTCATATATATATATTTATATTTTTTGTTCAATGCCCTTTTTCAATGGGAAAGGATGGAATGATCTTTGAGAACCGATCGGTCGAATATTATCGATGGAGATGTATCAAGATTTGGCATAATTGTGTGTTGCTTACAATATATGAGGCATTCTCTGTCAACTGTCCACAATACGGCTACTGATTTTTAACCCCGAGGTACAGCATTTTTTCGATTTTCAAAGTTCAGGCATTTATCTATTCGCCATCTGTCCGATGGGAAAAAGCGTTACGACGAAAATTAGACGTTGTAGAACAAAATCCGTCGAGCGGTTTATTCTGAATCACGCGCAGTGTAAAAACTCAAAACTAGGTTTTTCAGGAAACCGGTGCACCTTAAGGGTTCTAACGAGTCCCAAAAAATTGTTCATTTAGTACCTCAAATGGTGGACGATACATCACATTTGTAGGCATTCTATAAAAATTATTTATTATTAAAAATCGTCGTTCCGACGCTGACTCGACCCCCTTAAGAAGGTTTGAAGAAGTAACTTTGATCAATGCAGCATCTGCACCGTTCAGCATTGAAATTGCAAAACCATTTTGAATCATTCTGTATGTATATGTACAAGCACTGACAACGACGATGCTGATTGTAATTGTCGCTTAAGCGGTAATTAAACTTACATCGTTCTTCTATTATATGGCACATGAGAGAGCACGCGTAAAAGAATATATACTTATACCGTCGCGTGATCAACCCAGAAAAGAACCAAACGGATAGACAAACGAGCGTATAGTTTGCCATGTATATATACTTACATATGTATCTATAGATATAGACCAAGTATGCGATATGATAGGCAATCCGAAATCCGTGATAACAGAGTTTTGTGGTTTTTTTTTTCCAACAAAAAATTTGCTTTTCAAGGAAAAGCTTCCGAGCGGTCCATTTTCTGTTATCAACGAAATCTTAAGACTACAAGCAGGTTTTTACAACGATTACTTTATCGGCTTATCACGCTGATATGTATATGGGGTATTCCCGCTGAAATTTTCATGTTCGAACCCGGACCCTCTTGAATAATTATGAAAATTTTTCTTCGAAAAGTATTCTGAAAAATAAAAGACACGTATTTTTTTGTCGATATTTTTCGTCGTACGATTTTAGTAAAAAATCCAAAATTTTCACTAACTCCCTATTCTAAACACGTAGTATCAGGTTGTTGAGGCCCAAATCGCAAATGACGAGAAAATTCTGAAAATTTGGTATGTTTTTCAATGAAGTATTTAAAAAGATCGTGTAAAAATTTCACGACGATTTGGAAGCTCGTTATCGAATAATTAAGATTAACAAATTAAATAAAATTTAATGTAGTCTTATGAAAACTGATATAACTTTGCAATAAGTTTTTTTTTTGACCTCTCAATTTTTTAATATCCACAATATACTGAAAGCAACGGAAAGAAAACGAGGTTTATTGATATTTTTTTTTATTTGTTTAAAAAATTGTTTTTAACAAAACGTTAATTTCTTAATAACGAGCTTCTTAATCATCGTGAAATTTTTACACGACCTCTTAAATACCTCATACAAAAACATACCAAATTTTCAGAATTTTCTCATCATTTTTTATTTTAACCCTTAAGGAGGTTGAAGTATGATAGAATTCTGAAAATTTGGTATGTTCTTACATGAAGTATTCGGGAGGTCGTGTAAAAACTGCACTACGATTAACTAAGAAGCTATTTATTGAACAATTAACATTCAAAAGTTTCATAGCTTCTAAACAACCTTAATAATTCGAGATCCTATCGACAGACGCTTCAGACAAAACTTGTTCGTTGTAAAAGAAAAATTATAAAAGAAAAAAATTGTAAAAATTCTGTAGGAAATCACGAAACTTTCAAGACCAAAATGAGGATGGCAACATCAAAATATTATTATAATATTATTATAATATATTATTATTATTATTATTATTATTATTATTATTATTATTATTATTTATTTTATAATTTATTATATATTTATAATTTATTTTATAATAATATTATTATTATATTATTATAAAATAATATTATTTCGTACAAGTATAATTAAATAAGTATTCAAATGTATGTCTGGATATAATTTTTTGAGAGCATACAGTTCTGCATGATCTGGCTCGAAAATAAGGCCAAGACGAAACTTCGATTGGCTGTAGATTTGCGAATTTTGAACTTGCCATCCTCATTCTGGTCTTAAAAGTTTCGTGATTTCCTACAGAATTTTTACAATTTGTTTTCTTTTATAATTCGAAGTGGCGTACTTGCTGAAAAATCGTTTTTTTGTGTTTTATGAAGTAAAAACAAACTTTCGTGTGCCCACAATTTAAAAAAAAAATCAATTGTTTTACTCGTTTTATAACGAACAAGTTTTGTCTGAAGCGTTTTTCGATAGGATCTCGAATTATCAAGATACTGCGTGTTTAGAATAGAGAGTTAGTGAAAAATTTAGATTTTTTATTAAAATCGTGCGACGAAAAATATAGATTCTCAGCCTTAGCAAAAAAATACGTGTCTTTCATTTTTCAGAATACTTTTCGGAAAAAATGTTTTATACTTATTCAAGAGGGTCCGGGTTCGAACATAAAAATTTCAGCGGGAATACCCCATATACTTTTGTAAACGTGGACGAAATAGTATACTTTTGCCTTGTCATAAACGAATTTCATCAACTTGAAAAATTTTGTTCCTCATAAAGGAAGCTTCGTTTTCGAGATAAGAATCATTAGATTTTCATGCCAGTATATTCAAAATTTCTTGAAAGTTGAGACATCGTTTTCGTTTGTTTTTAAAAAAAATATTGAAATATTAATTTTGCAGTCATTGGGCTTGAATTTTTCGTCAAATTTCACTAAATGATAAAAAAATATATTTTTGAAAAATCGCTCAAGAGGTTTGGATTGAAACTGTGTTTTTGGAATCGTCGACAATTTTTGTTCTCGCTTAATTTTTGAATCATCCCGGTTTGAGTACATTTGAAAAAAAAATGCACGAGGTGACAAAGACATTTCATATCAAATTTGAAAAGAATCAAAAGAATTGGAAGAGAATTAAGATTTAAACAAAATTCTATAATTTCAAAATACAGGATGAAAAAATCGGGGAAATTAGCACATACGCTTTTTCCATCATTCATTTATCCTCCTTCACAAAAAAGACGAAATTCGAAAACAAACTTACTCTTGAATGAAACAAAGATTTACAAAAATTGAGAAGTTATTCGCAAATTTATAATTTGCACGATTTTGTCATAATTTTCATTTTCAATTCCACAGTCATGACTCATTAGGATATTTTCCATAAAATTTAACATTTTTATGTCTACGTGGCATTGCAATTATTTATACTATGAATGTCTATTTCATAATAATCGTTGCTCGAAAATGAAAAATGAAGAATTATAAATAAAATTCAGAATTAACAAAACTGGAATATTCTCAGTATATAAAAAAAAATCGTGCAAATTATGAATTTCTGTATCCCTCGCTTTTTTTGCTTCCATCGTTCATTAAACCTTCTTAACAAGAAAGTTGAAATTAAAAATCAAACTTGTCCATAAAGGTTCCAATACTTCAAGAAATTGAGAAGCTATTTTCAGTTTCTAGCATGCACGATTTTTTTTATACATATTTTTTTTCAATTCCGTACTAACAATTCATTACGATATTTTTCAAACAATAAAAGTCAACATTTTAATGGCTGCATTTATACTATAAATGTCTATTTCACAATTATGGTTGCTCCAAAAATAAAAATGAACAATATGAAAAGAATTTAGAATTAACAAAATTTTAATACTCTCAAAACAAAAAAAAATGTGCAGATTATAAATTTCGAAATAAAAGATACAAGTATTCCAAAAAATTTAGAAGCAATTTGCAAATTTCTAATTTGCCCCGTATTTTCATAATTTTTGTTTATTAATTCCACACCAATGACTCACTTCAGGTACTATTCTAGAACACCAAAAAAGCACATTTTTAAGATTTTTTTTCAGCTCCTTCATCAGATATGGCTATAAAATTATTTTTGCAACCTTGTTTCATCCTTGAAAAAAAAAATTAAAGTTTTTTTTTAATTTTGAAATTTGAATAATTTATAGAACGCGCCAAAAATCTTAAAAATTTCCTTTTTTTGACCTTCTAAAGTAGACTAGTATTTTCATAGATCCACCCTAAACTGCAACTATCCATACTATAAACGTCCATATCCCAATTATCGTTGCTCCAAAATTGAAGAAAAAAAAAATCACCGATAAAACAGCTGATTGTCAATTCCAGCTGTCACCCAGTTAGATCGACGTGTCCATCGCACGTGACCTGTTTGAACCCGAAAAGGTCGTGGATCCCTCGTTCATATCGTTACGGTCAAACGGGCAAAAAAAATTCGTTTGTCATACGTTTGTATCCCACGAGAAATAAGCATCGAAGTAGCGATGATTTATCGACGACTCTGGCATCAATTCTAATCAAGTCGATGTGTACCGATAAATCGACTAGAGAAAGATAATCACGGTATGAAAAATCGAGAGAGTGGAGGGAGGGGGCGCCATCTCAAGATATCTCGTAAAACGATCTACGCGTGGATCACGAAGGAAACATGTTTAAACGAAACGTGCCCCCCCCCCCTTCCCCTGGATAAGACCAACGCGTGGTTAAGAAAACACGACAGAAGTGACAATGACCTGCCACCAGATGCTGTCCCACGAAAACCATCGACTCGCATTACCCCCCCTCACCTGATCCACGTGGATCCACTGAATACTGGATCCTAACACCTGAAGCGATCCCCCCCCCTCCCCCTCTTCCTCTTCCTCTCTACCTTTTTCCTCATGCACAGCCAATCCAACAAACGTGTCGAGAAAATTTCCCCTACTACTTACTCCCATAGTTATCATCCTCGAGAATCCGCGGCGTGTTTTATTTCACCGTGTATTTTACGTGCGACACGCGCCTCGAGAGGTTTGAACGTCGTTTCTTCGATTCTGAATCACAGACTCGCCAAACACAAATTTTTCTTCACACGTTCTCGATTATCGTGATACAAAGAGTTTCCTTCTATTGGCAATGAGAAAAATTTCGCAGATATCGAAGATTTTGTTCACGGGAATCAAAATAGTGTTTTGAACCGGAAATGGCAGTGTCTTCGTTCAACGAAGAAGTCGTTTTAATTTCAATTTCTTCTCAGTGATCGACAGTGAAAATCGAAACCGGAAAAGCTTATTTAAATTCCAGAGGTTTTTCATCATTTATCGATTGAGGGTCAATGTTGATTGATAGGTTTGCAGTTTGGTGATGTTCAGTGAAACCGGAAATCAGTGAAGACAGATTTAAAAAAAAGATTTATAACGGTCAAAGTATTGAAGAAACGTTTGAAGAATTTGTCGGAACGATTTATTCCTTTACTTCCGGTTGTGTAAGAGAATCACGATTTTCAAAGAAGACACTGAACGTTTCGTGGATTATCCATATTTTTTTTCTTTTCTTTTTTGAAGAACACATTTGTTTATCGACTTGAAGGATTTCACCGTTAGATCAATATTATACCATTGGAACGAGTGACCTCGTCGAGTGTGTTTGTTAAAATTGAAGCTCGTTGAGTTTTTAACCCGGAGTTTTTAATCCGGAGCTCTCGTTGAGGAATTTTGAAGGACACTCGAGTGTTTGAAATTTTTTGAGAAACATTTCAAGCTCAGGCTCGAATGATTTCACGAGGAACACATGAACGAGATCGAGAATAAGATTCATCGATTGGATAATTCAGCGTGGAACGAGCAATCACATCAGTCATTATCGTCAATATCGACGAGCACAGAATGTTGGAGTCTGATACTCGAAGAGGGACTTTTTCAGGTATTTAAAAAAATTAAGAAACACATGTGTCTAAGGTAAATGTCCCAATACCCGACCATCTAAGAGGCGACGAAAACGTTAACTTGTTTTTCGCGTTCAAAAATAAACTATTTTCTGTAACAACTATGACTATTGGAAAGCTTGAAGTCTCTAGTTTCCAAAACACAGGGTATAGTTGTTGCTATAATTAGATGTTTATTCATAATAACCGAAAATACTGAGAAATGTAAATGTACCAGTACCCGACCACCCGTTTTTCTATATGACCCAATATCCGACCACACATTATGACCCTATAACCGACCACTCGTCTCTATGGTGGGGGGAAGGGAAGGGGGCGAATTGAGAAAAATGCGTCGCTGCTCGGAGAATGTGTCACCGAAATTTTGAGGTTATGCACGAATGATATACATGGCGGCAGATGTCCGGTTACTGGGGCTGAACATAGTCGCGAGCAAGTACCGATATCCGGACATATGGTCGGTTATCGGTACAAGATACATTTCGTATGTACCAATAACTGGACATGAAAATTAAGTACTTGAAACGCATTTTTGGCTAATTGAGACAACATGATCAAATTAGTGGTATCTTTCCAAATAAAAACAGCTAAGGCTCAGTTCGAAAACAATAAAAACCACTTCGAAATAGCTTCAATAAGATATCGCGATTCCTTGGTACTTCAGCTTAGATAATGGCTTCCGTGCCCCGAATAGTACGCGTGCTGTCATATTTATCCAAAATTAAATTACAGACGATTCTTGAACTATTAAAAGTAGTGTCGTATACGTAGATTATGAATCCTGGATATTAAATTAATTCACAGTTTAAGATTTCTCTTAAGTCAACGCTTAACTTGCTGATATATTGGTTCAAGTGGTCAGGTACTGGGACGTGGTCGGGTATTGGGACATTTACTTTACACCTCCGCTCAAAAATTGGATACACCAGTCGATATTTCTTGCCGCACTAGAAGTTGCATAACTCTGTGAAAAAAAAGAGAATCAAATTTTAAAAAAAGCGTGTTGACGGGAAGGAATTGAGTTTTGTTCCGCTTTTTCAAAATATTTTTTACGATTTTTTGTTTCGACCCGGTATGCACTTTTGTACATGACCGTTTTTTTGACCTTTTTTCGACCATCCCGAATTGGACGCACAACTTGAAGACATTTTTTTTTGTGTTTTCTATCTACGGCCTATTTGAAAGGGTTAGCAGACGCTCCATTTTCGCTTTTTTTAAATTTTCGTACGATTTTTTCTAGCAAAGTTATTCCACTTTTGGCTAAAAAAAGACAAATTTTGAAAGACGTAACGTAACTAAAAAACTATTGAATTTAAGAGAAAATTTCAAGTATGAAAAAAGTAGCGTAGGTATACACGGAATCGCCTGGAATTATTTCAAAATTTTCCTACGCAATTTATTTTTGCTATTTTCGCTCGAAACTCTGATGATGACGTCCCAGCGAAAATTTTTATCTGATTCTAATTTTCGTACTTCGTGATACAATAAAAATCTGAAAGAATTCAGTAACATTTGGCATGCTATAAACAACAATTATCAATAATAATATTGTCCAAAAGTTAGTTATAAATTGTTTAACTAATTTGTCAATGACTTTTGGGCAATATTATTATTGATGATGATCAATTATTATTTTTGACAATTGTCGTTTACAGCATTGTTTATAGCAAATAAAATTGCAAATTAGCGTAAATAATCATGATTGCGAACAAGAAATCTGTTGATCTCTGTTTTCTTCTAGACAGGGTTTTCTTTTAAATCAGACGAAAAATCTACCTGACATTTCCGTGATATTTTCGAAAAATTTCCTTGACAAGCTATTCACGTTTGTGAAAAAGTAACACGGTAAGAAGATTGCATATGTTTATTATTATTCATTCTTTGGTATTGTTTACTAGATCATATCCTTGGAAGGAATAAATTATATACCCTGAGAACTATTTTGCTTTTTTTTCAATGCCATGCTTTTTTCATTGAGGCGAGCTTCTTGCTTCGCATTTTTTACGATTTATTTTTATATTCTCCCTCACTAATATTTAATTCCCTGACATATCCCTGATTTATTTGTCACCAAAAAAATTCCCTGACATTTTCCTGATTTCCCTGACACTAAAAAAAATCCCTGACATTTCCCTGATTTCCCTGACACTTGAAAAATTTCCTGACATTTCCCTGATTTATCTGACACATAAAAAATTCCCTGACATTTCCCTGATTTCCCTGACACTTAAAAAATTCCCTGACATTTCCCTGATTTCCCTGACACTTAAAACATTTCCTGATATTTCCCTGATTTCCCTGACACTTAAAAAATTTCCTGACATTTCCCTGACTTCTCTGACGCTTAAAAAATTCCCTGACATTTCCAGGTTTTCCCTGACAGTGGCCATCCTGCTAAATGATTTTTCCATATCCGGCGTTGCACAAAAACAATAATTTCGGTATCGTCATTTCTTTCGTCGACCTTTTAAAATTATAAACGCGGATGGCGGTACTTTAAAATAGAAAAAAAAAATTGAGAAAAAAATTCGTGCGCATAATTGTCAGTGCATGATATCACGACAGTTTTTACTCCGACCCTACTCCCCCTTAAAGGCAACATTGAGAACGCTAACCCGTCATTACAACGACCGTGGAGGTAACTTGGAAAATCTTCTTTTGCTCTTTTACGCGTTATTCTGTCTCGTGTCGTGATTTTTTTTTCCTCATCCATGTGCCCAGTATACGTAATGAGTTTGGTAAATTAATATTTTTCTCGTTTACTCCAAGACTATTTCTCACAATATGGTATATGTACATGTAAGGGATTCTTCGGCGATCGAGCGATTTTACCTATCATCTATGAGAAATTGATTGATTTTGAAATATCAATTTGTTGATTGGTATTTCGTCAGGATAAATTATTCGACGGTTATTTCAAAATTTATGGTAATTCCTGGACAAGTCACGAGCAAAGAATGAAATATTGAGGAAAAACTGTGGTTTGATTGATAAAGAATTTTTAATTAGTCTCGTGTATAGATTTTTTAAACTTTTAAAATTAAACTTTCGAAATTTTAGACTAAATTACGAGGGAAAGAGAAGGACGATATTATATTACGCAAGTGAGGGAATAGCTACACTTTTGCGTCGCTAACCATATCATTTTTGGTACTCCTCTCTCACGCAAGTGTCGTATTAACACTGACCTTAGTCACCTGTAATTGCTACCTCTTTGAGAATGTACGTATGCGAGCCTCCGTTTTGCTAACACACTTGAAACAAACTCGAACACAAACGCGGTATCACCGTCCTACGTAATGCCTTACCTATTATAAAGTCGTATTATAAGATTCCCTCCTCGCTCCCTCCCCCCCCCTTCCCCGCCACTTTTTTTCTTCCTTTATATCATATGTTCTCATTTATATCTCAGACGCCTGGTATTTCATTCTCGATTATCCAAGCATTCGACGGTCTGTCAAGTTGGTGCGGAAAATCATTTTTCATTTTGAACAATTTAAAAACTCCAAGGTCACTGGAGAATCAGACGAAAAAAAATTCCTTGGCATTTCCCCGATATTTTCAGAAATTTCCCTGACAAACCATTCAGATTTGTGAAAAAAAAAGTAAGTACCTAAATTTAAAAAAAAAATGCGACCTATAACGACACCTTTCGTTAGTTCGAGGATGCCACTACTCCTTCAAGCTTATAGCATCACTCTAAGACAACAAGTTTTTATGTAGTAGCCATTAAAGTCGAGTCCGAAAATTTTGTGCAATTGTTTTTTCCTGTTATATTATTTCAGAGCTGGGCAGTACTTGAAAGTACTCGGTACTTGCAAGTGCTTGAAGTACAGTACTTGCAAGTACAAAGTACTTAAAAAGTACTTCAGTACTGTACTTACATTTTTTAAGTACTTCCTGTACTTGAAGTACTGTACTTGAAAATTTCAAGTACTTTTCTGTACTTGAAGTAACACTTTTTTCAAGTACAAGTATCGAGTACTTTTGAATGTGTCTTGCTGATGATTGCATGTGCAAAGCCTTTGAATATGAGTCATTCCATGTCAAATCGACCAATATTTGGAATCGACCCCTTTCAATTTCGATGAAATTTGGTCAGAAGTTTTCTTTTATCATAAAACAAAGTTCTAACAGAGAAAAAAAATTAAATTTTTTTTTCGAAAATTCAAAATTTCACCATTTTTTCAAGTTTATTTTTTTAATATTTCGAAAACTATTATAGTTACGAAAAAATCGTCCTGGGTTCGTCTTATAGAGTATACTTGGGGCTATGAAAAAAAAATATATTCCGAAAAAAACATTTGAAAAATGATGAATTGGGAGAATTTTGAATTTTCAAAAATCGTAAAAATCCAAGTTGCCCATTAAAATTTTGATTCAATTTTTGAAATATAATACCTTGTACTGATTTTAAAAGATCCTAAAATTTTCAGAGAGGTGGTTTTTGTTTTTTCAAAAATATGAATTTTTGAATTTTTAAAATTCTTGTAAATCTACGATCGACATTAAATTTTTGGTTAAATTTTTTTTTATATAATACCTCGGATTGATCTTAAAAGATCCTGAAAGTTTCAGGATGGTGTTGTTTTGTTTCAAAAATTAAAAAATCCTGAAATTTCCAAGATGGTGTTTTTTTTGTTTTAAAAATATAAATTTTCGAATTTTGGTAAAAAAAAAAATTTTTTTTTACAGAACTTTTTAATAAATTACAAAATTTGTCAATAACGAAAACTTCTAACCAAATTTCATCGAAATTGAAAGTGGTCGATTCCAACTCTTGGTCGATTTGACATGGAATTGCCCAAGTACCAGAATTTACGAGACGTACCCGAAAACTTGGAAAGTACTTGATACTTGGTACTTGATTTTTTCAAGTACTTGTACTTCAAGTACTCTTCCTGACAAGTACTTTTAGTAACAAGTACTTTGTACTTGATACTTAAAATACTTTCAAGTACTTTGCCCAACTCTGTATTATTTTCAGTTAATCAGTTACTCAGTTAATTCTTCAACCATTGTTGTCGGAAAATTGAAAAAGTTATGATATTTTCGTAAAAGTTGTCATTTTTTCAGTTTTTTAGGTATTAAATTTTTTTATGACATTTAGCTGTAATATTTTACTGTAAATACTGTATAACTTTGGGAAGCAACTTCTTAAGAAGTTCTAAAAAAATTAGCAGGTTAAAATAGTAAATGGTATATTTTTTATAAGCATTTTTGTCGCAGGGATACAAAAGATTCCAGCGTGCCAAGTACGTTATTCTGCAGAAGTGTATCAAGTGAGGGTTAAATTATATCTTTGAAAGGAATCAATTATATAACCTGAGAACTATTTTGCATTTTTCAACGTTGTGATTTTTTCATTGAGAAAAGCTTCGTTGTTTCGCATTTTTTTTTACGAATTCTTTTTATATTTTCCCTGACAAATACTTAATTCCTTGTCATTTCCAGGTTTTCCCTAACAGTGGGAACTTGAACTTAAAGGCGCAATTTTGATAAATGTAGTACTCTTATCTATAATTTTTGACAAAAAGTAATCCTGGAAAAAAATTCAAATAATCCAGAAATATATTTGAGGACGTAACCCGTATTTTTGTTTGAGAGTGAAAAATTTATACTCGATGAACAACTGCTATTTTAGTTATTTGTTTCTCAGCAATATTGTTGCAAATAATAATAATTGTTTTTTTTAACGTTTGTGTCCTTGGCATTCCATGAAAAAAGGTTTACGTTTCGATACCTAAGAATTAGGTTAAAAAAATTAAAAAATAATCTAAATAAATGTGACCGTATTATTAGCGTCTAAAAAATTATAAATTTCGCCCATTTCTGACCTAAGGATACATTTTTTTCATTCCGTTTGTTAAATTTATTGTTTATTCTTCTAAACTCATTTTAACCCAGACCTTTTAATGGTATCTTTTCAATGTTTTTACCTGTGATAATCGCCAATGCATCGATAAGAATTAAATTTCGTCTAAAGATTGAGCAAAGTTTCATCACTTATCCATAAATCATTAAAAAACCGACTTCTGGAGATTTTCGAATATTCGAATATGATCAAGAATATTTCATGAAACAAACTGATCAGTCGTAGGACTATTTAATAGGACTAAGGCCCGAATTTTAAGTTCTTAAAATCTTTCTTAAGATCAAACTTTCCATTAAACTCAATTTGGAACTTAAGATCGAACTTAAGTTCCAATTTAAGATGAATCTCAAGTTTGAACTTAAGTTCCATTAAAAGTTCATACTCAAGTTCAAACTTTAGTGCGAACTTCAGATCAATCTTAAGTTCAAACTTAAAATTTGGTTTGAAGTTTGAACTTGAGATCCATCTTGAGCTCAAACTGAAGTTCGATCAAATTTAATTATTTTGACAGCTAATGTCAAAAAACACGGTCGAGCGAGGTGATAAAAGAAGTTTGATCGAACTTAAGTTCAAACTCAAGATGGATCTTCAGATGAAACTTCAAACGGAATTTAAGTTTGAACTTAAGATCGATCTGAAGTTCGCACTCAAGTATGAACTTGTGATGACCCTCAAGTTCAAACTTAAAATTCATCTTAAATTGGAACTTAAGTTTGATCTCAAGTTCCAACTTGGGTTGAATGAAAAGTTTGATCTTAACATTGATGTTAAGATCGATCTTACGATAAATCTTAACATCTTGAAATTCGGGTCGAAGAATATCAGAAAAAATGTTATCCCGACGAAAAATTCATCGGAAACGTATCGCAGAGTATTTTTTTTTTTTCGTAGATCTATCGTCAATTATTTACGATTTATCACACGAGTTTTTTTTTCACTTGAATCGATTCAAGCTCGCCATTTATTCTTCCGACGTGAAAATTTATCGCTCGTTATCGATTAATTAAGATTAACAAATTAAATAAAATTAAATGTAGTCTTATGGAAACTGATATAACTTTGCGACAAGTTTTTTTTTGACCTCTCAATTTTGTAATATCCACAATATACTGAAAGCAACGGAAAGAAAACGAAGTTTATTGATAAATATTTTTTTTATTTGATTAAAAAATTGTTTTTAACAAAACGTTAATTTCTTAATAACGAGCTTCGTAATCGTCGTGAAATTTTTATACACGACCTCTTAAATACTTCATACAAAAACATACCAAATTTTCAGAATTTTCTCATCATTTTTTATTCTTACCCTTAAGGCGGTTGAAGTAATGATGATAGAATTCTGAAAATTTTGTATGTTCTTACATGAAGTATTCAGGAGGTCGTGTAAAAATTTCACTACGATTGAGAAGCTATTTATTGAACAATTTACATTCAAAGGTTTCGTAGCTTCTAAACAACCTTAAGGAGGTTCATCTGGTACACGATTTATAATACAGATGTTGATAAAAAAACATCAGAATATAGTTATTAACATCTAAAAAGTCATCTGTTAAATTTTCAAGACCTGAGGGTAAGTTGTTCGTGAGAAATAAATAAAAATGTAAATCCTAAATAACATGGGCTCTTATGGGATACCGTCTATAAATATTAAATGCACAATCATTACAATACAGATTTTGAACGAAAATTTAAGAATTAATGAAAAAGTATCTAAGGAACATTTTTAGAGCTTGATAAAATTGATTAGGTACTTGTGAGATTCATAATAAATTAATTAGTCTCGAAAATGCTGATTATTTTGAGGTTAAGCATAGTCAATGACTACGCTAGTCATCGCTTATTTTGAGGTTAAGCATTGACATTTTTCTTTTGACTCTCTCGGTACCGGATGAACCTCCTTAAATTATTATGGTTCGCGTCAATCGTACTTTCGACGTTACAAATTGAAAAACAAAAGGAAAATGAAAAACTTGAGTTTAACAACGCGAGAGCGCGCACACGCCTGACGATAGACAGTTATGGCGCTTCGAACGATTTATGATCCTTGTCTCGTTGGCTTTGGCGAATTTTATACACGGTATACTATCGCGTGTGAATTCTATGAGATCCTTTGCCGCGAAGTCAACGAAAGATCAGTGCCAGTACTTTGGCGAACGAGAGGGTTTACTTGTCAGCAAATTTGTCAGTGGAACAAACGAGACTCTTCTTTTTTTTTCTCTCTGTTTCTATCCTTCGTTTCTATTGAATATTCTGCAGGTACCTCACGACGGGACTGAAAATCCTCTCTTCACCTTTTTCCACCCCAAATCTCGTGGTCACCCCTTGAAAAATTCGTCAATCGACAGGTACAACATTCGTGGCTTTTGCACTTCCGGAATGCATTTTTCCTTTTCTTCCTCGAGAACCTGGCGTTTCAGTCTTTTGGGCTGATCCCTCGGCCGAAATTTCTCGAGATCCCGAGTCGACGAAGTTTTGACAGCAGTTGAAATGGCCTCCCGCAGTCATGAGCCGTAATTAAGTAGGCAAAAGAGAATCGGTACACGAGTACCCTGATCCGAGGATTACGAGCTTTGTGGCCACGGAAAACGTGTCAGCTTCTTGGTTCCCTGGTTCCCAATCTGCAATGAGAAACGAGAATAAATTCTTCCATGAAAAAAGAAAATATTTCACGGAATCATATTTCCTGCAGATTTTTATTGACATATTTAAGGTACTAGTCTACTTTAGAAGACCAAAAAAAAAGGAAATTTTTGAGGTTTTTTTTTCTCAGCTCCTTTATCAGATATGGCTGTAAAACTGTATATGGGGCATTCCATCCGAAATCGGACAGTCTGAAAAACTTTTTTTTTATATCGGCAAATTTTTGATATTTTTTAGTACCCATAAAAAGACCCTTGCTGGTAAATTTTGAGATTTTTTTTATTAGTCGTTCAAAAGACCAATAAACCGCTCTTTTGTTCGGTATTTTGGTCATAACTTCTTTAATAATGGTCAAAATTAAAGGTTTTTTTTTTTATTAAATTTTTTTTTCTTTCTATAAATTATTATGGATACCAATTTTCGTTACTGTATAGTCTTTTTTTTCATGATTTAGAATTTATTTTGACACTTTTTTATAAAAGTTTTTGAATACAATTTTTTTTTATTTTCAAAAATCGAAAAAAAATAGTTATGGAAATCCCACGATCGGACTAGTCTTAAAAATTGTTGAATAGATAGATATTTAAAACAAAAAATTAAAAATAAATCAAAATATACACTCCTGATTTAAAAACCTTATTTAAAGTTTAAAACTCAAAAAACTCATTCAAACACACGTCGAATATTTTTGTTATATTTTTTTCTGAAAAGGCGATAATAAAACAAAAATAAAACTTTTCATTTGGACCATTATTAAAGAAGTTATGACCAAAATACCGAAAAAAAGCGATTTTTTTGTTAATTTAATATCTTTTGAACGGGTAATAAAAAAAATCTCAAAATTTACCAGAGGGGTCTTTTGATAGGTACTAGAAAATATAAAAAATTTGAGGAAATAAAAAAAAGTGTTTTTAACTGTCCGATTTGGGGTGGAACGCCCCATATACAACATTGTTTCATCCTTCAAAAATACAACAAAAAATATTTTTTATTTTGATTCTTTGAACAATTTATAGAAGGTGCCAAAGTCGAGTCTTCGAAAATGTCTTGTCCCATGGCTGATAGTTATTCTCAGGATTGGCAAGTCTGATACAAAAAAAATAAGAAACATTTTAAAGAGGAAGGTTTCTTACACAACAATTTACCACCGTTAATGAAAAACCGATAAAAAAATGGCGGATGTTTGAAATAAATAGTGAAGAATACAATTGTTCATTTTCATTTCAAACATCCGCCATTTTTATAAAATCGATTTTTCATTAACGGTGGTAAATTGTTGTGTAAGAAACCTTCCTCTTTGAAATGCATTTTTATTTGTTTGTTTCAGATCTGCCAATCTTGAGATTAACTGTTGGCCATGAGACAAGACATTTTCGACTTTGGCGTCTTCTATAAATTATTCAAAGAATCAAAATGAAAAATATTTTTTTTTCTTGTATTTTCGAAGGATGAAACAATAGTGTAAAAACAGTTTCATAGTCATATCTGATAAAGGAGCTGAGAAAAACAATCTAAAAAATTTGATTTTTTTTTGCCTTCTGAAGTACAATTGTACCTTAAATTTGTCAAAAACCATGCAAATTAGAATACGCACTTTTTGTTTTCGTGAAATTTTCTAGAAAAAGTCAAGATATCATATTTACAAAAAAAAATATGTTTTTCAGTATTCAAAAGTTAGACGATAAAAAGTCTCAAAAAAGCCTTTCCCTTTAGTATTAGTCTTTACATTCCTAGAAAGTCGATAAAAAAAAAGGTGAAAGGAAGCAGTATGAAAGATTAAAAATTGCTGAAGTTTTGGTCTCCATTCAAAAACTTCTGCGAGCAAGATAAAAATTTCTCGAATAAAATAGATCCTTGAATTCTATTCAAATATTTTTCACAAAAATTCTTGGAGAACTTGCCCATTGATTTGCAGAAACGACGTACAGAGAAGGTTCATTATTTTGTACGAAAAAAATGAGCGCTGGACAAGCGCGATTGGCGGTCGTCGAAATAATTCGTCTCGCGGATCTTGAAAATCCATTCGATTCCAGCTACGAGTCACTTTACTGTACGTACAACGACGCCAGCTGTCTACTATCAAAATGACATTTGCACCAACTTTACACATCTCCGGAACGACTTTTTCGAGACGTAATTATCCGACGAAACGGATTCACCGTGACGTCGTCACGCCGCGACGGAAGTCTGTACGATATCTCGCAATCCTTCCTCTTCGAGGTCCACTTGTGCTGAAATTTTCCAAGATACGTCCCAAGACTGCTGCAAACCTCAGGACGAACCGAACAAAAAAAAACAAATTCATTAACTCGGCTGAGAGAAAAAAAAATCCATTAAGGAAACGCAATAAGAATTGTCTCATTGAAAATGATTCCGTGGGTCCTGATGGTCGTTACCAGCGAGCCAAGGACCTGAATTATCGCACGACGCCATTACACATTCCCGCAGGATCCTTAATTACGGTCGTTTTTTCTCCTTCGTCCAAGAGCTTTTGTATGATTTATGTCTCTCACGAAATTGCAAATTCGCCAAAAGTCTTGCGTTCGCTCAATGAATCTCATGCCCTCGGTACAGTGCATCAATTATTTTTCGATAATCCCCATAAGTACATCGGGATCAGAGTTGTGAAAATAGTAATGTAAAAGTAATGCATTATCCATTACTTTTAACAATGTGTATTGGACAAGTTTTCCATTACAAATGAAAATAGTAATGTGTAATGGATGCATGTGCCATTACAAATAAAAAAAGTAATGTGTAATGGATGCGTGTTCCATTACAATTAAAAAAAGTAATGTGTAATAGATGCATGTCCCATTACAAACAAAAAAAGTCATGTGTTGTAATGGATGCACGTGCCATTACAAATAAAAAATAAGTCATGTGTAATGGATGCATGTGCCATTAAAAATAAAAAAAGTAATGTATAATGGATGCATGAACCATTACAAATTAAAAAAGTAATGTGTAATGGATGCGTGTTCCATTACAAATAAAAAAGTAATGTGTAATGTATGCACGTTCCATTGCAAATTACAATTTTTTTTAAAAGTAATTTGCAGTGGAGAATATTCTATTACAAATAGAAAAATTGCCGTGCATTGCGGTCTCATTATTTTATTTCGCTCACTAAAAGTTCATCCACAATTATCACCAATGATCCATAAAGTTAAAAAAAAAGAACATGCACATTATTTAGGGATTCAATAAAGCGACAAATTTTGTAGCAGTTACTTGTAATTTTTATCAGATTGCTTATAATTATGAGTAACAGCGTGTGAAACAAGTTCAATATGAAGTTGGATAATTTTTGGGGTTGAGTACATTTTCGTACTTCATATTTAACGATGAACTGTCTGTTTTTTTGTTTCTATTTTTCAACTTTATGGATCATTTCTGATATTTGTGGATGAACTTTTAGTGAGCGAAATAAAATAATGAGACAGCAATGTGCAAGTTTCCAATACGAGCACGACAATTTTTCTATTTGTAATGGAATACTCTCCACTGCAATTACTTTTTTAAAAAATTGTAATTTATAATGGAACGTGTATACATTGCACATTACTTTCTTATTTGTAATGGGACATGCATCCATTACACATTACTTTTGTAATGGGACATGCATCCATTACACATTACTTTTGTATTTTGTAATGGGACATGCATCCATTACGCATTACTTTTTTATTTGTAATGGTACACTTATCCATTTTACATTATGCAGTGTAATGGGTAATCAATACAGTAATGCATTATTTACAACTCTGATCGGGATCCTCAAAAAATAATTGATTGAAAAAAATTAAGGGTGCGGGAATATTCGAATTTACGAATTATTCGATTCGTTTCGTCTCGAATATTTCGTAAATTCGAATATTCGCACACCCCTAAATACTAGTAAAAAATAAGGGACTATGTTATTGCAATGGCTCTTTATGATGAAAACCTAAAGAAAAATTTGCATTGTCTAAATTATTGAATAGATTAATGGCAGTAGTTGAAAATAAAGCCAGATTTCAGAACAAGGAAGAAAAACAGTCATCGATCATAAAAATGATAAATCATTTCTTATTTACCATTCAATAATTGTTATGACTGAGAAAGAGAAACTAAAGATAACGATTGAAAAGAGTATAACTTTTGAAAAAATCAATTATACTTGACTGATAATCAGCGTTTTGAATTTATTCGTTAATTTTTGTAACCATGTATTTTCATATCTAAAAAAATATAATTTTAAATTTTACATTCATTAAAAGGTGGTAATGAAACTTTCTTTTAAAAGTTATGTTTTATCAAAATTTCCATTGCTTCAGTAGTGAGCAATAAAAAGAATATTAGGATTAAGTTAAATATATGATAGAACAACATAACTTCGTCATCGAAATCGATCAGTTTAACAGCAAAAAATAATTCGAATGGTTCGATTAATTCAAATCTTCGATTCGAATTTCGCATCGAAATAGAAATATGAATAGTTAAATTTTGCTTACGTAAGAAAATTCAGCCTCGAATTGTAAACAAAGACATCACACCATCATCATTTTGCCACAAGTTTTGCAAAAATTCCTTGAACGGTACAAATTCCAAAAGATTAAGAATTTTTTGAAATCGCGACGCAATCAATTTTCAGAAAATTTCAAATTATCTAAAAATTGTGAATTTTTCGAAAAAGGGTACGATCGCTTTTGCCGCCACAAACGTTATATCGTAGGGATTTTTTTAACCAGATAACTCGTAAGATAACGATTTTTGGTACCCTTTTTTCAAATCAAATGTTTAGATTTTATAAAATATCGATTTTGCTTTCTCCCAGAGAAATTTTTTCAAGAAACGAGAGAAACCTTTGGGATCCCAATTTCAACATATTCCTAAAGCTTTTTGAATCAAGCATCTCAAGACTAGCGACGAAAATATTTTTCAGATCATTCAAAATCCAATGAATCGCTCTTGAAAGTTAATGTTCCTCTCGAAAAAACATTCTCGAGAGTATACTCTTCGTCAACGATTGGAAAAAAAAAGGAACTTTAAGGATTCTTCATCCACCCACAATATTTACACAAGATATCAAGATTTTCCACCTGACGAGTTATCGAGAAAGATGTTACGAAAAAAACGGCACCAATGGGATGCACTAGTGAAGATCGTGCAAGAAGCCAAGAATGGGTAGATGATGATGATGATGACGATAGTGAAAAAAAAAAATCATCTTGATAGGAAAAATAAGAATCTCGCGATATGAAAATAAAACAACTGATCTCCGATGCATTAGGACGCACTTGAGGCGATATGAAACGAGCATCTCTCCCTTCACTCGCCAGTGCCAAGCACGAGGCTTCATTAATTCGATGATTATACGAATGGATAATAATTAACACAACGGCCCATTAGCCGGAGTTCGTGCAAGCTTCGCTCTTCGCCCTGTGCGTATCCCCTTAAATTGCCTCTCTCGAAGCTTCGCGGAGTCTCGATGGAGCGTTTCATTCGTTTTACGAACTTGTCTGACTCGCTCGAACGTCCCAGAATTCCATCGTTATCCGTTAAGTCACTTTCAAGTTCGACGCACAACCAAGAGCAATCATAATGAGCCTCGTGTGTCCTCTCTCGTTTATTTTGACATTGACACGACCTTTATTCTCAAAGACTCGATCTCAGTTCAATGGATTCATCAAGCTCGATTCACCAATCTGCAATTGAAAAAAAAAGTGCATTCAAACGAAATTACCATGATGCAAGCGTGAAATATTTGTAAGAATTTAATTGGGCGCAATTAAAATATAATTGAAAAATTAATATTAAAAAAAAAAACACTGCAAATTGGACATTAACACATTGGTTCCTCATCTTCATCCACAGTTCACACAGCTTTCTTCATCACAAAGTATAGCGATCAAATTTGGCTTCCTCCTACAGGTTTGTTAACTATGGAAAAACATGAGTAATCAAGGTGCAAATTTTCCAAATTCTTTCAAATTTACTTCTTGCCAAATTCAATAGCGAACAACCTTGATCACTACTTTGAATGTGTACGAAATTTCAGTACAATATCTCGCAGATAGCCGAAGTTAGAGGACGCTATTTTTCAAAAAAACCAAAAATTGCCACAACAGGGTGGCCACTAAATCCGACGAAAAAAATTCCCTGACATTTCGTTGACTTTTCCCTGACATTTTCGAAAATTTCCCTGACAAACCATTCATATTTGTGAAAAGAAAGTAAAACGGTAGGAACATTGCATATGTTTATTGTTATTCATTCTTTGGTATTGTTTATTACATTATATATTTGGAAGGAACAAATCATAATAAATAAATGAATAATCATAATAATAAATGATAATAATAAATGATGAATAGAATAGAGATGACGAGATATGGAAGCAGAAGTTGAAAAGATGCTTTTGAAGAATGATCCTTCTGTAGAAGCTGAAGTTGAAAATGTCCACCCATAACTTTTTTCAGTGATACGCAGAACAAAAAATATTCGCCCATACACGTTTTTTCTCTATTTGATAATTTTCCCTGACTAACTATTTAGTTTTCTGACATTACCCTGATTTCCCTGACCCCGAAAAAATTCCCTGACATTTCCAGGTTTTCCAGGTTTTCCCTGACAGTGGCCACCCTGTTAAATTTCAATCAGTCGATCGATTTTCGCTAAATTCAATAACGAACATCCTCGATAACTATATTAGCTCTGTGCAAAGTTTCAGTGCAATATCTTAAAAATTGCACAAGTTAGAGCGTTTACGCTATGTTTAAAAAAATTAAAAATTTTATAAAATCAGAATCCCTTGATGGATTTTCGCGAAATTCAATAGCGAACAACCTTGATAGCCTGTACTACTTCCTTACAAAGTTTCACTGCAATATCTTGAAAAATGTGCAAGTTAGAGCATTCACGCTATTTTTTTGTGATATTTTTGTCAAATTCAATACCAAACAACCTTAATGGCTATACTAATTCTGTACAAAGTTTGAGTGCAAAATCTCGAAAATCACAAAACTTAGAACGTTTACGCAATTGTTGCCAAAACGAAAAAGGTCGATAAACGTGCATGAGCCATTACAAATTACAGTAATGTGTAATGGATGCATGTCCCATTACAAATAAAAAAAGTAATGTGTAATGGATGCGTGTTCCATTACAAATAAAAAAGTAATGTGTAATGTATGCACGTTCCATTTCAAATAACAATTTTTAAAAAAATTAATTTGCAGTGGAGAATATTCCATTACAACTAGAAAAATTGCCGTGCTCGTATTAGAAACTTGCACATTGCTGTCTCATTATTTTATTTCGCTCACTAAAAGTTCATCCACAATTATCACAAATGATCCATCAAGTTAAAAAAAAAGAACATGCACATTATTTAGGGATTCAATAAAGCGACAAATTTTGTAGCAGTAACTTGTAATTTTTATCAGATTGCTTATAATTATGAGTAACAGCGTGTAAAAGCAAGTTCAATATAAAGTTGGATAATTTTTGGGGTTGAGTACATTTTCGTACTTCATATTTAACGATGAACTGTCTGTTTTTTTGTTTCCATTTTTTAACTTTATGGATCATTTGTGATAATTATGGATGAACTTTTAGTGAGCGAAATAAAATAATGAGACAGCAATGTGCAAGTTTCCAATACGAGCACGACAATTTTTCTAATGGTAATGGAATAGTCTCCACTGCAAATTACTTTTTTCGAAAAATTCAAAATTTAATAAAAATTTAATCTTTCAATCTATTGTCAAATTCAATACCAAACAACCTTAATGGCTATACTAATTCTGTACAAAGTTTGAGTGCAATATCTCGAAAATCACAAAACTTAGAGCGTTTACGCGATTGTTGCCAAAACGAAAAAGGTCGATAAAATCTGAACACCCGTTAAAATTGTAACAATAAATTTTCATAATGAAGGGCAATTCGTGCTGGACAAATGTGCCAAATTTCAGCTCGATATCTCGAAGCGTTCTTGAGTTATTAATTATTTTAATTTTTCACGAAAACAAAGCTTCCTTTATGAGGAAGCAAAATTGATCAAAATTTATACCTGTATATTCATTTCTCATGGTTCGTCGAGCCTTTTGAAGGATTCCGGACAGATTGAAGAGACATCGACTGAATTATCTCGTCTATTTGTACAAGACACGTCGAATCGAATTTTTCACGGTGCGTGATGAAATTCGAGCGTTTCCGGAATCGGTAATAAGGTCGCGAATGAAATTGACGCTTACCGAGCTCGTAGAAGACTCACAGGGCGCGAAGGAAGAGCAACAGTCGTCGATCGTTTGAAGAGAATTTCTCGACGATGCACATCTGTCGGCGCAAAAAGACTTTTGCACTGTGAAATTGCGTTGATGCAGCGGTAACAACTCGCTACAAACTTCAATCTCTAGGATGTGTGAAACGAATTTAATTCGGCCTCTCATCGCGGTCGACTTCTGCAAGTAAAAAAGAAGAAAAAAGTCATAAAAACACCTCTCAGCAAGGAGAAATGATGAATTTTGTATTACAGTATAGCCTCGACTCAACAGGTTGTGGCTGGTAAAATAGGTTGAGAAATTCTCCACGTTTTCCTCTTTTTCTCTCTCTTATTCTGCAGGATCAAGAGTCATGACAATGAAAATATTTTTTTTATCCCCAACCTGCGTGCTCCGTTATTTTCACGTAGCGCGGATATAGAATCCTAATTCTCGGTCGTGAAAATATTTTCATTCACAACGTTCTGAATGCTGTGTTGACTCTCTTTTCGAAGCCACGTAGAAAAACAAGAATTTATGCAGCTCAAAGTCGAAAAACGGAGGATCAGGTTGAAAGGATCGTTCGAGGTTGATCCTAGTGAAAAAAAAAATTATAAATGTAGTCGATTCAAAAATTAGAGAATAACCGAGTGATCAATCGATCAATCGAGTTGGAATTTTGTGAAAAAATTTTCGATTATTGGAATACGGAATGACGTATAAGTTATGAAATTTATCGAATTCTTGGCATCAATGATTGATTTCCAGTGCAAGAATGTACGAAATTAATTTCATTATCGTCTTTGACGAATTTAGATAACGATCTTAGGCCCGAATTTCAAGATCTTAAGATCTATTTTAGGATCGATCTTAAGATCAAACTGTACATTGAACTCAAGTTGGAACTTAAGATAGAACTTAAGTTCCAATTTGAGATGAATCTTAAGTTCGAACTTAAGTATCATTATACGTTCATACTTAAGTTCAAACTTTAGTGCGAACTTCAGATCGATCTTAAGATCCATCTTGAGCTTGAACTTAAGTTCGATCAAACTTCTTCAATCGCCTCCCTCGACCGTATTTTTTGGCATTAGTTGTCAAAATAATTAAGTTCGATCGAACTCAAGTTCAAGCTCAAGATAGATCTTAAGATCAAACTTCAAACCAAGTTTAAGTATGATCTGAACTTCGCACTAAAGTTTGAATTTAAGAACGAACTTATAATGACACTTAAGTTCCAATTTAAGATGAATCTTAAGTTTGAACTTAAGTATCATTTTACGTTCATACTCAAGTTCAAACTTTAGTGCGGACTTCAGATCGATCTTAAATTCAAACTTAAACTTGGTTTGAAGTTTGATCTTAAGATCCATCTTGAGCTTGAACTTAAGTCCGATCGAACTCAAGTTCAAGCTCAAGATAGATCTTAAGATCAAACTTCAAACCAAGTTTAAGTATGAACTGAAGATCGCAGTAAAGTTTGAATTTAAGAATGAACTTATAGTGACACTTAAGTTCAAACTTAAGTTCCAATTCAAGATGACACTTAAGTTCAAACTTAAGTTCCAATTTAAGATGAATCTCAAGTTTGAACTCAAGTGTTATTATAAGTTCATACTTAAGTTCAAACTTTGGTGCGGACTTCAGATCGATCTTAAGTTCAAACTTAAAATTGGTTTCAAATTTGATCTTAAGATCCATCTTGAGCTTGAATTTAAGGAGAGGCTAAATATCGACATTAGCACCTCGAAAATGGATTCCAAACTTGCTCTGGCACGAATGGATGGAAATCAATAAAATTTTGACATTATCATCAGAATTATGGCACAAATGGAGCCCCACTAAAAAATTTTGGAAAAACAAAAACAAAAATTACAGATCCGATGATCATCAGGAATCTGTAATTGAAAAAATCAAATTATAATGGTTCTACTGCATTTCGGCTAAAACCAAGAGTGGGGCTCCATGAAGAACACCAAAGTACGAATATCGATACGTCTTCGACATTATTTTATGAAAAAAACCGCGACGTAAGTTTGGAATCCAAATCACGGGATAAGTGTTGATAAATTTAGTGTATTATCGAAAAACAAAAATCAAGTTCACAGAAATCCGAAAGAGGGCAGCCCCATGTGCAATTCTCATGAAATAAATATTATTCTCATCAGATTCTATCCAAACTGTCTGACAAGTCAGTGGCATTTAACGAAAACGTTGATTTATGTCTCGCATTTGCATTTTGCAATTCATTCATCATTCATTCATAAATTTAATTGATATTCATCCACCGGTATTGGAAAAAGTTTAGACAGCGACTTTGAGTCGATAATGTAGGGCTCCAGTAATAATGTCGGTATTTAGCCTCTCCTTAAGAGGAGGCTAAATACCGACATTTTTCGTGCGAGTGCGAGAGAGAAAGGATGATAGGGGTCGTGTGAGAGCGAGAGAGAGGGTCTTTAGCCTGCCCTTAAGTTCGATCGAACTTCTTTCATCGCCTCCCTCGACCGTGTTCTACATACCTCATAATATATTCGGAGATGATTATTATGTTTTGTCTTAATTTTTGCTAAGCTTTTTTTTCTGCAGACGTAACGGCCTAACTTAACGGTCACATTGCTCTCTATCACTTCATTGTATTTTTTGTTCAAGTCTAAAAACACTTTTTTCAAAGCAGTGTAACGCTTTGGACTCAATTTCACATTACAGTACAATTTATAACATTAGTCAGATTTATGAACGGAGAAACAAGACACGGTCGAAAGAGGCGATGAAAAAAGTTCGATCGAACTTAAGTTCAAGCTCAAGATGGATCTTAAGATCAAACTTCAAACCAAACTTAAATTTGAATTTAAGATCGATCTGAAGTTCGCACTAAAGTTCGAACTTGAGTATAAACTTATAATGACACTCAAGTTCAAACTTAAAATTCAACTCAAGTTCATTCTCAAGTCCCAACTTGAGTTCGATGGAAAGTTTGATCTTAAGATTGATCTTAGTATCTTCAAATTCGGGCCTCAGAAAATTTCTCCATACAATTTTCTTTTTCTTAATGATTATATCTAGACGGAATTTTGTGACAATGGAGAGATTCGTTTTCTTTTTAATGGGAAAACTCGTAGAGAAACTACCGAACAAAGTGGAAAATTGTGTCACTTTTCTTATGTTTCGGACCACCTTGGTAGTTCGTCGTGAGTAAAACGCGAAAGAGAGAAGAAAATTGTAAGAGAAAGAGAGGAGAGACCAAACTGTTGGCCTAGAAGGTCCTCCAACAGCGTTGCTCAAACATCTGCCTGTTTCTCGGTAGACATAGATTTCTTGATGCCTCTTCCTGGGTGCCCGGGAAGAACGATTCCAGCATCCTACTCCTTGGCCGAAGATCACATCTCTCTTTCTCCTTCCTCGCCGACCAAAGGAGAGATCATTCATGTGCCAATCTCGTACACAAGTATCGCGGAGCTTGAGGCCTTCGCACGAGCGTTTAATGTGAGCACGTGTACAGGCATAAATAATAAGCTCCTCAGTAGCACAAGTTCACGCGGATGTTTGTACCCCACATTAGATCAGGATTCTCCATGAATATTCAGGACATTATCCAGTGCTGAAAAATTAAAAAATTATCGAAAATTATACGATAAAAAATGGACTTGAAGTTCCGAACGTTCAAATGAACGGAATAACTTATTCTTTTCAAGACAGTTTTGAGACCCTTCAATATTTTGGAAATGATTCTTCAAACGTGTTTCAATTTAAAAAATGCACTTCAAGTTTCGAACGTTCGGTTGAAAGAAAATCAGAAAAAGTATTGATTTAACGAAAAGTGCGAAGAGCTTGCAAATATTTGGTAAAAATTTATTTAAATAATTCAAAGACATTTCAATAGTTATTTCCAAATTGTTGACAGTCTCAAAATTTGTTCTGCAAAAGGATAAATTTGTCGATTTTCCGTTCACCTGAACGTTCCGAATTTCAAGTCCACTTATAAAAATGATTATTCACAAAATACTTTGTTAAACAAATAAATTTGTAGATTTTTCGTATTTGTTCGTATTTGTTGATTTACAAAGTATTTTGTTGAACAAATCAATTTGTTGATTTTTCGTTCAACTGAACGTTCGAAACTTCAAGTAAATGATAAAAAAGCCTTCAATGATTTCAAATTGGGTGAAATTCTTTCACAGTGAGAACACAAAAATTGCATCGAAACTTCCTCCTGATTGATTTCCTCAACAGTGTTTTGATTGTATGGAAAATTCTTCTAAACCCGGAGACAATAAATTGTAAAAGTTTCATTTTTTCAATGAAATGTTTAAGATATTGTTTATATACTTTCTATACAAATATGCATTTTTTTAAACAGGAAACTTCAAATCAAAAAGAGCTTTATTTACGGTTAAATGAAAAAATTGGAAATTACTAAATAAAGATCGTACCCTGCAACGTTTGCTTCTTCAAGCAAACGCTTTTTATTCAGAATCACGGTTTTCGCTTCGATCGTCGATGACTTTGAATCATTCTTGAAACTCGTGGAATAATGAGAAACACGAATTTCTCATTAGAGAAAGATCGCATTGTACAAGAGTATGGAATCTTGGATTTGTCGACGGTCAGTGGTCGTCCTACATTTCCTCCCCCCCCCTCTCTCTCTCTCTCTCTTCCTCTTCCTCGATTCTGCGGACTCGACAGGTGCGCTGACAAGCGAGAATCGCGCAAATCCGTCGAGCTCTCGACAGATTGCACCGTGGCAAAGCTGATTGATGCAACCGGACAATAATCCACACACACAATTCACCTTCTCTCTCTCTCTCTCTCTCTCTCTCTCTCTCGCTCTTTCTCGCTTTAGCACTTGAACAGCTTCCCCATATATTCATCTTCGTCGTGCTGGTTTTTTTTTCCTGATGGCGCATTAAGGCGATCTCTGGTGTGCGAAGACGATGTACGAACATTAGGATTGTCGGTTGAATGCGCGCGGTAAACTCACCGGCAATAAGCAATAAAACTGCCGCACTTGCGCCGAATATCGTGCAAGAGAGATGGAGCTGAAATTTGTAAAAAAAATTATTCGATAACGACTTGATGGAATGAAAAAAAAAAATAGTATCATCTGCGAATATTAATCAAACAGGCGACCCACTATTCGATTTTTGTTCTATCCAAACATCTTTGAGAAAAAATGAGCGTGAAAACATTTTGAGATTTGTTATCCTCTTCTTATCATTTATCCTACCCTTGAGAGTGAGAAGAATTTGATTGAATTGATTGAAACTATGTTTTCTCACCGGGTTGACAATCTTTTTTTTTGGTCGGCATCAAGGGCCTTATTGGAATCAGCCTTTTTTTTTGTAGCACACGTTATACACACCTCGATTGGACAATATTCCATTGTCGTGTGGTGGAACAATGATTAACGATCTTTCTCCTGCTCTCTGACGATCTTGAAGATCCGTCGCGACACCCGCACAGACAATCCTCAACGATTAATATCCTTGAATCTTTATACGCATTTATATCGTTATATCTGTGTGGGCCTCATCCCCGAACACCTACGATCGGCAGGGGGCATATTCCTCGTTCGTCCATAACCGGTTGACAACATGACAGGTAGAATCGTGAAACCTGCGGCATTCGTCCATCCCCCGATGCGAGAGCTAATCCATCGATATCAGGCATGATCCTAAAAAAAAACGAACCAAAACATTAGGGGTGTATGAATATTCGAATTTACGAATTATTCGATTCGAAACTCGATTCGAATAATTCGATTAAGTATAACTTTTGAAAAACTCAATTACACTTGACTAATAATCAGCGTATTGTATTTATTTGTTAATTTTTCTAACGATGTATTTTCATAATGTCTTAAAAAAATATTTAAAATTTTACGTTTCATTGAAAGGTTGGTAATGAAACTTTCTTTTGAAAGTTATGTTTTAGGGTGGGAGTCGAAAAACCTTAAGATCAAAATTCATAATGACCGAAATTCAGAAATTTACGTATTCCAAAAATTAATAATTCGCACGCGCATTATATAAAAGCTTAATAAAGGAGAGATTGAAAAATGCAGAAAATGAATGTATGAAAGTTTCAACTACTGGATAAATAAAATGTAGTTTAAATGAATTATCGAAGAGCCAATAAGGCGCATTGTTCGAATTCCATAAACTGGATGAATCGGAGAAGTCATTCTAACATATGTCGAAATTTCGAAAATTTAAACACCGAACTGAAAGTACATTACTGGGATAGCGAATGGTCAAAATACCGAATGTTCAAAATATCGAATAGTCAAAATACCGACTGATCAAATTGTAGTTACCAGAAATGGACGATCATTTCTGGTGGCATTTATTGGGGTTATATTTCGGGATTTTCAGTTTCTGTATTTTGAACTATCTGATCTTTTAGTATCGATAGATTGATGTTCGAAATTTTTCTCCATCGTGATAATGCCTGTTTGGAAATGAGATATTTTGGAATTTGAATCTACTGTTGTCATACAATTTGTATTAAGCTATGTTTGCTGATTTCAAATCGGAAAAAAAACTTTTGGTATACTATTGCATATTTGCATAAATTGTGAAAAAGTAATATAACATTATGGTCTTTTGGGAATTTTAAATTATGATTGATAGACTATTCGTTAGTAATGGTATTCGGGTATCCGATTTTCTGAATTCCGGTCATTATGAATTTTGATCTTTAGGTTTTTCGACTCCCACCCATGTTTTATTAAAATTTTCATTACTTCTGTAGTGAGCTATGAAAAAAATATTATGATTAAGAGGAGGCTAAATACCGACATGATTTTTAAAGCCCTATATTATCGACTCAAAATCTGTGTTCAAACTTTCTCCGATGACGGTGGATGAATATCAATAAAATTTATAAATAAATGATGAATGGATTGCAAAATATAAATGCGAGACATAAATTAACGTTTTCTTTCATTGCCACTCACAGCTCAGACAGTTTGGATGGAATTCTGATGTGAAAATAATATTTATTTCATAAAAATTCCATGGTGCTGCACTCTTTCGCATTTCTATGAACTCGATTTCGCCATTTCGTTTTTCGATGAAACACTAAATTTATCAACATTTATCTCCTGATTTGGATTCCAAACTTACGTTCCGGTTTTTTCATAAAATAATGTCCAAGACGTATCGATATTCATACTTTTATGTTCTTCATGGAGCGTCACTCTTGGTTTTAGCCGAAATACAGTACAAACATTATAATTCAATATTTTCAATTGCAGATTCCTGATGATAATCGACTCTGTAATTTTCTTCTTTGTTTTTCGAAAAAAAAATTGTGAAGCTCCATTTGAGCCATAATTCTAATGATACTGTCAAAATTTTATTGATTTCCATCCATTCGTGCCAGTGCAAGTTTGGAATCCATTTTCGAGCCGGTAATGTCGGTATTTAACCTCCTCTTAAGTTAAATATATGATGGAACAACTTAACTTTTTCATCGAAATCGATCGGTTTAAGAGCAAAAAATAATACATAATTCGAATTATTCGAATGACTTCGGGAAAAAAAATGGTTATTGATAATATTTCTGATATTATTTTTAATGCTTACTTTTCCATTTCTGTTGCAGAGTCGCATGCCATTTGTGCGTGCAATGAGCATGGAACAGCGATGGCAGGAACAACGGTGGCAGGACATAGCATCGTTGCTTCACATTCAAGGCCCCGGCGAACATTTTGGTCATACCGGCCATTCTGGATATCCGGGGCACGGTGTTAGCCACAGTCCTTACGAGGCACAGAGAAACGTTTTACTTCACAATGCGACCCTCGCTCCGCCAGTCGGTGATCTCAACAACACCGGACCTTATCACAATGTCGGTCAGTAATTTCCATTCTTCTTAACGTTCCATTATTTTTTGTCCTCCAAAATGTCCTCTGGGCAACCTCCTCTGGAAACCTATTGTGCAAACGAAATAAGTTCAATTTTAGAAATGTATCGTTGAGTTTAAAAAGTGCATCCTGCCGACATTTTATTTTCTTGCAACTTTATCTCACACGTTCAAAATCGCGAAAACTTGAGATTGTAATTTGCAAATGAAAATAAAATGTTGCAAGTGGGTCGAAAAGGGTAATTAAAAAATTCAACGTAATCACTGAAATATCATGTTGAGTAAATTTTTTTTGGGGTTGAAAACATCATATTGTCGAGTTTAAAAAGTGCATCTTGCTGACAATTTTTTTCTTGCAACTTTATCTCAATCGTTCAATTTCGAGAAAACTTGAGATGGTCATTTGCAAATAAAAATAAAAATTTTGCAAGTGAATGGGTCAAAAAGAATCATTAAAAAAGTCAACGCAATCACTGAAATATCATGTTAAATAAATTATATCGTGTTAAATACATTTTTTTGGGGTTGAAAATATCATGATAAAAATTGTCGTAATTTTATCCGAAGCATGAAAAATTAATCTGGGTCATTCCATGTCATATCGACAAATAGTTGGAATCGAACCCTCTCGAATTCGATAAAATTTGGTCAGAAGTTTTCTTTTATCATAAAACGAAGTTCTACCAAAGGAAAAAAAATTAAAATTTTTTTTCGAAAGTTGTGCAAATTTCAACTTATCATAGTTACGAATAAATTGTTCTAGGTTCGTCTTAAAGAGTATGCTTGGAGCATCGAAACAAAAAATATTTCGAAAATTTTTTTTGAACAATGATTAAGTTGGAGAATTTTTAAAAATCGTAAAAATCCACGATCAATATTAAATTGTTGGTTCAATTTTTTTTATATACATAATACCTTGTACTGATCTTCAACGATCCTGCGATTTTCAGAAAGGTGTTTTCTTTTGAGAATATGAATTTTTGAATTTTGATGAAAATTTTTTTTTTTCACCTCCAGGTTAAGTCAAGTTGATCAATCATGTAATTTTGTAATTTTGAGCAGTACAAATTACATGTTTGCTCAACTTTACTGAACTTGAGGTAAAAAAAAAACATTGTTTACCAAAATTCAAAAATTCATATTTTTGAAAAGAAAAGAACACCTTTCTGAAAATTTCAGGATCTTTTAAGATCAGTACAAGGTATTATGTATATATAAAAAAAATTGAACCCAGAATCTAATGTTGATCGTGGATTGTCACGATTTTTAAAAATTACAATTTCTCTACATTCATTATTTTTCAAATTTTTTTTTCGAAATATTTATTTTTCGTAACCCAAAATATACTCTTTGAGACGAGCCCAGAACGATTTTTTCATATCTATAATATTTTTCGAGATATTTAAAAAAGAAACTAGAAAAATTGAAAAAATGGTGAAATTTTGGATTTTCGAAAGAAAAAAAAATCTTTTCTTTGGTAGAACTTCGTTTTATGATAAAAGAAAACTTCTGATGAAATTTCATCGAAATTTCGTCGATTCAAACTATTGGTCGATTTGACACGGAATGACCCATCTTCATTTTGCGTTGAGCCCGTTGAAGACTGCTGATTAATTGATTTTTGTTTTTTTTATCGTATTCTCGTTTTTCCTCGTTGGGAAGATATTACAAAAATAAAAATTGCTCACGTTGAACAATGACAGGTGGACCATCGAATATCGGATCAGCGGTGGCCACATCGATGAATCTAACGAACAGTAGTGAACCGATGGGAACAGATAGCGGCACGGGATATAAATCCGAGCCAACGGACATGATGTACTATCACGCACCGGCTTCCGATACCATCAATCAAACGACCGATGGATTTCTCTCGTCTTTGCTGAACGACGAGGATCTGCATCTCATGGATATGCCTCTGAACGACGGTGAGTACTCTTCCTTCCATTTATCAATTTTCATACGATTAATCAAAATTTATTGGAAATGCACGAAGAATTTTTCACTCCTACTTCGTCGATCTTACGAATTTTTTCTCTAAACCTCTCCAATCGAAAGGAAGTCAGATCCGATATATTGCTTCCTCATAAAGGAAGCTTTGTTTTCATTAAAAAAAATTTCTTCGCGATTTTTATGTCAAAAATATACCAATATGTTCAAAATGTCCTAAAACATCGAGAAATCATATTTAGAAAGAAATGTCCGTGTGTGTGTGTGTGTGTGTCCCCTGAGTTTCAGATGTAAATAATTAATAACCCGAAAAAGCTTCGAGATATCAAGCTTAAATTTGGCACACTTGTCGAGCACGAATTGCTCTTCATTATAAAAAAAAATTGTTTTAATTATAACGGGTGTTCAGATTTTATCGACTTTTTTCGTTTTTGCAAGAATGGCGCTAAACGCTCTAACCTCTGCAATTTTCAAGATATTGCACTCAAACTTTGTACAGAATAAGTATAGCTATTAAGGTTGTTTGGGATTGAATTTGGCGAAAATCCATCGAGGGATTAAAATTTTATGAAATTTTGAATTTTTTGAAAAATAGCCTAAACGCTCTAACTTGTGCTATTTTTAAGATATTGTACTGAAACTTTGCACAGAGCTAATATAGCTATCGAGGTTGTTCGCTATTAAATTTGGCAAACCCATCGAGGGATTCAAATTTTATGAAATTTTTAATTTTTTGAAAAATAGCGTAAACACTCTGACTCGTGCAATTTTTAAGATATTGCACTGAAACTTTACACAGAGCTAATATAGCTATCGAGGATGTTCGTTATCAAATTTGGCGAAAATCGATCGAATGATTAAATTTTTATCAAATTTTAATTTTTATAAAAGAAGCGTAAACGCTATAATTTTTGAAATTTTTTAGATAACGCAATGAAATTTTGTGAAAAGCCAGTATAGCTATCACTGTTATTCGCTATCAAATTTGGGGAAAATCGATCGAATTTGCACATTGATTACTAATATTTTTCAATAGTTAACAAAGCTTCCTTTATGAGGAAGCCAAATTTGATCGCTACTGTTTGTTAAAGGAAGCTATGTAAACTATGGATAAAGATGAGGAAGCAATGTGCAAATTCCAAATTGCAGGGTTTTTTGTTAAATACTTGAAATGTCGCAAAACTTTGAGTCTCAATAAATTCGAAGTAAAGCTGATTTTTCATTGATATTTGATTATCTAAAATTATGGAAAAATTCTCCCTCGATGCTGAAATACTGAAATAACATTCATAAGAAAACTTGACATATTAAGGATGTTGAGTCCCTATGAAATCTTTTAATGTTAATTGTTCAATAAATAGCTTCTTAATCGTCGTGAAATTTTTACACGACCTCCTGAATACTTCATGTAAAAACATATTAGATTTTCAGAATTCTATCATCATTACTTCAACCTCCTTAAGGGTTGAAATGAAAAATGATGAGAAAATTCTGAAAAATTGTTATGTTTTTGTATGAAGTATTTAAGAGGTCGTGTAAAAATTTCACGACGAATAGGAAGCTCGTTATTAAAATATTAACATTTTGTTTCGAACAATTTTTCAAACAAATAAACAAAATATTTATCAATAAACTTCGTTTTGTTTCCGTTGCTTTCAATATAGTGTAGATATTAAAAAATTGAGAGGTCAAAAAAAAAACTTATCGCAAAGTTATATCAGTTTCCATAAGACTACATTTAATTTAATTTAATTTGTTAATGTTAATTTTTCGATAACGAGCTTCCCAATCGTCGTGAAATTTCTACACGACCTCTTAAATAATTCATCCAAAAACATACAAAATTTTCAGAATTTTCTCATCATTTGCGATTTGGGACTCAACATCCTTAAGTGGGAAAATTCGTGGTTTAAAAATAAATAGAAATATAAAATTCATTCGCCACGGTAATCATGGACGATGCTTAGTTTTTATCGTTATTATTGGTATAAAAATAGCGGAAACGTAACGTCGTTCTGGTACTAAATGACAAGAGATAATATATATATATATGTTACATATCTGTCAAGTTTTCATGGGTTATTGTCACACAAACGCATAAACACGCTTCAAGTTTTTTCGAGTTTTATGCAAACAGTGCGGCATTTGGTTTTTATTTTTTTTTTTTAGCAAGTCACATCAATGGAAACTTGGGACCTAATTGTCACTGTTTTTTATTTTGTATTCCTTTCAGTTCAATAATTATGATAAATGTCATGAAAAAATCGAGTTTCCACTTTAATACTGAATTTGAAAAGCACGTGCTTTTTTCTGTGCAATTCTTACACGCTCGACATGAGAAACTTTTTTTTCCACGTTCAGTCCACAGACTTTTCTACGAAAGCATTGAAAGGTATATTCGTAAAGTCAAAAACAAAAAAAAATGGGAGCAAAAGAAAATTATATCTTGATTAATTATCATGACTTGGTCGCTCACGTGTGAATATTATCGACCTTTTTCACTCTCGAAAGCTTTTTTTTCGTAATACCGAAGCTGAATCCTTAATCTTCTCCTTGACTCGCTCGTTTTTACCACTCCTCCTCGGGTTCGGCGTTGCACGCGGTGTTTGGAACATTCGAGGGACTGTCGTATGTTCCATCGTCGAACTGAAAATATTAAGAGAAAAATTTTTAAATATGAACTTGAAAACGAGAAATTTAAAAAAAACTCGAAATTTGCACATTGCTTCGTGATCACTTCTAGTCATTCCTAATTCTTTTTCATTAGTAAGTAGACTCAAAAATTTTAGCTTCTTCACGAGAAAAACTTTGTCAATATTTAAAAATAATCAAGAAGCAATGTAGTTTTTCGAAGCAGTAGTTTTTGCGATTTTTGGCTTCTTTCCTCTGCGAGATAGTAATTTTTTCGATTGTTTTAGAGTCGAGCAATTGAGGATAAATCTCAAAAACAGAAAAATCTATAGTTGCATAATACTGTAATCGATAATATATCCGGGTCATTCCATGTCAAATCGACAAAGAGTTGGAATCGACCCCGTTCAATTTCGAGGAAATTTGATCAGAAGTTTTCGTTTTTAATATAGCGAAGTTCTACCAAAGAAAAAAAATTAAAAATTTTTTTTTCGAAAGTTATGCAAGATTCAAAATTTCACTATTCTTTAAATCTTTTAAGTTTACTTTTTAAATATCTCAAAAAATATTACATTTACAAAAAAATCGTTCTAGGTTCGTCTTGAAGAGTATACTTGTGGCTACGAAAAAAAATATTCCGACATTTTTTTTTTTTTTTTAAATGATGAATTTGGAGAATTATAAATTTTTTTAAATCTTGCAAATCCACGATCAACATTAAATTGTTGGGTCAATTTTGTAAATATAATACCTCGTACTGATCTTAAAAGATCCTGAAATTTTCAGTATGCTGTTTTTTTGAGTCAAAAATATACATTTTTCAATTTTGGTAAAAAAATTTTTTGTTTGTTTACCTCTCAGATCAGTAAAGTTGAGCAATCATGTAGTTTTGTAATTTTGAGCAAACTTAAGCAATCATGTGATTTTGTAATTTTGAGCGGTAAAAATGTCAATTAATGACATGAGAATGTAAAAACAGAAACATAATTGAATTTGCGTTTTTTATTATTTGATAAAGCGTTGTAAACGTAAACTTAATATACATGTATAAGTAATATAAATGTATATCACTTATACATGTATATTAAGTTTACCTTTAAAACGCTTTACCAAATAATAAAAAACGCAAATTCAATTATGTTTCTGTTTTTACATTCTCATGTCATTAATTGACATTTTTACCGCTCAAAATTACAAAATTACACGATTGCTCAACTTCACTCAACTTAGAGATAAACACATTTTTTTTTTCACAAAAATTCAAAAATTCATATTTTTGAAAAAAAACACCATTCTGAAAATTTCAGGATCTTTCAAGATCAGTACAAGGTATTAGATAAATAAATTGAAACAAAAATTTACTGTTGATCGTGGATTTGCACGATTTTTAAGAATTCAAAAATTCATATTTTTGAAAAAAAAAAACGCCTTTCTAAAAATTTCAGGGTCTATTAAGATCAATACAAGGTATATTTTTAAAAAATTGAACAAATAATTTAATATTCATCCTGGATTTTCACAATTTTTGAAAATTCAAAATTCTCCAAATTCATAATTTTTCAAAATTTTTTTTCGGAATATTTTTTTTTCATAACCCTAAGTATACTCTTTAAGGGGAGGCTAAATACCGACATTAGCACCTCGAAAATGGATTCCAAACTTGCTCTGGCACGAATGGATGGAAATCAATAAAATTTTGACATTATCATCAGAATTATGGCACAAATGGAGCCCCACTAAAAAATTTTGGAAAAACAAAAACAAAAATTACAGATCCGATTATCATCAGGAATCTGTAATTGAAAAAATCAAATTATAATGGTTCTACTGCATTTCGGCTAAAACCAAGAGTGGGGCTCCATGATGAACACCAAAGTACGAATATCGATACGTCTTCGACATTATTTTATGAAAAAACCGCGACGTAAGTTTGGAATCCAAATCACGGGATAAGTGTTGATAAATTTAGTGTATTATCGAAAAACAAAATGGCGAAATCAAGTTCACAGAAATCCGAAAGAGGGCAGCCCCATGTGGAATTCTCATGAAATGAATATTATTCTCATCAGATTCTATCCAAACTGTCTGACAAGTCAGTGGCATTTAACGAAAACGTTGATTTATGTCTCGCATTTGCAGTTTGCAATTCATTCATCATTCATTCATAAATTTAATTGATATTCATCCACCGGTATTGGAAAAAGTTTGGACAGCGACTTTGAGTCGATAATATAGGGCTCCAGTAATAACGTCGGTATTTAGCCTCCCCTTAAGACGAATTCTGAACGATTTTTCGTAACTATAATAGTTTTCGAAGTATTTAAAAAATACACTTGAAAGATTTAAGAAATTTTGAATTTTGCATAACTTTCGAAAATTTTAAAAAATTAACAAAAAATTAATAAACGAAATTTTATTTTTTTTCCTTTGAAAGAACATCGTTTTATTAAAACGAAAACTTCTGACAAAATTTCAACGACATTCAAAAGGGTCGATTCCAACTTTTGGACGATTTGACATGGAATGACCCATCTATGTATCGGTAATATATCTATATATCGTTACCTGTCGAACATCGCGTCCACCGAATCTTTCGCCGCGACTTGGGCCGCAACTTCCGCCGCCGGACGACAGCCAATCGGGTACTTCCTGTCCGGCTTGGCTCAGAATCTTTACGAGATCAGAAACGATAGCGCCATCTTTTTCCGGGTCGAAGAAACTCGTTGCCTTTCCCCGATTACCGACGCGTCCAGTACGTCCAATGCGATGAACATACTCGTCGATTTCCTTCGGCATATCGAAATTGATGACATGCGCGACACCCTTTATATCAAGACCGCGGGCAGCGACAGCCGTGGCGACGAGAATCGGCATTTTTCCAGTCTTAAAATCACGCAGAGCTTCCTCCCGTTGCTCCTGAGTTCTATCGCCGTGCATACTCGTGGAGGGAAAATTGTTTTGCGCCAAATACGAAGCTATGAAATCGGCGGTTTTCTTCATCTCAACGAAAACCAGGGTTTTCGGCAAATTTGAAACGTCATCGCGTTCAAGGAGCTCCTTGATCTTGGCTCGTTTATCGTGTTTCGACACCTCGTGGAAGGTTTGCTCGACGTCGGTACAAGCACCGCCGATAATACCGACAGAGAGGAAAACGTAATCTTGAAGAAAATCGCCGGCGATAGTCTGAACGTTTTCGGCGAAGGTCGCGGAGAACATGAGCGTCTGACGTTCACCCTTCGGTACCATCGACTCGTGATCCATCATCTTTCTGACGTCCTCGAGAAAACCCATGTCGAGCATCCGATCGGCCTCGTCGAGAACCATGTAACGAAGAGAGGCGAAGCTGACGCGACGACGTTCGACGAAATCCAGAAGTCTTCCGGGTGTCGCGACGAGTATGTGACATCCATTTGCAACTTGACGTCCTTGATGCATCGTGTTAGTGCCACCGTACGTCACGACGCACTTTATGATGGAATCTTTGGCAAATTTGGACGCCTGCGTCCATATTTGTGAGGCCAATTCACGCGTCGGCGATATGACGACGCAATGGGGCTCGCAGCCACCACCGATGAGTTTCAGCTCCGACGGTTGCTCGAGCAGCGTATTTATTATGGGCACCAGAAACGCAGCAGTTTTTCCAGAGCCGGTTTGAGCGCAAGCCATCAAGTCACGTCCCGCCATTATTATGGGAATGGCGCTTTTCTGTACCGGTGTTGGTTTGGTATAACCGGATTTGACGACGTTATCAAGAACCAATGTACGAAGACCCATTTTGGTGAAATCGTCGATAGCCTCAGGCACGTTATCACCGGTCACTTTCACCGGTATACTGTCGTATTTCTCGAAATTGATGCCGACACCGACGCCGCTGAATATCTCGCTGTCGTCGTTCGACAATTCTGGTGGTATGTACGTAACTGGTGGAGGTTTGTCGGGATCCTGAGCGTCGCCGCCAGCGTCGTCACCGAAACCTCCGTTGCTATTGCCGAAACCACCACCGCCATTGTCATCGCCGTTGCGATCTCTGCCGCCGCGACCTCTTCCTCCTCCGCGACCACGACCTCCGCGTCCTCTCGATGGTCGCGAATCATCATCTCCGTCGGCAAAACCGCCGCCTCCACCACCGCCGCCCCAGCCTCCGTCCTTGCCACCCCCGGCGTTATCATCGTCGCCTCCCCAGCCGCCGTCACCACCGCCTCCGCCCCCCCAGCCACCGCCTCCGCCTCCCCAGCCGCCACCACCGCCTTCGCCTCCGCCTCCCCAGCCGCCACCACCGCTTCCACCTTCGTCATTGTCGCGTTTACCACCGCGACCGCCGCCGCGACCACCACCGCGTCGCGGCCGTGAGTCATCATCATTTCCACCCCAGCTTCCACCGCCGCCTTTTTCGTTGTTCTCGTCGTCACGATTTCGGTTGTAACCTCCACGACCTCCGCGACCGCCACCGCCGCGTCCACCTCGTCCACCGCGACCCCGTCTATCGCCGTCGGAATTACCTCCGCCGAAACCGCTACTTCGGTTGCCATAATCTTCATTGTTGTCTGTGCCAAAACCGCTACTGTCGTTATTGTTGTTGTAACGTCCGTTTTTACTACCGACAAACTCGTTGTTGTTGTCGAATGGCTTATAACCTCGACCTTTGCCATAGGAACGTCCTTCCTCGGAAAACTGTTCGGAAAACACGTTTATTTTTATTATAATAGTAATGGAAGCCCCTCGAACAAATAAATAATTTTTTGCGTATAATGACACAAACGAAATATACATTTTCAAAATGCTTGGGATTCTGGCCATCGAATCATTAAAAACATGCCCTAAGCTTTTCTCATTTTACTAATTTAATTGTAAGAGAAACGATAGTTTTCAAGACACTTTGTATTTATTTCGTAAGAATCATTTGCATGAGTAAGTGATTTTCAAGCATCTTTGAACCTTCTTGTCGAATCCTTTGATCGAGAAAAATTTAATCAACAAAATAATTAAAAACACATTATTTTCAAAGTTCTTTGAATACTGAATGAAAAAATAATTATAAGATCGACATTTCATGCGCAGTTAGCAGCAGCAGCAGTTTAGTAACTTACTAGGAAATTACTAGAAAGTTACTAGAATTTAGTCACTTTCTGGCAACTTTCTAGTAAGTTACTAAACTGCTGCTGCTGCTCACTGCCCATGAAATGCCGGCCTAACGAAAACGTTTTTTTTCAGGGGTTTGCATTTCATTGCTAGAAAAAAAATATAAAAAAAACAACATCCACAGAACGTCATTTGAACGAAGAAATAATTTTGGAGGCACTCGGAATCTTATTTATAAGTCAATTTGAACAGAATAATAAGTTAAGGAACATTCGATTTCTTATGCACTATGGACTTGAAATTTTTAACGTTCAGTTGAACGGAAAATCAGAAAAAGTATTAATTTGATGAAAAATTAAAAGAGCTTGCTAATAACTTTTCGAAAGTGTTAATGAATTCTTAAAGTTGTTCGTTAAAAGAATAAATTTGTTGATTTTTCGTTCATTTGAATGTTCGGAACTTCAAATCCATTATGTACTTAAAGTTTCGAGTGTTCAGTTGAACAAAAAACCATAAAAAATATTCAATTAACGAAGAATTAGAAGAGCTTGCAAATTCTTGGTAAATAATAATTTTAAATATTCAAAGGTATTTCAATAATTCTTTCCAAAGTATTGACAAAATCTCAAACATGTTCCGTAAAAGGATAAATTCTTTGAGTTCCCGTTCATCTGAACTTTTGGAACTTTAAGTCCATAATTTCTTTGAGAAGTGTTGTGTCAACAGAAATGTAATTTCTCGTCAAACTTTATAAATAAAAAGTCATTCGATCGAAAAAAGAATTTTCTAGACACTTTGCATTTACGATGCTGAAGTTTGCATCGTTGAAATTCTACGAAAATATGTTCATTACTAAATTTATTCGCCCTATGGATGAGTTTTCAGAGGGAATAATTTTTGAAACACTTATTAGGGTCTTCATTAAGGATCAAGAAAATAACCACAATAAGAAAATGAAATCATTTTCATTGCGTTCAAACGACGCAAACTTCAACATAATTTCTATTTTATCAAAAAGACTAATGCCACTGATATTGATTCTAAATATGAGGCGCTAGACAAATTTTTATTCAAATTTCGATACGACGGTAAAGTTTGCATGGCTGCAATGCAGCGAAAATAAATTTTTCAATTCATTTTTAGTGATTTTTACAATTAGCTTGTTCATTTATAACTTGAAGACCTCAATAAAGACCTTAAAATACATTGCACCGATTTTTCACTTGAAAAATTCCTGAAGACGAATTCATTTAATTAATAAACAAATAATTGCAGTTGCATTGCAACGATGCAAGCTTCAGTCTCATATTTCGATGGGATTCGGGTTAAAGAAATAGAATTTTTGTTCGGTATACGTCAGAACATCAATTTCATTAATGCAATTTGACGCTATCTAGAATTAGCACCGAGTTACGTTGAAGTTACATATCTTCATTGAAGTTTAAAAAAAATATAGGAACCGAGTTTACGCCTCAGCAACGTAATAACTTTTTCTCTCGTCAGACTTGAAACTATAGAACGAATCAAAAGTTTGTGCTTCGAAAATGCACAAAGTTTACTTCAACAACTTTGTTTGAAACTTGACGCACAGGCCGATTAAAACAAAAAATAAAAAATCTATACAAAAGGCAGGATGAACCAAATTGACATTTTAAACACGCCGCAACTTGAATTGAAAAATAGTGTCTCAATTCTGGTAATCTAGCGACAATAATAATGGACAAAAGATTTTTTTTAATAACTAACGAATCGGTTGTAAACCAAAGTTTTGAAAACAGCTTGATATGTGTAAAAAAATATAATAATTTGAGATAAAAACTCACTGAAGAAGTACTGGTTGGTGGCGGAATAACCGCGTTATTGTCCCAATCGTCAGCCATTTTGTTGCTATTGATATTCAATATTCTCTATCCTAAAATTCGAAATAAAAAAATTTCTAATTAATAAAAATATCTCAATCACTGATAAACGTAATCAACATTTCCAAATTACGCCGGCAATCGCGAATTTGCAGTAAAATTTATCTTTCGTGATCGAAAACTAAAAGCCAAAGTGAAAAAAAAAATAGGAATTTCGTTTGTAGATTGAAGTATAGCGTAGTTTATCCGCGAGGCGAGCTAACAAAGGACTTCAGCCGCGCAAATGGGAGAAAAAAAGGGGAGAGAGGGGCCGAACAAGGAAACAAGCAAAGCGCGAAAAACACAACAGGGGTCACCTTGGTAGACGAAGAAGACGGATATCGTAGAAATTCGACAAAGAAATACAGATTAGTCTCGGTAAAATATGTATTTCGATTTATAGCACTTTGAGTGACCATTCCGGCGTAATTTCTTCGCAAAATTCGTAGAATAAACGCAGATATCGCGAGATACGAATAAAAGAAAAATGAAAGAATATCTTTCACAAAATAAATTACAATACTACGCCGCTGTAGAAAACTTTCGATGCTAATTGGCACGTTTTTTTTTTGCGATAAATTTGCACAAAGGATTCGTGACACGTGGGGATTTTTCATATCGCGGAAAAAGCTCGGATTACGGACGATAATAGGTAGGAAAAAGAAAATAAAAACTTACGTTCTTCGTTATTTCGTTCCACCGTAATATGCAGTTTCGACAAAACAGCTTTTTTCCAATTTTATTGCGTATCAATGATATATTCAGTCAGTGAATATATATATAAAAGCACTGATTGCGGACAATCGATGATCCGGCGCCGGCAACCTGAATTGTTCTGATGCGGATTCGAGGGCACCGTCCAGCCTCGCGTCACAAGAGAAAAGGGTAAATTTCGTGGTTCCCGTGGTAACTCACGTGGTGAGGGCGCCACCGGCGCTTTGTGCCCCGAGAGTGGGGGGTCTCGGATAGACCAACCGGCCAATCGCGTGACGCGTAGAAGCGGCGCTTTTGCCGGTTAGCAGCTTCCGACTTTTAGCCGGTTCCCGCGTTCTTCTTCCTTTCTTCGTCGTGCGCTTTGCAGTTTCCATCCTTTGGCCGCACTTACCCTGTTGCGCATGCTCGCGTCTCCGAGTTCTTTATTCGTGAAGAGAACTCAGTTACGTGCGAAATCGTAGGGTTCTTACAAGGGTGGCCCCATGGAGGTAGTGGGAGGTAGTATACATATAGAGGAGGTGAGACATCCAGAAACGCGGAACCTCGGTGAAAAGAGAAAGAGATATTTCGAGAGTAAGAGCTTCCTGATCACGCATGCGCAGTAAAAGACCCAACTATGGCATTGTTGTCCTTGTCACGCACGTGGGAATCTTTCTGTGTCTCTTTCTCCAAACTCGACACTATGGGAACAGATAGGGAATGCGCGGTCCAGGAGTGTAAGGTCTATGGGTATATTATACTGACGTCAGCATGTTGCCATTGCGCATCCGGCAAGACAAGGACATGTTTACTCTCTCGAGCTTTCTGTCTTTGTTTACCGGGGTTACGCCTCCACTTACTGGCAGATTCCGTAGTCTATATCTTATACAGTCGAAGTCCCCATTTCTTAACCCCCCATTTCTTGACCGTTCCCACATCTTGACCGGGTTACCATGGCAACCATTCCCACATCTTGACTTCTCCTATTGATGGTTGCACCGCTCTATAACCCAGTAGTTTGTAGGCGCGTGCGCAAGTGTGCCGAGATCAGAACAGCGCGTGCGCGCTCCCACGAGCATGCGCGTGCTCACACGAGCATGCGCGCCTCTGGCGTACAATATGGCGTCGTATCGAAAGTGGGGACTGTAGGAGAAGTCAAGATGTGGGAATGACCTACATTCGTCTGGTCAAGAAATGGGGACTTCGACTGTATCCTTAATTAATTTCCCTGCGCAGAGCGAAGATTCGTCGTCCTACGTTAGCGGTGTATTATCGTCGTTGAATTATTTCGAAATGTCGATCGTTTGCGAATTTATTTACTTGGTGTCATTAAGGAACGTGTCCACGGTGAAATATTTTTGCTATCAAACGCTGAAGATCGAAAAAAATATATTTTTTCCCGTGGAAAGTGTAAGTACATTGGTGAAGATTTACTCAAGAAATTCGCTAGATGTTCAGGAGTAGGGATGTTCGATATTCTATTCCGATTCGATTCCTTTGTTTAAAAAAATCGATCTTTCGACTCGATTCTTTCCTTTTGGCTCTTTAGCTGAATCGATTCTTATGACCGTAAAAATAGAAAATTCGATTTTTTATTAAATTCATTATCTATTAAGGATTGGCAATTAAATAAAGATTAACAAAAGTCTATGGAACATCAATGTCAAGGTTAAAAGAAAAAAAGTATGTGAAAACGTGAGAAAAAGAGTAAAAAAATTTTAAAGGTTCAAGTATTGCAAACATGATCCTAAGAACAATTTAATCTAAAGTAAAAATATACAAAATATCTTGACCCTCCGTCTGTACACTTAAATTTTGAGACACCGTCTGTACATACTCTGGGTCGTTAAAGTCCTGCTAATGTTTTTTCTGAGAAAAAAACGTCAAAAAAATATGAAAATATTCTGAATTACTTTTATAACAATTGTTTCCACAATCCAATAATTTAGTTAACCATTTATAGTAAACAAATTTTTTTTACCATTTTTCTAATTCCAGAGATATTCGATTTGAAAATTTGGCTTGTGCCTTAAAAGACCCAGTGTACAGACGAAGTGTTAAAACAATGAAAAATTTATGTAATAGAAAAAAGTCTGATTTTTTAAATAAATTCATAATATTTTTGAGAATATATTAAAAAGTGCAAATGTGTAAGAGAATCAAAATATATGTTTAGCCAAAATGAAAACTGCTTTATATTTGTTATTTTGTATTAAAAATAACTTAATCCAATTTAAACATTTTTCATGGCAAAAACTTAATAAACACTTACGTAGCTTTAATTAGCAATTCATTTTTTTAAAGATTTTTAAAAATCGATTCTTACTAAATCTATTCATGAGATTCGATTTTTCATGAAAATCGATTTTCTTGATTCGATTCAGCATCTATTCTTTCCAAAAAGAATCGATTATCATCTCCGCCTTGACGTTCTCTTTGTACAAAGTAAGTTTGCTCTAATCCATTATCACCGGAAACTCGTCTTGGATTACACATATCGCTGATTACGAAAAATAGTGTAAAAATAAACAAATTTCTTGGATTGGAAAGGCTGGGTAATCGTTGTTAAAGCACACTTCCAGGGAAAATGCCTGTGGGATGTAATATAGTCAAAAAATAAGCCAGACCGCCATTTATTGTGGAAAGAGAAATTTCTGTCCAGTCCTTTAGAAGTAAACCACTCGACTTTTATATTTATGACGGTTTTGAAGAAAAAGTTCGGAGGAAGGAAAAACCAGACCCTTTTGTGCCGAGTAGGCAACGAAAATCTCCACTTGAGAACGCTCCAGTGAAGAGTCTTTGTCATGCACATTTATAATCGTTTTACAGCATGCAATATAACGAAAGGAGCAATCCCTGGGAAAACTATTTTATTTGCACGAAAATACAAAAGAATATCGTATACAAAGAACAGACTACTTTACATACCCTCCAAACTGCTTGAAAATCGTCCAAAAGAATTAAATGCCGAAATAGATTCAACATTTCTTTACAATTGATTTTAGAGAAAATTCATAATTTCGCGCCATTTTTCGTACTGGAGATTTTCGACTTGCCAAGTGATTTTTTAATTTTTTTATTCAGTATTTTGTGGAACTTTTTCCCTAGTAATTTGTGCATTTTGTTCCTCATGGCGCGAATATATGTATGAGGCATTCCACATCGATTCGACCTGGATTACTTAACCTCTTCGATTTTGTCCGCGATTTTTTATGGTTTTGTAGTACCCCTGAAAAGTATTCAGGATTTTTCTCAGATTTTTTCGGAGCGATTTGACTTGACGATGGTTAAATTTTTCTTTCGAAAAAGCTTTTTATAGACGGAAGAAAAGGAATTAATTTGTTTACAAAATTGAAATTTTATAAACAATTTACCTTTAGCCCAAAATTTCTAGCGTTGAGCAAAAGTGGGCCGGGGTTTCCTCCCAGTGAACACGTTATGTTGCCGCAATGTAACATGGAAGTTACATGTAATGTTACAATGTTATCCCTATGTAACGTTGCTGTTATATAACATGCAAGTAACAATGTTATGTAACATTTGTTACATGTAGGTTACATAACTGCAATATAACTTTGTTATATTACAGCAATGTAACATATGTTATATTGCGGCAATATAAATTTGTTACATTACAGTAACGTAGCAAATGTTATATTGCGGCAATATAACATGGAAATTACATGTAATGTTACAATGTTATTCCTATGTCACGTTGCTGTTATATAACGTGCAAGTAACATGTTATGTAACATTTGTTACATGTAGGTTACATAACTGCTATATAACCTTGTTACATTACAGTAACGTAACATATGTTCTATTGCGGCAATATACCATAGAAGTTACACACTGTAAACATTTTTACTACGAGGGGTCAGGGGTCGCGAAATCAAGTTATGAGGGATGGCGTAAGTTATGAGGGGTCAGATAGTTTGGAATGAAGTTTTGAGAGTTCACATGACACTAGGGGTCGGAGGCCCCCAAATTAAGTTATGAGAGGTCACTTAACTTATGAGAGGTCACAGCTCTTTCAAACATGTTTTGAGGGCTTACATAATTTATGAGAGGTTAGAAGCTCTGCAATTAAGTTATGAAGGGTAACGTAAGTTATGAGGGTTCAGGTATTCTGGAATAAAGTTCACATAACTTATGAGGGATCAGGGGATTGGAATTCGCAAATAAAAAAACGAACATTCATAGTTTATTGCTCATTCAAATGCATATACTATTATTATTATTATTATTATTATTATTATTATTATTATTTTACTACCATTATTATACTACTATTATTTGTTCGGCACACCAGCATTCATATATTATACAAGTAGAGAGAATTCATAAGTAGTCGGTAGCGTAATCGGTAGCGTGTTAGGTAGATAGGTAGGATGGTAGGTAGGGTCGAGGGTTCGATTCCCAGTCTCTGAGAAAAGTTAGATCAGACAATTCGTGCAGATTTTTTTTTCTATGAATCTCTTTCGGGCCGGTAAACTATGCATATTAAATTATTTTGCGAGAGCTATATATTTTTTATAACATGTTTAACAACAATTACTTCTAGTTACAGTAACGTAACACAATTACATAACTGTTACGTAGCTGTTACATAACTGTTACATAACTGTTACATAACTGTTACGTAACTGTTACATAACTGTTACGTAACTGTTACATAACGTTACATAACTGTTATGTAACAATGTTACATTGCTGAGTAGGAAATTGTAACTTACATGTAACTTACATGTAACGTCCATGTAATGTTACATGTTACAAACGGTAACATTGCCGTTACATTGCTGCAACATTACTGTGTCCACTGGGCTCGCGTCTATAACAAGCTTTTTCGAATTTTTTCTTTTTTTAATAGAAGGAAAAACCTGAATTGCGTGGGCCCTTATCAAAATATTTTTTAAACACCTTTAATTCATAGAAAAATGTATAGATAACGCTCCACTCAATTCAGGTTTCTCCTTCTATTTTTCTTTAATTTTATTTTTCGAAAAAGCTTGTTATAATCAGAACGAAACCCTTGCCCACTTTGGCTCAATGCTTGAAATTTTCAATATAAAAAACGGGGTTTCTGTGATTTTTTTTGGATCTTTAAATTTCGGCTAAAAGTAATTTGTTTAAAAAATTCTAATTTTATAAATAAATTACCTTAAGCCCGCGGAAAATTAAAAATCTGAAAAAAATCACAAGAATCCCATTTTTTATACGGAAAATTTCAAGCGTTGAGCCAAAGTGAGCAGGGGTATCCTTCTGTCTATAAAAAGCTTTTTCGAAAAAAAAAACTAAACCATGGTTAAGTCAAATCGCTCCAAAAAAATCTGAACAAAACTCCTGAGTGCTTTTCAGAGGTACTATGCAAACCCACAAAAAATTGCAAACAAAATCGTAGAGGTGGAAGGGTCAGACCCAGGTCGAATCGGTTTGGAATGCCTCATATGTATGGAATACTTCATAAAAAAGTGTTAATGTACAGTCTGGCCCAAGAATTTAATTTATTTTTATTATTTCTTGAATTTATTCATAATTTATTTAATATGAGTCATTCCCGTAAAAATCCAAGGAAAAATAAATAGTCGGTAAAATCGCCAACGGATTTTCATGAGTAGAAAAATGATAATTGGGCCTCGACATTGTAGGCACGAAAAAAAATATTGTAGACAGTTTATTTTGAGCGGCGGACGTGCTGAAAATCGTTCTATGTATAATCTGATATCAAACTAAATTACGACTGACCGAGTGTCACGTTTGAGGAATTTGGCGCACGAAGGCAAAGTGATATAGAGGTCGCATTTTAAAGTTAAATTAATGATAACACAGGTTATTCGACGGTGATACGCGAACGTTTTAATTATTTTATTCGTGTGTTCGCATCTTCGTCGGCTAATTCAGGCAACTATAGCAAAACCTTGCTCCCTCTGCCCTCTTGGGTGCGAGAGAGATAGTTCTATATAGCGGTCGTGTGAGAGCGAGAGAGACAGAGAGAAGATTTTTAGCTTCTCAAGGGAAGTCTAAACCACGGTCGTACATACAGGTCTGATATCTCTATTGTTCTTTCGGCGGTGGGGGTGACATAGAATTCGAAGGAGTTTTTAGTTTACATTATTGCCACGCCGCTACTATCGACTGCCAAAGTGAAATATATAGTAATACTCCTTAATTAATGACTGCGCATGCGCTATCATCTATCTCTCTCTCACACATGGTGGCACTAGGATGGCACTCGATCACAGCGCTCTGACGGCACTGCTTCGAGTACTATGTCACCCCCCACCATAGGAGATATCGGACCTGTATATACGACCGTGATCCAAACGTCAACATAACCTCAAAGTTTTCTTAGCACACTTTTCTCGGAGATGGCTTGATAGAATAAAAATGTGTACAGGTGGCTCACTATTCATTTTTCATTCATTTCACTATCATTGGGTAGTTTTCGAGAAATATATGTGTTTTAGCTGTATCTCTGCCGCATTTCCGCGCTTGTGAGTGCGAGAAAAATAACTCTACAGATCTCCTCTAAAAAAAGCGTGTATACTCCATTCGAATGAAAACGATATACTTTTTTTATATAATAAAATCTGCATAAATTATTGTTATCAATAAACTCGGCACATGAAAATAAAATTGATCGCAGACTCAAATTCAATTGCGTTTTTTTTTCTTTATCCTGTATGATTAATTTTTGTATTTCAAAATAATAAAAAAAAAATAGATGTGACGTAATTTTTGGTAAAATACAGGTTTACAATAATTGATTATTGGACATCGATGCTCTTTTTAAGGTTCCCTACGTAAAACTTAGAAAAGCAGCCTTTATGGTGAGATTTTATTTACCGGCAATCATTTTTTTTTTTTAAATAATAAATAGGATCCAAAATGGGGAGCCGAAATTTAAATGTTACGTAAGTAGAACAAACGGGGTTTAAATCATAGGGTTTAGTATCAAGAAACTTTGTTTAATTCCAAATCGATTTTTTTAAAATTTTATATCATATCGTTTTTTTAATTCAATTTTCAATTTCAATTATAGACAATGGTTTGCATATTGCAGGATAAGTAGAACGAAGTTCCGGTAATTTCCAGTTTTTGGTTCTCATTGCAAATTTGCTCGCACTTAACCGGTTTCTTTCTAATATCCCCCATCCCTAAGAATTTGGAGATGAATAACGAAATTCCATAACGCGGACTAATATATGATTAAACTTGCACGTATGTAAATGCAGAGGTAGCGAGAACACGTCACCACCTACGCTCGACGATGATCGCATTTCTCCTATCGGTGCTAGTGCAGAAATCTCGCGTCTCTCTCTTCTCTTTCTCTCTTCATTCTCATTCTATCGCTAGCGAACACGCTTCACGTTCGAGGCTATCGGCGTCGACAAAGGCGCTCTAAGACATATACAAATACACACACACACATATATATGTAGTTTTATATGCACATATGAGGGATTCTCTGTCAATTCAGCCACTTTTATTTCGACCATCTCAGATGTGCCCCATAATTGGTTATATCAAAGTGCTACTAAAAGGCATTCTATGTGAATTTTTTCAGATTTTTTAATTCAAAATTTTAGAAACCGCCGTTTTTTTCCAAATGAATATGTATATCTCGATGGGCGAAAAATTCGACCATCTGAGATGGTCGAAAAAAAAGTGGCTGAATTGACAGAGAATCCCTCATATATATATGTCGTATTCCAGCCCAAGTGTGTAAAGCCGTGACCCTGACCCTCTCGGATTTATTTGATTTTTTTTTCATAAGATCGCATTGAGTCTAAAATACACGCTCATAATGTTTTCGATTTTTCCAAACATCCCTCATTTCAAAAAAAAATTTTTTTGAAACAAACGCCATTTTTTTAAAATCTAAAAAAATTCTGAAAAACCCATGATAGAATATAAAAATTTTCAAGCTATCACCCGTAGTGTGCAGATTTTTTTTTGTGTTTTACAAGCTTTATTAACGTTCTCAAAATTCCAAAAAATTCTCAAATAGCTCACCTTGAGCAGATACTGAATTATTTTGGTACTCAAATTAATTTCGTTGATGATTTTCGAATAATGCAATACGAATTATAAACCTTAAAATGACAATAATACCTTCTCAGTTTATTCTTATTTTATATAGACTCTGAAAAATAATTTCTTCGAGTAAGAGAGGTTTCGACTCATCGAAATTTTCGAGTTATAGACGGTTCTTCATATTCACTATAATTTACAGGGTTTTGGAAAAAAATCCGTTATTTTACTCTTTTAACTTATGCTGGCAGTCAATTGCATTTTTGGCCGCGAACAGAGTTGTGAATTGCATTTTCAACTGCGAACATTGCTACGAATATAGCATCAACGACGTTAATAGATTTTTCTATGAAAGTTCGAACTTCGTTCGAAGTCCGTCTTTTCTGACGCCAAATTTCGTCACTCGTGGCGCTAGTAGCCTTCTGCACGCCGTAAAGCGTATTTAAGAGGTAACTAGCGCCACGTACAGAGTAAAACCGGAACTAAAAAATGCGGACGGAATGCGTAGCGTTTTACGTCATTGCATAAAGCGCTTCGAGTTGTAGAGGTTAGGGTATTGGAACTTCGAGTTATAGAGGTAACCTTCGACTTGTAGAGGTCGGGTATCTTCAAATTCGAGTTACAGAGGCGAAATAATGGTCCCTGATACGTTCGAAAAACTTCGAGTTATTCTCTGTTTTTTCTGAGAATTACAGAGATTTTCGCAAGGGAACAGACTGAGTCTCAGAATTATAGAGGTTTTCGAGTTATAGAGGTTCGAGTTAGCGAGGTTCGACTGTATATGCACACATATCATTCCGTTCTCTTCTGGAGAACGTGCCAGGCCCAACGATATTCACGTGTCGCGAGGGAGAGAGTGAGGTTGTTGCTTGTCCGTAGCGAAGTTCGTAATGACGAAAAAGCGCAGTTTTATTCGTGACAGCGAGCGCACATGACGCCGGTCTGTCTTTATAAAATCTCGGCACATTCGCCGGTTTATCAATTCTCAATAATTAAAAAAACGCGAAATAAAACGTGCAATATTTTTCTCTTTGTTCAAATGTTAATGCACTTGAAGATTCAAATTTTCAGTGGAACGAAAAATTAGAAGAGCTTGCAAATACTTGGAAAATAATAATTTTTAAAAATCAAAGAGATTTTAACAATTATTTCCAAAGTGTTGACAGAGTCTCAAATTTGTTCTGTAAGAGGATACATTTTTCGATTTTTCGTTAATCTGAACGTTCGGAACTTCAAGTCCATAAATATTATACTATATATTTTACGGTTTAGGTTCAACTTCAAGTTCATAAATATTATACATATTTTACGGTCTGGGTTTTTTTGTATCTGGGGGGGAAACGATGATTTGGAAAATAAAGTCATCGAGGATTAGGGACAAAAGTGTACTATGGTGAAAATCGTTGAAGAGTTTAACTGGAAATTCTCGGGTTCGTATTTTTTTTTTATGACTGACTCACGTTTGAGAAATAAGCTTTTTGATGGGCAGTCTCGGTCTCGGGGTGTTTAGTTTTATTTACTATGTACATATTCGCCTCGAACCGAAGCCACTCCTCTCACGGTATTTATGTGTGTATATATATATTTATATGTATGGCATTGTGTGACCGATTAATAAATAAACAGTGTGACACGATTGTGAGCAAAGTATTACGCATGAATATTTATCGTTTGGATGATTCGACGATTTTTATTCTCGAGTTAACGCGTGCTTTCGATACGATTCGATGCGATTGAAATCAAACTATTTCCAGCATCGAGACGCGATTCTCCAGATTTAATATCACCCAATGTCAAGCTTTTTCGACTCTCAATATTATGAAGTATGTTGAGGTGGAAAAAGGAAAAATAACCTCGGAAAATTGGTCCCCGGAAAATTGGCTTCCGGAAAATCGGTTCGCGGAAAATTGGTCCCCGGAAAATTGGTCGGCGGAAAATTGGTCCCCGGAAAATTGGCCCCTATTATCGGTTAAAATATTAAAACCCGGCCTTTGGGGTTTTTGTGCTGTTTGAAGTCATTGCGTATGAAATTAACCTTCAGCGGTCACACTGGGTGAAACGACCCCACGACTACTTCTTCATGCATTTTTTTGAATATATGAGGCATTCTCCGTCGATTCCGCCACTTTTCTTTTCGACCCTCTCAGATCCGTCCCACTTGAAAGTAGTCTCTGCGATTTTCTTCAAATTTTTTAAGCGGTGAATTAAGGAGTTATATTATAAGGAATTAAGGAGCTTATTTTTATCGAATCCATATCCAAAAAAAATCAGTTGTCGTATTGTGGATTTTTCTGTACGTCCCATTAATACTATTAAAAATTAATATTCATTTTTTTTCAGAAAATAGTCTTTGCAACACGAATAGAAATATAACACATATTGCATTCAATAGTTGATGGAAAAACATAATTTTTTTGTAGGAATATTTGTTTCGTACATCCTCTCCGTTTTAAGCCTGACTGTTCCCACACTGACTGTACCAGAAAATATATGGGGCGTTCAAAGCCGAATCGACGGTGATCCCTCCAAATTTTTTCATCTTTATTTACTTTTATAATATTTAATAGGTAACTAATTAATGTTCAATTTGAAGATTTTTTGAAGATGTTTTTTTCGGATTATGACATACTAAAGGAAATAAATAAACAATATCTTAATCTCCTTCAATCGTATAAATGGCACGAAATAATTCGATGGCAGGAACATTTTTGCATTTACCTACAAATAATCTCAGTATTTTCCTCGTTAATAGATCACGCTGTAGGAAAATTAATTCTTCAAAATCCGGACATTTTGGAATTTTCGAGTATTTTCGTTCAACCACAAACTTCAGAAATATAGAATTGTAAATAACTCAATAAATTACAATCCAATTCCGAAATTCCATGCTCTTTTCGTCTAACTTATTATTACTGGACTTGAAAATATCACCACAGCTTTTGAAATTGTCAAAGTATAACAAATGGTTACTGGCTGATTACCTAATTATAACTTAACCCTCCGTCTGTACACTGGGTCTTTTAAGGCATAACCCAAATTTTCGAATCTAATATCTCCGGAATTTGAAAAATTGTAAAAAAAATTAGTTTACTATAAACCGTTAAATAAATAATTGGACTATGGAAAAAAAATGTTATAAAAGTAATTTAGAATTTTTTCAGATTTCTTTGAGGTTTTTTTTCTTAGTAAAAACATTAACATTAGGACTTTAACGACCCAGGGTATAGACGGTGTCCCAAAATTTAAGTGTACAGACGGCGGGTTAACATACTTTAATTTGCGGTTACTACAAAATGTAGACGTTGCCCAAACTATACTATGAATATAGTAAACCTTTTCTTCCTTTCTTTTTATCCATCTGAATACGTGAAAAAAAACTTAAAAATCATATTTGCACTAGTAACGTGCTAAATTGTATGCATCAGATAAATTCTCGGCGTACGCAACTTTGTTTTGATCCGCTCAAGGTTAATACATACTAAAAAAAAATATTGCGAAAGAAAATCCGCGACTAACGTAAAAAAATATATAGGTGCCTAATACTTTTGGCCAAGGATGTATATAAATATTTTTTTCTTTTTTCACGTTATAACGTTAATTAATTAATTAATTTATAAATTAATGAACATTGTTATGAATTATTGCGACTTGTATGAACATTGGTTTAACTTCATTATATGGGACACACTCATCATTGAAACTTTTATATATATATATCGGGCATTCCACGCCCAAATCGACCAACTTTGAACCCAACCCCTTTCGATTTGGCCGAAACTTTTTTATCTTTGTCTACCCTTTCAAAAACATTTTTCAGAATTTTTTCAAATTTTTTCACCCAACCGATAAAAAGTTATGAGTTTTTCAGAAAAATTGGCTTTTTATTTTTCAAATATCTATAACTTTTTCAAAAATTGACTTATCGGGACTTTTTTTTTAGTTTTTGTTTTTAAATGTACTTTTCAGAAGAAAATAGAAAAAAAATATTTGGACCGATCTTCAACGTTTTTTTTTCGAATTTTTATTTTTATTTTTGTTTTCTTTTTTTTATAGAAACTTTGATATTTTCTGCAAATTCTCTGAAATTTTCAGAGTGGGATTTTTTCGTTTTCTATATATATTTTTTTAATTCAAAAAAATTATTATTTTTTAACACAGCTTATTTCTCATAATACGACTCTGGAGATTTTTGAGAATCATAATAATAGAAGTTCTCTAAACATCCTCAAAAATCTCCAGAGTGGCATTATGAGAAATAAGCTGAGTTAAAAAATAATAATTTCTTGGAATTGAAAAAAAATAGAAAAATTAAAAATGACAATCATCGAGAAATTTTTGTTTTTTTCCGAAAATTCGAGAAAAAACGTTGAAGATCGGCCCGAATAATTTTTTTTAAATTTTTTTCTGAAAAGTACATTCAAAAGCAAAAAATTTCAAAAAAAAAACGTTTCGATAAGCCAATTTTTGAAAAAATTATAGATATTTGAAAAATAAAAAGCCAATTTTTCTGAAAAATTCATAACTTTTCATCGGTTGGGTGAAGAAATTTGAAAAAATTCTGAAAAATGTTTTTGAAAGGGTAGAAAAAGATAAAAAAAAGTTTTAGTCAAATCGAAAGAGGTCGGGTTCAAAAGTGGTCGATTTGGCGTGGAATGCCCCATACACATCCTCACGATGCAAGAGTCTCTCATTGCGCCGTGTTTTCATGTTGTTTTCTCGTGCCTCTCTCTCTTTCTTCTCGTGTGTGTCACAAAGTCATTCGCAGAGTGACTCATTCCCTTATTTTGCCTTTGCTACACACTTCTCTCGACTCTCAACTTGCGCCAGCAAAGCTGATTCGTAATAATAGCCACAGAATTGATTCACTCAACATTTACTGGCTATGAGATCCTTTGCCGCTCCTATAAACCTCGTATTTTTATGGATTAAGAATAAATGAGTTAAAATATAACAATATTTTTAACCATGATCATGGTTCAGTCCCGTCTATGTGGAAAGAATACGAACACAAAAATCTGCCTATTTTGAATATATTTTGAACATGTTTTATACGTGTTTATATATATTTAACCTTCCGAGGTCACACGTAGTCAAAACGACCCCACGACTACTTTTCTTTTTTCTTCTTTATGAATTTTTTTAAATATACAGTCATTTGATTTTTTCTTAACTAATTTTGAATACATCAATTAAAATGTTTGAAAGATATTCTGTAATTTTTTTAGTTCCTTCCGACCGATAGTTTGGTCACAATAAACTTGTTCAAAAATGGACAAGGTCAAATCGGCCCAGACGAGTGCGACCACGGAGGGTTAATAATTAATAATTGATACTAACTCGGGTGTCAATGAAATGGGCAGAATTCGGTAAAATTGTTTATAGAAAAAATCACAAATATCTTTGAAGATTATTCAATCTGTTCACGTGAATACAAAGTTATATAAAAATTAGATAATCTATAAGATGAGACGGAAGGCAACTCATCAAAGTAACAATTAATTAGAGGGATGAAGAATTTGAATTGCACAAAGTAAGATTCGGTTTAGAGAGATACAAAATAAAATCAGAATAGTATATTACGATACTAGTGCGATGAAATTTTGCAATCACACGAGTTGAGAAAAAGTTTCTCGCACAAGTATCGTACGAAATTTTATTGTACGAGTGCGTAAAGTGACCACTCGGCTCATGCTGCAAACTCACACTCGTCGAGAAAAAGTTTCATCGCACTCGTATCGTAATGTACTATTATTGCACTCCGTGGACAAAGCGCCACTTTACGCAGGCTGCGCGTGCTCAAACTGGCACTTTGTGCACTCTTACAATAAAATTTCGTACGATACTAGTGCGACGAAACTTCTTCTGACGAGTGTGAGTTTGCAGCATGAGCCGAAGGCGAATGTTGCAATCACACGAGTTGAGAAAAAGTATTACTACTATATCATAAAATATATATACATAAAAGTATACTATTATATCACTCAGTCCAATAATGGACGCTTTTACGTCCGCAAGCGGACGTGAAAGCAATACGGACAATACAGCAAAAGTGAATGAACCGAAGCCATCGACACTTTCGAAGGCGTCGAACTGGTTGAAAGAGGGGAAAAAATCCTAACATTTAAATCCCAACTTTTAAATTAATTAAACTAGGAGGTCCGTTCGGACTCTAAACATGTCATATTTATATTTATGGTTTATTTGTATTTATGGTTTTACAAATGGGCCGATAACGCGACTATTCGCGGTACTAATGTATATAAATATAGTAAACTGCGAGGCTTTGTCCTCAATTATTTTTCTCGGCCTATTTTATCATCGCACGCGACACCACGTGACTTGTATTTCTCTCTCGGGAAAGATAACGTTTTCGTGTATTCACCTCCCGTAATATCGACCATATGTGTGACAATGACGAAGGCAATATAGAAACGTCAAGCGGTTAATTCAGAGTTCACGCTTTTTTTTTGCAACTGATACATCGCTCTACAATATTATTTTGTCGCCTGTAATGTTTGCATTCCACCTAAGCTCTTATACACACATTCGCACACATGTATGTGGGGCATTCTATCCCAAATCGGACAGTTTGAAAAACTTTTTTTTGTTCATGTCCTCAAATTTTTTATATCTTCAGTACCCATCAAAAGACCCTTGCTGATAAATTTTGAGATTTTTTTTATTACTTGTTCAAAAGACCAAAAAACCGCTCTTTTTCGGTATTTTGGTAATAAATTCTTTAATAATGCTCCAAATTAAAAGTGTTTTTTTGAATTTTTTTTTTTGCCTTTTGAGAAAAAAATACAACAAAAATATTCGACGTGTTTTAAAATGAGTTTTTTGAGTTTTAAACTTTAAATCGCGTTTTTAAAAGTGAATGTATATTTTGATTTTTTTTCTTTCAATTTTTTGTTTCAATCATCTATCTATTCAACAACTTTTAAGACTAGTCCGATCGTGGGATTTCCGTAACTACTATTTTTTTTCGTTTTTTGAAAATTAAAAATTTTCTTTTTTTCTATAAATTATCATGAATACCAATTTTCGTTACTGTATAGTAATTTTTATCATTATTTAGAATTTATTTCGACACTTTTTTTTAACACTTTTTGAATAAAAAAAAAATTTTTAGTTTTCAAAAATCGAAAAAAAATAGTACTCATAGAAATCCCACGGTCGGACTAGTCTTAAAAGTTGTTCAATAGATAGATGTTTAAAACAAAAAATTCAAAAAAAAATCGAAATATACACTCACTTTTAAAAACGAGATTTAAAGTTTTAAACTCAAAAACCTCATTTAAAAACACATCGAATATTTTTGTTGTATTTTTTTCTGAAAAGGCCATAAAAAACAAAAAATAAAAAATAAACTTTTAATTTGGACCATTATTGAAGAAGTTATGACCAAAATACCGAAAAAAGAGCGGTTTTTTTGGTAATTTAATATCTTTTGAACGAGTAATCAAAAAAATCTCAAAATTTACCAGCAAGGGTCTTTTGATGGGTACTAAAAAATATGCAAAAATTGAGGAAATAAAAAAAATTCAAACTGTCCGATTTGGGATGGAATGCCCCATATACAGCTATATATAAATACACTCGAGTGGGTAAAAACCACCTTTTTCGAATTGCGCTCCTCATTAAATTTTTTTGGCTTATTCTAAAAAAAAAATGGTTGTTTCACAAGCGTAGGCCTGTACGATTTTTTCACTAATCAATGTTCAAATTTGGGAAAAAAGCATTTTTGAGAATTTCGAAAAGCAAATATCACAAAATACTTTAGTCTACACAATTTACAAATTGTTCATAGGAAAACAAAAGTTGTTGTCAAATTATGGTCGAGTTATGGTCGAGATTTTTTGTAGCCTTTGTTGATAGATTTTTTATTCATCTTATATTGTTTTGTTCGTTTCTATTTAATGGGCGATAATATTCTGTACAATTATTTTAGAAACAATATTTTGAACTCCAACATTTAATTGGTAAATATAATTTTTTTAAATATGATATTGAAAATAAAAAAATTAAGATTTCGAAAATTTTGTCACCCATAAATCGTTTGAAAAAAATCACGCAATGATCAGGATTGACAAAAAAGTTTGTTTTCCAACAAACAATGATTTAATGATTTTTGCGATTACGAATTTTCTTAATTCTCATTGATTCAATTCAATTTTTATTTTTTTAGAAAAAAATGACAAAAATATCATTTAGGAGCGTAATTTTTTAGAATTGCCTCAATATACATCGTCGTCTCTCTAAAGCGACTGATCTCTCGACATTTTCAAAGCCTCCATAACCTATTTTATTATTTGAATATGCGGAGCAACTTCACGCTCCACTTTCGCAACAAACGTTTGTCACACCCACGCGCGATTTATTTTGCATTTTGCACAATTTCTAACGATAAAAAAAATGTTTTACTCGAAATTAATGTATCTCAAGAATTTTTATCGCAAATGTAATTAGAAGAATTAACATCATACCTAATTATCCGAGGTTTGCTTTTCTATTAATATTATGATTATTCAATAAATCGATATAGTCGTAAAAAATGCAAGTGTCTTGCTTGTTTGCTATTTTATTCAATTTTTTTAAATTTTCAAACTTACAATTCGGGCTCTAAGTTTTTATAAAACATCTAAAAGAATGAAATAATATATTCGTCATTCCATGTCAAATCAACCAATAGTTGGAATCGACCCCTTTCAATTTCGATGAAATTTGGTCAGAAGTTTTCTTTGATCATAAAACGAAGTTCTCCCAAAAGAAGAAAATAAAAATAAAATTTTGAAAGTTATGCAAAATTCAAAATTTCACCATTTTTTCATTTTTTTCAATTAAACAAAGGAAACGCAATTCTGAAAATTTCAGAATATTTTAAGATCAGTACAAGGTATTCCATAAAAAAAATTGAATCAAAAATTGAACGTTGATCGTGGGTTTTCACGATTTTTGAAAATTCAAAATTCTCTAAATTCATCATTTTTCAATCGTTTTTTTCGGAACACTGTTTTTCTTCGTAGCCCCAACTCTTTAAGACGAACCTAGAACGATTTTTTCGTAAGTTTTCGAGATATTTAAAAAATAAACTTGAAAAATTGAAAAAATGGGGAAATTTTGAATTTTGCATAACTTTAAAAAAAAACTTATAAAAATTTGTTCCTACGGTAGAACTTCGTTTTATGGTAACAGATAACTTTTGACGAATTTTCATCGAAATTGAAAGGGGTCGATTCCAACTATTGGTCGATTTGACATAGAATTACCCATATATATGTGACATTCAACGGTATTTCGATCAAAATCTTACCTTGATGATTTCGCTTTTCCTCTAAATTTTTTATATCAATAAGGACATTAAAAAAAAATTTCCCAAATTTTTTCAGAATTTTTCAGTCACGCGTTTTTTGGATTTTTTTTTTTTTTAAACGAGACAAATTTGTAAAGTCTGAAAAATTTCAGAAAAATCTAATAAAATATAACAAATTTTTTGGGCTGGTGTTCCATAACGGAGATTTCAATACTCTATGAGTCAAATTTAAAAAATTAAAAAAAAAATTTGAATCATAGAGTTTTTAAATCTCCATTTTGGAACAAAGCCCAGAAATTTTGATATATTTTATTAGATTATTCTGAATTTTTTCAGATTTCACAAAGAGGTCCCTAAAAAAAAAAACCAAAGAACGCGTGACTAAAAAATTTGGAAATAATTTGGAAAAAATTTATATAAATTTATATAAAATTAATATAAAAAATTTCGAGGAAAATCGAAATTATCTAGGCAAGATTTTGATCGGAATGTCGTGGAATGACACGACAAAATCTTGTTTTGATGATTTCGATGTTTCTCTTAATTTTTTATATAAAAGAAAACATCAAAAAAAGAATTCCTGAATTTTTTCATAATTTTTTGGTCACGCGTTCTTGAATTTTTATTTTAAGGGACCTCCTTGTCAAATCTGAAAAAATTCAGAATAATCTAATAAAGTATAACACAATTTTTGGGCTTTGTTTCAAAATGGAGATTTCAAAACTCTGAGTCAATTTTTTTTTTTTAATTTTTTGAATTTGACTCATAGAATATTGAAATCTCCGTTATGGAACAAAGCCCAAAAAATTCGTTGTATTTTATTAGATTTTTCTGAATTTTTTCAGATTTTACAAAGTTGTCCCGTTTTTTTTTTTTTTAAATCCAAAAAATGCATGACTGAAAAATTATGAAAAAATTTGGGAAATTTTTGTTTAATGTCCTTATTTATATGAAAAATTTAAAGGAAAATCGAAATCATCAAGGTAAGATTTTGATCGAAACACCGTGGAATGCCACATGTATATAAATATATATTTTTTATTATTACAACACTTAATTTATTTTTAGTGATCTGTACCAAAATTGGCACAAGGAAACGTGAGGGAGTCGCTATTACAAAGAAGAACACGAAGAAAGTTTTCTTTCATTTTACGAATCACAATATAAAACCGCGGATGCTTTGAAATTTGTGATTTTTTTTTTTTGGAGTCCTCGATACGAAAAAAGAGCTTTTTGACGTTTGAAATGAAATGCCACGGTTTTTTTGTCGTGTGTATTTAATAAAGTCACGAGTGGCCCGAGCTTGTGTCTTGCGTAACGCAATGATTCCTCGTCGTTGAGCCCAAAAAAAGCCCGATGGTTATTCACGAGAAATAATACAATCACCGAGAAAGTGTGAGGAGAGGGATAAATTTGCAGGTGTTTTTTTTTCCTGATGAGCCATTTCGTTATCGTATTGTACGCGAGGAGGACACGCACATAAACGAGATCTCGCACAGTTTGAGGAGTGACTTCTGCCGAAAGTACAAATGTTTCGCTAAATTCGGATTACGTTTGATCTATTCGTTTAAAAACAATTGGATTGGTGCAATTTAAACTACGTTCTCAGACCGAGAGTAATGATTTATTGAGTTTAAATTAATTAATTGAAAATAAATGACGATTTATTCAAATATCGACCTAACATGCCCATGTTCAAATGAATTAGAAAAACTCATTTTAATTCAATAAATTCTTTTTTTTTTTTGTGTACTTTTACATGATACAAATGATACAAATGATTTTTTGAGAAATTAAATTATGATTGTAAAAATTTAAGAAATTTCTGATAGTTCAGGTTTGGTATGCTGAATTTTTATAAATTGTTACAAATTATTTTAGACATCTATATGAGGAGTTCTTTTTCAACCGGGCCACTTTTTTTTTCACCCTCTCCAATTTTTTTCAAAATCTGCCAGTTTGAAATATTAGTCAAACGGAACGTCTGTGATTTTTTATAGATTTTTTTAGGCGTCCGTTCAAGATTTTCAATTTTTCATTACGAACACTGTTTCTCAAAAAATATTCATCAAAAAAAAAAACATAAGAATGAAAACTTATTTATTTTTTCCACTCTATCAAAAAAAAAATTAAAATCATAATTTGTCTGCATTGAGAAAATTGAAATTTGGCAAAAAAATGAGAATAACATTTTTTCAAACTTAGTAACACACTTTTGATTTCGGTTCACATTTTACACGATGGGTAAAGAGTCTGCGAAAACAATTTCAGAATGGCACCTGCAATGGTTTCATTGAAAAAAAATAAAAACCCTGCGAAATCTCATAACCGCATATAGATTTCGCAGGGTTTTTATTTTTTTTCATCGTAACCATTGCAGGTGCCATTCTGACATTTTTTTCACAGACTCTTTACCCAATGACAGACATCCTGTAAAATTTGTACCGAAATCGAAAGTGTGTTATTAGGTTAAAAAAAATGTATTCTCATTTTTTTGCCAAATTTCCATTTTCTCAATGCAAAATAATTATGATTTTTATTTTTTTCGATAAAGTGGAAAAAATAAAAAAGTTTTTATTTTTATGTTTTTTTTGGTTTGATAAATATTTTCTGAGATACAGTGTTCGTAATGAAAAATTGAAAATCCTGAACGGGCGCCTAAAAAAATTTCAAAAAAATCACAGACGTTCTTTTTGACTAATATTTCAAACTGGCAGATTTTGAAAAAAATTAGAGAGGGTGAAAAAAAAAGTGGCCCGGTTGAAAAAGAACTCCTCATATGTGTGACCGTAAATAAAACAGACGACACGTCACTTTGTATTCTCGTTTCTTAGTCATTTTTGAGATCGATCGAAATTGCTTCAAGGCGGTATATTCTGGTCTAGAGACATTTTGTGCGTTTTGTCGACCTCGATGAAAGAAAAACAAAAAAATGTTTTTACCGTTATTTTCTTTACAACATATTTATTAATATTTTAACAATAAACAAAAAAAACTAGAAAAAAGATGAAAATTAAAAAAGTTATAAGCTGGTAAAGTTGGGGCTAAAAAAAGGATTGTTCTAGCTGACGAGATTGCAACCCTTCTAGTCTTACGATACAAAATTAAAAAAAAAAATCTTAATTAGTGAGAATGTCGTTATAACCTCTCAGAGAAAACGGAATTTTTTTTTTTCGCAAAATCGCGGCTGTCTGAATTAAAAAATAGGTGTTTTCCTACTCTTTTTTTTTTCATACTTTTGAATTTTTTTACAATAGTAAAAAAAAAATTTTAATAATAATTTTTAATAATAATTTTTTTTTAATAATAATTTTAAATCGATTGGGTATAACTTTAGATATCGCGTAGTTGCTGCATCACTAAAATAGCTATAACTCCGTAAATTGTTGGAATTGAAAAAATTCCTTTCGAGGATATATTCTTAACCCGCTAAGGCCGACCGTTTTCTGACCGGTCCACCCTGGGTCTCCAGCGACCCAAAACTTATTTTGCTTATAAAATACATTTAAAACGAAATTTTCCAACTCGTAAGTAGTAAAATCGAATCGTTATAACCTCAAAAATGAGAACATGCAAGACCGAAATCGATATTTTCATTTTAAAAAAAACTGTGCGAATAAATGCAAAAAAAAGTCCGAAAATTGGCCTGCAGGACTTGTTGGACGTTTTTAACGATTCTTCCTTTGTTTATCGCGCTAAATAGATTTGATTATAGTGATTTGCAAACTAGAGACTCCCAACTGCAAGATATTTAAAAAAAATGGCGGTTAAAAAAAATTTAAATAAGGGATGTTTGAAAAAATCTTAAAAAATTATGAGGGTGTATTTTAGACTCAATGCGATCATATGAAAAAAAAAAATCAAATAAATCCGAGAAGGTCAGGTTCACGGGTTTACACAGTTGGGCAGGAATACCTCATATGCTATTATCATTATGGCGATAGAACCTCCTTAACCCTAGAATGGTAACCTTATTTTTGTTGACCTATTATGGTCACCTGGGGTGAAAAACGACCCCAATTTTCAAAAATTCATATCTCCGGTAAAATTTAACGAAAAGAGTTCAATTTGGGCTCATTCTTTTCGTTTTTTAATGCAGAATCACGTTGGCCTATGGCGGTTCCGATTGAAGTACGAAAAGTTAGTAAAAAATGAGGTAAAAGGGTGAGAAACTTGGAAAAATTGTAAAAATTTGCGAGATTTCAACTCCCCTGGGGTCGTTTTTCACCCCAGGTTGCCGTTCTAGGGTTAAAGATGGCACTGGGTCGCTGTAGACCCAGGTGGCCCTCAGCGGGTTAAAGGTCTAAACTTTAAGAGTATGAAAAAAAAAAAATGATTTTTTCAAAATTTTAGACCACGATAGTCCCTTAATTTTCGAGCTCTATCGCAGTGCTGCCAAACCCAAACTGCAGAATTCCTCACCCCCACCGTAGAAAATCCCCGATTTTACCCGCGGGAAAATTCAAAAACCCGATAAATACCCACGCAACTCAATTCGATAGTTATTAACAGAAATCAACTGGAAAGTGGATAAAATAAGTGAGAATTAAAAATTATTCAACGATTTTTCGGTAAATTCTTTTTTTCTTAAACAAATCAAATGCGACAATTTTTCTGAGCGCATATGCATTTTTTCAGAATTTTCTCTCGATTTTGAAATATTATAAAAAACATTCTGGAATACAAACAAAAAATTGCCAATTTTGTATATTTTTTTGCACACAGGTTTATCGTCAGCTTTGAAAAGTTTCAAAGACACTGGGCCAAACAATACATAAATACAGCCATTCTGAAAATTTCAAAACGGGAATTCCAAAATAGTGGGAAAATTCTGAAAAAATTCATATGCGTTCAGAAAAATTAACGCATTCGATTTGTCTAAGAAAAAAAAAACTTACCGAAAAATAGTTGAATAATTATTTGCTTAAACAATTTATGAATAACTTTTGGGCAATATCATTATTTATAATTGTTGTTTATGGCATGCCAAATGTTGATACATTTTTTTCACTTTTTATTGTATTGCGAAGTACGAAAATTTCATTCAGATAAAATTTTTGGCTGGGATAGTAAGGGCAAAGCATCCTTAAGTAGGTGGGACCAACATACGTAGTTTTTATTGGGAAAGTGTAACATCGATATAACATATTCATCTATTTATATGGATAAAAAGATAATAGTCATAATAAATAATACGAGATCCCTGATAATGCCTAAAATGTGAGCAGCGCGTTTTGCGGAACACATTTTAGGATTTTAGGATTTAGGAAAAAAAATTTGGATCAACATTTTTAGTGAAAAATTTAAGAATTTGCAATTACCCGACTTTTACCCGGCACTTTGAATTACCCACGAAATTACCCGCGATGCTACCAATTACCCAAATTCCGGGTAATTACCCGGCGATTGGCAGCACTGCTCTATCGTCGTTGAACCAGAGCGAAATGGTATTGGTGGGGTCGCCTCTCATTGTCAGGACAGCTTTTGCTATCGGTAGAAATACTCTTGCATACGTTCGCTGATCGTGACAGTATGTTACAAGTCACTCGACGCACAAGTGCAAACGGTATCGCGTCGTTTCGCCGCGAACGGTTTAGTCTCTTCTTCGTGTGCGAAATGTAACGATCATCATCGTTGCTGAACATACAAACCGGTCAAATAAGCGATCCACGTGCCGTTCATGACGCCGTAACAATCTTTAACCGTGATGTAAATATTCAAACACACGCAGTATATGGAAACAAAATATATAACCCAAATAATTTTCAAAATTCAAAGATATTTTGAAAATTATTGCCAAAGTGTCAATGAAGTCTCAAAATTGTTTTTTTAAAGAATATATTTGTTAATTTTTCGTTCATTTGAACGTTCGAAGCTTCAAGTTCATTTTGAAATATATTTTCTGTCTGAAATGATTTTTAAGTATAAAAATATATTATATTCGAGATATATTTTCTATCGCTCATATACTTTGTTTCCATGGGACAAACACACAAAATATGACAACAGAATCCATGCAAGAATATATTTCTATTATATTTTCAATATATTCGCAAATCAATAGTTTTATTTGCATAAAAATTTTAAAAGGTTTTTACAAAGCTATATTCGCAATATATTTTTTGTCTGAATGTAACTTGAGATATATATCGAAATATATGCGATATATATATATAACTTTTGAAAAAAAAATTCGGTATAACTATCATATATTTGAGATAGTTTTTTTTTTATACGCCGCATATATTGTTTCCACGAGACACACCCAAAAACACACATACTTAATACGTCTGAAAGTTGATAAAAAAAACGTGATCTTGCGAATGCGTCTCCATCATCGAAATTCTCGTATCTTTTCTCTAAAAAACAAATCTCGCACGAATGTTCACAACTTTGAAAAAGTTCATTTTTTTTATTTTTCGAATTAGACAAAACCGGGGTCAGATATAAAAAATCTTCTGCTGCGAATAATATATTTTTTGTTCGAAAACAATAATTCTTCGCTGATCCTGAAACGATTGCGATTTTTTTCAATCGATTGATTTTATAAATGTATTTGAAAAAAATTAAATTGGTGATTTACACTGATGCGACCTCGATAATCGGAATTGTGCGGGACCGGCTCTTGCAAGAAGTGGGGTTGCGCACATTGCACAGAACCGTCTCTGCGCCGCTGGTGGCTGACGGCGGCCTCACGCGATTGGCTCGGCGCTTCTCCCACTACGCTACAATGGCAAAGATCGAGGTACCGAGAATCGAGGTCGCAGTGTACATCGTGGTCAAAATTTTCGTTATGTCCAGATGAATTCTCTGAACATCAAGTTTTTTTATCGTAAAAAAAAATAATTTCTTTTATCTCAATACTTTTTTATCCCATGATAAATTAAAAGTGCTATTTTTAAAAAATTCAATTTTTTTATTTTGATGCCCAAATAATTTTTTAAAAATTAAATTATAATTTTAAAAATTTAAGAAATTGCAGATAGTTTACGTTTGGTATGTCGATTTTTTTAGTGTCTGAAAACAGTCTATATTTTGTAAGGAAAGAGTACGAGGGTTTTAATGATAGGGAAAGCAATCGAAAAAAAGCTCGGAATTGGACGTTGACCGAAAAAATTGACGATTCTTTCCATCATCGCGTCAGTGCAGAAAACAAATCGCGATGAGTTGAATTGTGTGCATGTGTATATCGAACGATTTCGTTGTAGTTCTTATCGCATCCGAGGACAAGATTACAAAACGACGACCAGTCTAACAATGTTCGCGTAACGCTTCGACATCAAACTGTGCCGAAGTTTAAAGTGATACTAAAAAAAATTTGATTCCACGGGAAACAAAGACAATTGTGTTCACAAAAAAAAAAACGATCGTTGGAAAAAAGACAATAAGTTGAAAAAGCGGAAAATTGTTTTTTTCAAATTTTTTTGTTTGTGAGCGCAATGGACGAATAAATAACGTTACCGCGAGTTCGACGAACAAAAATATCGTCGATATGCATTTTTTTCAAAATTACGGGACATAAAAACGTGTTCCCTCGGCATCGAAAAAAAACAGCCTCAGAAATTGTTCATTTTTTGAATGGCTAATATGGGCGTGATCGTATACGTACCGTGTATGTGTAATTTTCAAAAATTATTTATTTCTACAAAATTGATTATACAAATGGATTTTTATTTGTGGAAATTGAGAAAAAAAAATGAAACTGAAAATAATGAGTCAATTCGTAATTTCAAAATATTATTCATAAAAATAACATTCAATGAGTTTGTGAATAATGCTTATAAGGAATTTAACTCAAATAGATAAACCGGTTAATCTTCCATGAGATGCTTTGATTTAAAAACATTTGACTGTTTTTTCAGACTTTAAATCCACATTTTATCTCAATATCTCGATGTTATATCAAATTCTGTCTACAGATTTCTTCGATAAAAAAAATGGTTAATCCGCAGGTCGAAAATAAATACGAATTTTCTCGGAACGCAATCGATCTTCCGCGTTTGGATAATCTCGCGTCGCCTTAATCTTCCTTTTATCATAGTTTCGATGTAGGGGAAGGTGGGGCACAACTGCCCCCCTAAAAAATTCGCTCAAAAACCAAATTTTTTGTTTCTCGTCAAATTATCATAAGTTTGATGTATTGACTCATTTTTAGGCCAATATCCGCGATATCTGGGGCATAACGGACCACCCTAAAAAATTAGGTCAGCATTTTTTTTCTTCAATTTATGATGAATTTGACGTATTCATGCATTTTAAGCACGGTGCACCCCTGATTCAGCGACTTTGGAAATCGCTAAAAAAAAAAATTTGAAAAAATCCTGAGTGCTTTTCAGAGGTACTACAAAACCATAAAAAATCGCGGTAAAAATCGGAGAGGTGAAGGGTCAGACCCAGGTCGAATTGGTATGGAACGCCCCATACATAACGTCACGCAGTAGATAAGCCGGTGTGTTATTAGGAAAGATCTTATGCGCCGTATAAACATTTGAAGTTGCCGAGTCATGACTATAATTTGAATGCTTGAATGACGATCATCGAAGTTTTCATTTACCAGCCCTGACTTTCGACCGCTATAATCGACCAATAACTGCGAGCCCAGACAAAAATACAACGTCGCACTCTCCAATACCGTCAAAACATCAGCACGCTCGTAATTCAACTATAACTAAAGTCTATATATAAATAAACAACCGGCTGATCTTCGTCAGACGATATATCCAATCAGCATAGCCGCGAATAAAAAAACCGATTTACGCCTTATACAGGGTGTCCCAGAAATGAAGGGCAATAACGTGAGGTTAAATTCGTGACGTAATATAGAGCAGAAAAGTCCTTTGCCATTTTTTGATATTTTGAACCCCTGAATTGTTATTAATTAAATTAATTAATAAGAATACAGGGTTTCAAAATATTAATTTAATGAATTAATAACAATTGAGGGGTTACAAATATTTAAAAAATGGCAAAGAACTTTTCTACTCAATATTACGTTAATAGTTAATGAAATTAATAATAATTCAGGGGGTTAAAATATCAAAAAATGGCAAAGGACTTTTCTACTCAATACACTGAGAGAAAGAATTACTGAATTTGAGAACATGAATTTATTTATTAAATGAAAGTTTTAATTCGACTATTTATTTGTTGAACCAAGAAAATCACTCTTCATTTAAAAAAATATTTTCACGAATCTATTACTCCATTATATTAAACTCTTATTTAATGGTAACAATTAAATGCATGATAGATTTGATTAAATTTGTATTCATTGGATTAATTGTATTGATCGCATCATAAACATGAGATTATTTGAATCTAAAAAACGAATTCAATACAAAATTACTTTTTTCGAAAAAATTATTTTCTTGCAATAAAGTCATTATTATTTCACTTCAAAAAATATTTTTATTTAAATAGATTTGATTGAATTTGTATTCATTAGATTAATTACATTTATCGCATCATAATCATTAGATTATTTGAATCTTAAATGATGATTATTTGAATCTAAAAAACGACTTCAATACGAAATTATTTTTTTCGAACAAAATTATTTCTTTGCAATACATTCATCATTATTTTACTTCTAAAAATATTTTGGTAGTATTTTCAATATTTATTAGATATAAAATTGATTGTGATTATTTGAAAAGAAGCTGTAGTAAAATAAATAACACATCATTTTATTCCAATAGAATATTTGATTGGAATGATGAAATTTTTATTTCCTTCAAGCAAAGAACTATCATTTCTATAGTATACTTCAATAGTATACGTAAGTTGTTAAAAATTAAAAAAATGGTTTTTCAAATGTTTTCTTACATTCGAATCTTCATAACTCCTAACTTTTTTCAAGTGCATAGTCGATGGCGTAATAGGTAGCGTGTTAGGTAGTTAGGTAGGATAGGTATAATAGGTAGGGTCGAGGGTTCGAATCTCGGTCGGACAGAGAAATTAGATCGGAGAATTGGCGCAGATTTGTCTTTTTTTTTCTATTTACCTCTTTTTGAGGTCACTGAACTATGCACATTATATTATTCGGCAAGGGCTATATATTTTTTATAAAATGTTTAGCAACAATTAATAAACACGCATTTGATCGAATCAATAATTTTTCCTGTTGATTGGACTAATTAATTTGTTGATTCAACAAATTTTTTTACTCAGTGCTTCCTGTGTTAAAAGACATGCATGTTTTGAATGATAAAATGTGTTCTTGATTCAAACAACATATTACATATAATTGATAACATATTGTTAGATTCAAGTAAATTCGTTTATTGAAACAGACGTTTATGGAATTGACTGAAAAAAATGAACCAAGTAAATATATAAGGGAACCAATCTAATATGTTTTGGCAAATAATGAAAAAAATTATTTTTTGCCTTCAAAACTTTATTTCATTGGTTCTAGTAATTTTTCCTCTCAGTGTAGTACGTTAATAATTAATTAAATTGATAACAATTTTGGGGGATTAAAATATTAATAAATGGCAAAGGACGTTTCTACTCTATATTGCGTCTAGGGTTGCCATATCTAGCTGGGACCTCGTCGGGACACTCGGAGGGGGTAACAACTTTGTCAAATTCTTCTTTTTCTAATATTTTTGCGGTAAATTGGACTAATTAGAAAAGTTGGCGGTCAACCGTTTTTTTTTAGAAAGTGTAAATCAAATTTGAGTGTGGTTGGCCTCAAAATTTTTAATTCTTAATTATTTTGGTTCTATAAGGCGTCAATCGATAGGAAATTGTTTGGCAGTCACGCACAAACTCGTTAAAAAATTTGGCGGAGCATAGATACATATATAGTATCGCGGCTCCACCTATAATCGGCTTGTATTTTTTTTTTGCAGGTTCGTTATGGTCCCAAAACATCATAACTATAGTTATGATATGTTGGCGCATAACGTTTCTTGCCCTAAAAAAAATAAGAGATGAAACAAAATTGGTAATTATTGCGAAGTGCGACTCATCGGAAAGACGCATCCTAAATTTTTTTATTATATTCTATTAGATAATGGTACAAAAAATAAATATTAGCTCGGGGAGGCCAAATTTTTTTTTCTAAGGATTGATAATTTTTGTAAGGAAAAAAAGAATTTAGCTACTAGAATCAATTCCTTTTTTCCTTAAAAAAATTATTAACCCTTTAAAAAAAAAACTGAAAAAGTTAGAATCGCATTGTCAACTTTACGCCAGTAGGTTGGTGGCGGCGGCCGCGACTCGCGAAATCGGGACAAAATTGAGTCTTGTCGGGATGTCGGAACAAGAAGGTCCATAACGGTGACAGTCCCAATATATCGGGACGGATGGCAACCCTAATTACGTTACAAATCTAGTATCTATCCTCACGGTAGATACTAGAAAAACCCGAAGAAAACAAATGTAAGAGCTTGCCCATTGATTCGCCAATGGTTTTCACGAAATTTGCTATTCGATGATTAATCAGCCTTCCTCTATTTTCATCCATTCAGATAGATAAAACCGAGCTCGTAAATACGTCTGATACAAAAAGTTAAACCTACCTCAAAGTCTCTGATAGTGAAATAATGCGTCATTGTATTGTAGCGGAAGATATTAGACTTAGAATTCCGTGAACCATTTGAATTTCCGATGAAAAAATTGCAATAATATAAGTTGTTGAATTAAGATGAAAAATAGAAGACAAGGATGTACATAATTGAAATTAAAAACAAACATTGCAGAAGAATTAATCGAATGATAATCGTTTGAATTAACCTTCCGTGCCCACACGGGGTCAAAATGATCCCACGACAACTTTTATTTTTTCTTCTTTATGAATTTTTTTGAATATATAGTTATTCGATTTTTTATAAACTAATTTTTAATACCTCAACTAGAATGTTTGAAGGATGTTCTGTAATTTTTTGATATTTTTCCGACCGATAGTTTGGTCACAATACTTGCTCAAAAATGGACAAGGTCAAATCGGCCCAGATAAGTGTGACCACGGAGGGTTAAAGCCGCCAATTTGATTCTCGAAAGCATTTGAGTAATGACCTTCCAAACGCAAACCCAAGCTTGAATAGAAATCAATCAAACTTCGCGGATTCAAGGTGAATTTTTTTTGAGGCAACTCCGATAAAGTTTTGCTCAAAGAAATACGGAATAATACGGAAATTAACAGAAAACAACTTTTTTCCGAGCGACTTTCAGCAAAACTTTAGTAAGGGTGTCTCCGTGCCATAAATCTGCATTCTCAGTCAAAAATTTCATTGAATTTAATATCTATCCTAACATGATTAGGATCTCAATCAATTGAATAACCTTTTATTTAAATTAGTATTAAATTTTATTATTATATTAGGTGTACAAATAAGTTTCCGCGGTTTTTTATAAAAAATTAGGAATTTATTGTGAAGGAACAGTACATTACGTTTTATTCAAAGTATTTTCCATCATTTGCCACTACTTTTCCCCATCTTTCTGGCAACATTCGGATACCCCGTCGAAAAAACTCTTCATCTTTTGACGCTATCCACAAATCTACCCAATTTTTGGTGTCTTCATATGATGTGAAGCGCTGCTCAGACAGACCATGTGCCATCGACCGGAACAGGTGATAATCGGAAGGGGCTAAGTCTGGTGAATACAGCGGGTGGGGTAAAACTTCCCAGTTGAGTATTTCCAAGTATGTTTTTACCGGCGCCGCAACATGTGGACGAGCATTATCGTGTAAAAGAATAATTTTGTCGTGTCTGGAGTAGCAATGGGCGCGTTTTTCCTTAAGTGCCCGACTCAATCTCATCAATTGTGTTCGGTAGAGAGCTCCAGTAATGGTTTCGCAGGTTCTTTGTCCGTTCCGTTCCGTTGTCCGTTCTTTGTCCTTCACGTCAAACTCACCGTTCTTAAAATTTTGAAACCATTCCTGACAACTTCTCTCACTTAAAGCAGCTTTACCATATGCTTCTAGAAGCAATCGATGCGCCTCAGCTGCAGATTTTTTCAAATTAAAGAAGTAAATCAAAAGTTCCCGCAAATGATGCTTATTCGGCACAAAACTTGACATTTTTGCACGAAAAAAATTACGTGATGCTGATACGGAATCACTAGTACTTTAAGGTTATGGTGTTGCCGGATGACGAAACTTGGGATATTACGTTTTACATCTGACAATTTCTCCATAACCTTCTGGTGGGGCCATCTTTTGACAAACCGCGGAAAGTTATTTGTACACCTAATAAATATATAAGATAAATATATTTATTAAATTAATAGATAATGAACTTGAATCAGTATTTATGTTTTGAAAACATAACATAGAATAAAAAATTCTATTTACTTAATTGAAAATAATAATTCAAAATAATTTAAAAATTATCGGTGCCCGAAAAGAAATGAACGAACATGTTGAGGTCACAATGTCCGTTTTTTACCTCTCTATCAGGCGATCCAGGCGCTGTGTACTGTTTAAATTAGTGCTAAATTTTAGAAATCGTCTGTGCGAACATCTGTTCATAAATTGACGATAACGAAACACAGTTTGAACTGTTAAATATGTCCTTCAATGCAAAAGAACAGTTATAGCAATATTTTCGATTCATCCATAATTATTGGAAGGAATTATTTCCGAAATTCGGTACTGATATGACGATTCGAAGTGCTCGAATAAGAATAATATATAATAATAATATAATATAAATAAATATAATATAATAACCAGGCGCATGGAAAAACGAAATTTTTTGAGATTTTTTTTTCAATTACCAAAGAATGAATCAAAATAAAGTTTTGAGATTTTCTATTCTATGTATTAAGGTGTACAAAAATATTTTTCATTTGTATTGACCCGATTCGGTTATCGTGGGTCGCTGGAGACCCGAGCGATTTTTCGTTTCTCTCATTTCTCTTTAAACATGTGTTTATGACAAAAAATAAAATATTTCTTTAAATTTTTTTGCAATCTTGATGTTGTGCCCTTACAGTAGAAGTAATCAAGAGTGTTGAGGAATTTTGTCAGATTTTTTCAATGCAAATTACGTATTCTATCATGTCTCGGGTCTTCAGTGACCCACGATAACCTGACAAGGTACCGAAAAGAACGATAACCTGATCGGGTTGAAGGTAGCAAATGGCATCGTTGCATTAGCTAACTTGAACACATTTTTGTTCTGAGGAGAAAAGTTGCGTACACTGTACGCCACCCGGAAGAAAAATAAATTTTTTCTTCTCAATCTGCTTTATTTTTTCTTTGGAAGTACCCTCGATTTCAATTTTTTTTTTTAATGTCACAAATTGGCAATTTTTATCTTCGTTTTTTGTAAAAAATCCACCTTAAATTGTTTATTGCACATGTGATTATTTATTCATCGTAAAAATCGCGGGAACTTAAATAGATAATCTATCTAAGAAGCTACAGTTTAAATCAAAATTGGGCAAAGTACTTGAAAGTACTTCAAGTATCAAGTACAATGTACCGTAGGTACTTGAAGTATCAAGTACCGGTGGTACTTGAAGTACAAAGTACTTGTTACTTGAAGTACTCGTCAGGACGAGTACTTGAAGTACAAGTACTTGAAAAAATCAAGTACCAAGTATCAAGTACTTTTCAAGTTTTCGGATACGACTCGTAAATTCTGGTACTTGGGTCATGACATGTCAAATTGACCAAGAGTTGGAATAGACCACTTTCAATTTCGATGAAATATGGTCAGAATTTTTCGCTATTAACAAATTTTGTAATTTATTAAAAAGTTTTGTAAAAAAAAAAAATTTTTACCAAAATTCGAAAATTTATATTTTTAAAACAAAAAAAAACACCATTTTGGAAATTTCAAGATTTTTTAATTTTTGAAACAAAACAGCACCATCCTGAAACTTTCAGGATCTTTTAAGATCAATCCAAATTATATTTTAAAAAAATTACCAAAAATTTAATGTTGATCGTACATTGCACGAATATTAAAAATTCAAAAATTCATATTTTTGAAAAAACAAAAACCACCTCTCTGAAAATTTTAGGATCTTTTAAAATTAGTACAAGTTATTATATTTAAAAAATTTAATCAAAATTTTAATGGGCAACTTGGATTTTTACGATTTTTGAAAATTCAAAATTCTCTAAATTCATCATTTTTCAAAAATTTTTTTCGGCATTTTTTTTTTTCGTAGCCCCAAGTATAATCTTTAAGACGAACCCAGAACGATTTTTTCGTAACTATAATAGTTTTCGAAATATTTAAAAAATAAACTTGAAAAAATTGTGAAATTTTGAATTTTCGAACAAAATTTTTTAATTTTTTTCCGTTGTTAGAACTTCGTTTTATGATAAAAGAAAACTTCTGACCAAATTTCATCGAAATTGAAAGAGGTCGATTCCAAATATTGGTCGATTTGACATGGAATGACCCATATTCAAAGGCTTTGCACATGCAACCATCAGCAAGACACATTCAAAAGTACTTGATACTTGTACTTGAAAAAAGTACTTCAAGTGCAGAAAAGTAGTTGAACTTTTCAAGTACATACTTCAAGTACAGAAAGTACTTGAAAAATGTAAATACAATACTTGAAGTACTTTTTAAGCACTTTGTACTTACAAGTACTCTACTTCAAGTACTTGCAAGTACCGAGTACTTTCAAGTACTGCCCAGCTCTGGTTTAAATTTCAAATAAATCGGATAAAAATTGAGCGAGCTATGCTGTATGCAGATTTGAAAAACAATTTTTTGAGAAAATATCGTTTACCGTTAAAAAACTGATTTACCAGCGCTCAGAGGCATCTCTGAAAAAAAAGTATAAAAATTGTTTATAAATTAGTCCGTCCCAAAATAGCTTTTGTCTATCATTTTTGAGTACTTTATGCATCATTCAAAAAAATGAAAAATAACCATTCCTGGTTGTATAACCCCTGAAAAAGTATTTCAGGTTCTCTCGACTCCAAGCTCCTCGTTAAAGTCGACATTCTATTCGCAAATGACTCAAATGAAATTGCTTCGCGACGCAAAACCGATTGAGAGACTTCGCGATAACGTAATAAGAGTAATGTGAAACGAGTCACGTACTTTATTTACGAAGAGCTGAAACAGAGAGAGAGAAGAGCTCATGGATTTCTCGCGAAGCTCGTATCAGAGTTCTCGGTTTTTCTTTATCATCTTTTTTTCCAGAATGACGCATTCCACGACGTAATATCTATTTTACCGAACGTGAGATTGCGGTTTAAGTTGAGAGGAAAAATGAATCTTATTTCATTCATAAATTTTGGTTTTAGATATCGAATGTAACGAGGAAGTTTGTCCGAAGGCTTATCTCTTTGTTCTTTGGTTACAGGCATGTACACAATGCGCATGCTCGACAACAGCAGCAACAATGCATCGGGACCAATCGGTGCGGCTGCTCTGCCGGGCGTACAGGCAGCCGCCGGTACACCATCGGCGGGAACCGTTGTGACCACTCTGACGGGTGTCACGGACGAGAGAATGGACGCATCGAGCGACAGCGCGGTCAGCAGCATGGGAAGCGAACGCGTGCCTTCCCTGTCGGATGGCGAGTGGATGGAAACAGGCTCGAATTCGAGCCACACACAGGCCGATTCGCACTATTCCATGGACTATGCCAGGTTTGTAGAATGCAACAATTTTCTCTTCTTCCCAAAAAATTCCTATTTAAATTTCGCGGGTTTTTCCTTCAATTTTTCCCAAATTGATGTAACAGTGTGTAGTCAACGCTTTCCAGTCTCTCAATATTGTGTAGAAAGCAGGGGGCTGGCACTCCCGAATTTTCGTGACCCCGTTAGTGACGCCGCGTAAACTAATCCACCATGCGGCGCTAGTAGTCACCTGCAATACCCCTACTTCCCCCACTCCAGTCGCGCAGCGTCGGCATCGTCTGCTTAATTCGTCTGCGCATGCCTCGCGACGAAAAAGATGACGAAATAATACGGAGAAGCGCTGTAGGGGTATTGCAGGTGACTACTAGCGCCGCATGGTGGATTAGTTTACGCGGCGTCACTAACGGGGTCACGATATTGTTAAGAAATGTATCCCAGTGTCACCCCCCTGGTAGAAAGATACAAAAGGTCACGAAGCAGAGGCGGTAGACGAAAAAAGCAGTACAAGCACAGATTACTATATTACCGACCGTCGGTAATGGTAGGATCGAACTTTATTATTTTTGAAATTTTGATTTTTGTATTATAAAATATCGCTTTCTATAGATTAAAAAATTGAATGAGACTCGATAATACTATGTTTTTAGTCACATAAAAAAAATTGTTCTTTTATTGAGAGACGCCTCGGCGTCTTGCCGCCAAATTTCAAAGAGTTATAGTTGTATACAAATATTTTCGTTTCACTTTTCAGCAAATATCGAATGCCCTATGACTGCAGCTATTCCGTTGCCGGAAGAAATGGCGGCGCGCAGCGCTGTCCAGCTGAAAGAGGCGTTCCACCCGTTGCCCAGAAAAAGCATCAAATGTTCGCCAAGCGATATTTTCAGGAGCAAGGAACTGGTGTGTAACGATAAAATTTGAAAATCGAATTCGTAAAAGAAAAAGAAATTTTCTTGAAAAAAGTTCTACATCGCTTACTCACCATCTTTCGGCCATTTTTAATTATGTTTTAATTTTGAAGACTCGTATGAATTTCCGAGTGAGTCCGATTTTCATGATTTTTCAAATTCGCCTGAAAAACATCCTGATTTTTGCAAATTTAACTTGCATACCACCTTTGCATTGTCTTGACCAGAGATCGGCAGTAACGACATTTTCAGGCGCATTTTCAGAAAATATTATGAACTTTTGGAAAATTAATAATTTTTAAATCTAAATTTTCAATTACCCGACAATGGTTAATGGAAAAAAATAAATTTCCAATCATCCAAATAATCGGTATTTGGTCGAAAAATAATATTAATTACTCAGAAAATGGATAATTGGTTTGAAAATATTTCCAATTGTCCGAACAATCGGTAATTGGTAAAAAAATAATATCAATTAATCAGAAAATTGGTAATTGGTCTGAAAATATTTTCAATTATCCGAATAATCAGTAATGGGTAAAAAAAATATCAATTAATCGGAAAAATGGGTGATTGGTCTGAAAATATTTTCAATTATTCAAAAATCGTTCGTTGGTCGAAAAATAATATCAATTTTTCAAAAAAATGGGTACTTGGTCTGAAAATATTCTCAATTATCCGAATAATCGGTAATTGGTCGAAAAATAATATCAATTTTTCAGAAAAATGGGTAATTGGTTTAAAAATATTTTCAATTTTTCAGAAAAAATTTACTAATTTATTGAACATTTTCGGATATATATAAAGATAATCACTCCTATTTTTTCAAAAACACATTTTCGATAAATTATTAATTTTTTCTGTGAAATTGAAAATATTTTCAAACCAATTCTTACCTATATTTCTGAGTAATTGATATTATTTTTTAACCAATTATCCATTTTTCTGAAAAATTGATATTATTTTCCGACCAATTACCCATTTTTATGAAAAATTAATATTATTTTGCTACCAATTACCCATTATTCGGGTAATTGAGAATATTTTCAGACCAATTACCCATTTATCTGAAAAGTTGATATTATTTTTCGACCAATTACCGATTATTCGTATACTTGAAAATATTTTCAGACCAATTACCCATTTTATGATTAATTGATAGTATTTTTTTACCAATTACCGATTATTCGGATAATTGGAAATATTTTCAAACCAATTACCCATTTTCTGAGTAATTGAAATTATTTTTCGACCAATTACCGATTATTTGGATAATTGAAAATACAATTTCAGATAATTTCAATTTTTCCATCAATTGGTATTCTATTTTTTCAAATTATCGATTTTCCATCAATTGAAAAATGGAAAATCGTAATTTTTTTTGCCGATCCCTGGACTTGACCCATTGGCATGATGTTTTTGAGGCAAGTGGAAAAAGTCATAAAAATGCATAATGCGCCACATTTCTTTCTGCAAAATATGTTTTTCATGAAAACGAAACGTGACACTTTGGTACGTTCATTTAAAAAATAAAGAAAGTCAGATCTATCGAATATAGAATATCAACATCGCTAATAATGATCGTTCGGTTTTTAGGCTCACCATTGGGCGCTAGCGGTCATCCGACGACACCGGTAAAATACGAATACGATTCGCAAACAGTTGGCGCTGGTGCACCGGGCAACGCTTATTCCGGACCGATCGAGGGTGCAGCAGGCCCTCAGCCTGAAATGAAGTACAGTTGCAGCGTTGATTTTTCACGTCATCAGTCGCCCCGTAGCGCGATCGAGCACGTTCATCACAATCATACTTACCATTTGCCGGCCGAAAGCTCAGGATCTCTCCAGCGACCAGTTTCGCGCGACAAGAAAGGTAAAATTTAGGGAAAAGAAAATCAGCAAAAATGTTCCCCAATCGAGGAATCAAGAAAATTTTATGACAAAGAAAAAACTCCACGATACATATGAGGGATTCCCCGTCAAGTCAGCCACCCCATTTTTTGAAATCGCCAAACATCGCATACAAATTTTCAGAAAGTAGTTCTAACTATCAAGAATATTTGTGATTTTTTTCAGATTTTTAAATTACATTCTTTAGCCGGAAAAAAATACAAAAAATTTGTTTGTCTCATTTTGTAACTCCAAAATTAATCATCGTACCAAAAAAAAAGTAGAACATAAAATTTAGGATTTTCAACGTGCCTTTCACTGAAATTTTTTACACCCTCCGCCGAAAGCTCTATATACCATTTTCGGAGGAAATAATGGTTTGATTTTTTTTTCTCAGAATTGACATCTTCGATTCGTCTGTAGTTTTAACAGTTTTTTACTTGATATATTTACAGAGTATAAAAAAATTGGCGTAGTGGAGAATCCATTATTTCAAATGCATTTTTATTGACACAATCTATCATTATAGAGTGATTTAACGAAATAGTGTAGATATTGATATTTTATCATTATTAATCGTAGACAGGGAAAAATAATAAAATAATCTCGTTTTGATACTGCGAAGACGATTCCAGGAACAAAGCAGTATCGTTGCTTCATTCCCAAAAATCATGCCCAAATCGAACTAAAAAAGTACTCATTGGCCATAGAAACATCGGTGTATCCAAAGAGGGTAAATTAATTTTTTTTTTTTGCAATCGAGGGACGTGAGTAGCCTTTGGCTTTAATTTGAATAGATTTTATCGGTGTACATGGGTCCATTGATAAAGTTTATTAAAATGTACAAAAAGATATTTAAAAAAATAATAATGAAAAAAGTTTAAAAAATTGAAAAAGTACAAACAATAAACAAAATTGCGGGATTTAGAAAATATCTATAGATAGTCCAACCCTGTTGATGCACAGAGAAATTTGTGTATTCGTTTGCGATGAAAAACGCATGGGAAGGAATGGATTCTCCACTAAGCCAATTTTTTTATAGTCTGTAAATATATCAAGTAAAAAACAGTTAAAACTAGAGACAAATCGAAGATGTCAATTCTGAGAAAAAAAAATCGAAACATGATTTGCTTCGAAAATGGCATACAGAGCTTTTGGAGGAGTTCGTAAAAAAATTCAGTGAAAAGTACGTTGAAAATCCTAAATTTCATGTTGTACTTTTTTTTTCGTACGATGAAAAATTTTCGAGTTACGAAATGGAACGAGAAATTTTGTTGTATATTTTTTTCCGGCTCAAATGTGTAATATAAAAATCTGAAAAAAATCACGAATTTTCTTGACAGTTAGAACTACTTTATGAGAAATTTGTATACGATTTTTGGTGATTTCAAAAAGTGGGGTGGCCGACTTTACGTGGAATGCCTCATATAATAAAATTGATAATTGAGCGAAAGAAGGGAAACTTTCGCAATGGAGGAAATGAAACTTAACATATTTGTTTATTCTGCAATTGACAGTTCGGCGAAGCGAAGTCGATGAGCATCTGACGCGTGACGAAAAACGCGCTCGTTCGTTAAACGTCCCAATCGCCGTTCATGATATTATCAACTTACCGATGGACGAGTTCAACGAGCGTCTCAGCAAGTACGATCTCAGCGAGGCGCAATTGTCGCTGATACGCGACATCAGGAGACGCGGCAAAAACAAAGTTGCGGCACAAAATTGCCGCAAACGAAAACTCGATCAGATCATTAGTTTGGCTGATCAGGTTAAGGAGATGCGTGATCGTAAAATGAGACTCATACGAGACAGAGATTTTATGCTACTCGAGAGACAGCGCGTAAAGGACAAATTCAGTCAACTCTATCGTCACGTTTTTCAGGTGAGTCAATTATTTCCCGTGATTGGTTTTAAAAACAATTGTCTAAATTTGAATTTGCACATTTGTTCTTCAGGATTTTTTGCCACTTGCGTGGAGCTTCTTTATGAGAATGCCTTTTATAAAAATTGTTATTGCATTGGATTAAAAAAAAATATGTTTGGCTCTCTCATAAAGTCCAATTATAAGAATCTTATCCATGATTGACAGAAATGGTTTCACATTTAGCTGAAATCAAAGCAGATCTCGAAAATAATAAATAAATAATAAATAAGCAGGTTGAGTCATACGCTTGACCTTTAAAAGTTAACTCGAACAATTTCAAGACTTGAAAGACAAAAAAAAATCGTTGTTTTAATTCAATTTCTACTTTCCGTTGGGACTCCAAACCTAGAGAAAAGATGTTTCTCTAAATGTCCATCCTTGGAGAAAAAATTAGCAAGATATCTCGAAGATAATTCGGATTAACAGACATTTGAAGAAAATAAAAATTAAAAATGTTATTAAATTTCAACTTCATATTCACAATATTCATATTAAACGGTGTAATTCGTATTAAAAAGGTGGATCGCCTGATAACTTTCAACCCGGTCCATCGAAGTAGCCTTCAGCCTCCTCTTAAGAGGAGGCTAAAGGCGACATTCGGACCTCTCGCTCTCACACGACCCCTATCATCCTTTCTCTCTCGCACTCGCACGAAAAATGTCGGTATTTAGCCTCCTCTTAAGGATGTTGAGTCCCAAATCGCAAATGATGAGAAATTTCTGAAAAATTGGTATGTTTTTGGATGAATGATTTAAGAGGTGGTGTAGAAATTTCACGACGATTAGGAAGCTCGTTATCGAACAATTAATATTAACAAATTAAATTAAATTAAATGTAGTCTTATGGAAACTGATATAACTTTGCGATGAGTTTTTTTTTTGACCTCTCCATTTTTTAATATCTACACTATATTGAAAGCAACGGAGACAAAACGAAGTTTATTGATAAATATTTTTTATATTTGTTTAAAAAATTGTTCTTAACAAAATGTTAATATTTTAATAACGAGCTTCCTAATCGTCGTAAAAATTTTACCCGACCTCTTGAATACTTCATACAAGAACATACCAAATTTTCAGAATTTTCTCATCATTTTTCATTTTAACCCTTAAGGTAGAACGATACCTCTTTTGCGGGGCAGGCGGTGAGAGGGGTACTCCTATGCTTAAACATGGGGAGAGTCTCGTGTTACCAACTGCACAAAAATTATAAGTCGCATGTATATAGGTATACGAGAGCACGGAGAGAGCGCGTTCGCCGCGCCGGGCTGCTGCGCATATAGCTATAGATATAGAAGAAGATAGAGAAAAACTGCGTTTAATAATTTTCTTTTGCACATTGCAGCTTATTGGTACGATGAAATTGCTATAAACTTTGCGGGAGTGATCTTGAGAGTTGGTTCATGTACTTGTGTTAGTTTCATCAAAAAGTGGCTTTTTTAACGGTACTTTTTCAATGTTTTTTTGCGGTTTTTGACCCTTTTCCATAAGATCCAATGTAAAAAACTAATTCGATTTTCTCAGAAACGGTTCGATCGAATCCGTTGAAATTTGTCGAGCGAACATTTTAGTCAATTTCAAACGTATCTACCAGTTTTCATCAAAATCCCTCTTTTTTGATATATGGCATCGTTCTACCTTAAGAGGAGGCTAAATACCGACATTTTTCGTACGAGTGCGAGAGAGAGAGGATGATAGGGGTCGTGTGAGAGCGAGAGAGAGGTCCGAATGTCGCCTTTAGCCTCCTCTTAAGAGGAGGCTAAATACCGACATTTTTCGTGCGAGTGCGAGAGAGAAAGGATGATAGGGGTCGTGTGAGAGCGAGAGAGAGGGTCTTTAGCCTGCCCTTAAGAGGAGGCTAAATACCGACATTTTTCGTGCGAGTGCGAGAGAGAAAGGATGATAGGGGTCGTGTCCGTGTGAGGGCGAGAGAGAGGTCCGAATGTCGCCTTTAGCCTCCTCTTAAGGAGTTTGAAGTAATTATAGAATTCTGAAAATTTAATATGTTTTTACATGAAGTATTCAGGAGGTCGTGTAAAAATTTCGCGACGATTAAGAATCTATTTATTGAACAATTAACATTAAAAGATTTCATAGGGACTCAACATCCTTAAAATGCCGTTTGTTAAATTAGTTCACGTTGACTTCCGGCGAAATGGCATAAAAAAACGTTCCAGACCTTTTTTGAAGTTTTGTCCGGAAACTTTTCGCCAGTAGTGTTACATCTATTGAATATTTCCAAAAAAACACTCATTGGCACTATCAAAAGTTCTTACAAAAGAAAAATCCATCAATATCAATTTAATAATAATAATAATAATAATAATAATAATAAATATTGGTGGCATTTATTTTCTTCCAGTCGCTGCGCGATCCCGATGGGAATCAGTATCATCCTTACGAATACAGTCTTCAATTATCGGCCGACGGAAATGTCCTGCTTGTGCCGAGAAATCAAACAAATCCACATCACTCGCGCTCATCGACGATGGAACCAAAGTCCAAGCCGGAACCCGAGCACAAAGAATGAGAAAAAGCCGAATGAGAAACAACGAGAACAACAAAAGCAAAAAAATTGCTACAGAGCATATGGAATGTGCTCCCAAATGATTGGCAATCAGGAGACTCGAAATGTCAAACGGACGAACAAAATGCCTGTTAAGCCGACCAAAACTGATAATCGTCGAATCTTACCGGCTTTCGCGATGCGATCGAATGCATAAAGCCGACATCGAGAACACGCATCTTTTATAAATTACACTATGGCGAGCTATTCTTAAAAAAAAAAAAACGAAAAGATTATGGAAGAAAAAGCCCGGATGATGAGTCGTAAAAACGCTTATTTTAGGACCCCGTTAGGATACGAATCGCGAAGCTAAATCCCATCACTTTCTGACCGATGATTTGGATCTCGAAGATCCATTTTGGTTTTAGATTCGTGAATAAATCGAGTCACGTTTCTTCGATCGAAGAAGAACGCGATTGTCAAAGGTCTACCCTTTTTTTCGCTCAATCGTACGTAACGAAGAGCGCCGATTTCTCACTTTGCAACATTGATGACGAAAAAGTGAAATGACGTTTCGTGAAAGTCTCGTGTTTCGTTGAGATTTCGCGCGACTCTTTGATCCTATCGAATGTGGATTAAATTGACAACGATACGTCATTATTATCATCGATATCGCGATCGACGAACGAGACGAAAGAGAAAGCGAGGAGATTCAACGAGTTTTTTTTCTTTTTTTTTTTTAAATTCTCGTTGAAAACTAGATAAATACGGGAACACAAAAATGTGAAACATACGCGATCCCTCCACAGACTCCTTGCGAACTCTTTCAAAGTTCGATCTTTCATTTTGTCCCAATATATAAAAAATTAAAAAAAAAAAAATTGAGGTACTTGTTATTGTTTTATACTTGTAACGTAATAAATAATGTGAAATTCTTATTCGTAACGAAAAAAAAGAATTCTCAGTAGCCCAATTCCATTAATTCTCATCCTTGTGTTCGAAAGAAAAAGAATTTCATAATTTTACCGAATTCATGAAAATCTAGGTGTTTCTTGAAATTCTGTGCTACGGGACAGTTGGCATTGTTGATCTCGTGCATTTTATATTTTCTCCCGCTGAATAGACGGAAAAAAAAATCACATTTCGACGCGATCGAAAGCAATTCACTATGATCATTTCTTCGCCCCGAGTGATTTGTGTATTAACGTGTAATGTATAGATTTAGAATACTAAAATGACGATTGCAACGAAATGTGATAAACATATAAGGTGCGAAAGGTACTAAAAAAATTATAAAAAAAACAAAAAAAACCGGGTTGAAAGAAAATCCACAAGTGTGTACAAAGTTTTTTTTCTACTGAAATAACCGAATGAGGAAGTTGCACAACGAGCAAAGTTCCAAGATAATGTTTTCTTCTCTTACTATTAAGATGCGAGCGCTTATTACCAGCTAAAACCTCACCACGAATCTGAAAGATTGCCCCATTCGATGAAACATACGCAGCAAATTCTTTTTCGCAATTATTGCATTGAGGGAATACTAAAAAAATAAGTATTTTACGCAAAAACGTGCAACGTTGATTTTTTTTGCAAGTATGCAATGAAAATTAGTTTTTGCTGCTTAAAATAAAAATTTTCTTGTTGAAAAAATTAAAAAAAATCAAATTTTCTCGGCTTTTAAGATGTTTTTTTTTACCTCAAAGCCGTTTTTTATCTTGGAATTTTTTTTTCATATTAAAATCTTGCGGATAAAGGTACATCAATTATTAAAGTGAGAAATAATTTAACACCTCGCAACTTTTGGTCGTCAGGAAAGGTTTTACGCGCGTTAAACGCTTAAATTTTGAACGCCAACACGAACCGTGCATTTAAGTGATATATAATATATATAAATAAGATAAATAGTGTAATCGACGAGTGTTATGGTTATTATTCGATAAAAGGCAAATGCTTGAGGTATTTACTGCACATATTACCTCACAATAACGAATTCCCGACGAACCGTACATATATATTAAAAATATATATATATACACATACATAAATATATATATATATATACATAAATCTTGTAACAATAAAAGTTTTAACTGACAAAAAGAAATATGCTTTTTATAATGCAAAATGAAAAACTAAGTACGAAGTAGCGCGAATTTTGTGAAAAATTTCTGCAAAGCCTGCTATGATTAATATTTATAATAGTCATGGATTTCGACGCGAAATGAGACATTGATAAAACAACATATTTTTGTAACGCAAAAAGAAAAAACGAAAAAACCGAGAGACAAAGAACAGTCAGGTATTTCACATTTGCCTTTTTATGTAAATATCGATGTAGCTAGTATAATTTTCTATAAATATTATACATAATAAAAATAATAGTATATATATATATATATAGATATATGAAATATATATAAATACGTATAAATAAATCTTACGTTATTATATATATTTATATTCATACATATGGGGCACTCCATGTCAAATCAACCACTTTTAAGCCCGACCCCTTTCGATTTGGCTGATTTTTTTTTCCTTTTCTACCCCATTAAAAACATTTTACGGGAAATTTTCGAATTTTTTTACCCAACTTAAAAAAAACTTTTTTTTCAAATAGCTATATCTTCTTCAAAAGTTGACTGATTGAGATGTTTTTTTTTCAACGTTTTCGTATTTTAATGTACTTTGGGAGCAAAAAATTTTAAGATATTAAAATCTATGAAACTATTTACATTTCTAGGAAAATCATCTTTTTCTCGAAGTTCGACATTTTTAATTTTTTTTTTTCACTAAAAAAATACTTTGATCAATTCCGGAAAAAATGCCGCTCAAAATGGAGTGGGCCGATTTTTCCTTTTTTTTTTTTAAACAAAAACAAAAAAAAATCGAAGATTACCACTTAAAATTTTTTTCTTCTTCTCAATTTTTCAGACTCAGAGGTCTTTTATAAATCCTCAAAAATTTCGAGAATGGTGTTTTGTGAAATAAGCCCAGCTGGGAATTTTTTTTTTCGAATCGAAACAAATAGGAGGAAATGTCGGCCCACTCCATGTTAGGCAGCATTTTTTCCGAAATTGATCAAAGTATTTCTTGAGTGAAAAAAAATTAAAAATGGCCCACTTCGATAAAAAGAAGATTTTTCTCGAAAAAGTAGATTTATAAATTTTAATATCTCGAATTTTTTTTGTATTTTTTTCGGAAATTACATTTAAAGACGAAAATTTTTAGAAAAAACGTCCTAATTAGTCAATTTTTGGAGAAGTTCCAGCTATTTTTTAAAAAAGCCTTTTTTTGGGTTGGGTAAAAAAATGAGAAAATTTCCTGAAAAATGTTTTTAACGGGGCAGAAAAGAAAAAAACATTTCAGCCAAATCGAAAGGGATCGGGTTCAAAAGTGGTCGATTTGACATGGAATTACCCATATATATGCGAATGTGTATATGTGTACGAATACGTTAACATGAACGAGATGAATGAAAAAAAAAAAAAAAATAGTATGTATATCAAAACGTAAAAAGCAATGTGTTTTTTCTCGCCAATTAATATTCAGCCGTTTCCACTAAGATTTACAATCATATGATTCGTATTCTATAAATATCTTGGGTGTAGGATGCCTTTTACGTACTTGATGGGCGACCCTGCGTGCGCTTGAAGTAAAGATGTTCATTAAAGAAAAGAAAAAAGAAAACACGACAACGATATGTAAAATATGTGTTTTTTCGGTGGATTCAAGAAAAAGAATAATTTTACTATACTTGAATCCTTTTTTTCCTTATATTCTAGCCGTTATTAGATTTTTCTCATAATGTGTACAAATGAAGTTGGAATAAAAAAAATCTCTGGGATAAAGTACACGATGTTTTACTCGAGGGCGCTTTTCTTGTGTATTTTTGTGAGAAAAACAAAGTTTTAATATATTATTGAGGTGCGATTCTGAAGAAACTACGAGTACGAAAGAGATGGAAGCAATTTTCGAATAAATGTCATTTCGAAATAATGGATTTTTAGCGTAAAAGCGAAGAATCATCTTAAAGTTGATTTTGAAAAAAAAAAATGTCCGCAGGTTTGGGATGATCCAAAGTTTCTGTTACCGATTGAGTCAGGACGTGACGCCTGGATCGGTAATAAAACAGCGCGATAATTATCGAAAAGCCGTTATAATGATCTGTGACAAAAAAATATTTCAGAGTGATGTGTCCACATGAATTTATTGGAAAATTTATGCATCATTAATTATTGGCAACTAATCAACATCGAATAACGAATGCTTAATTAATAAAATATTGTTAATATACGAATGTGCTGGATGGTTCAAGAGTAATAATAAATATCAGAGGAAGCGATATTTAAATATAAAACATAACTCTTACAGCTATTGGTTCGAAAAAAACAAATCCTGATCCGTATTACCCCACCTGCCTGCAATATCCGACCCTCATTATCCCTCAAATTTCATACAATGACATGGAAATTAGTTATTCATTTTCACTAATTACCTTCATGAATCATTCGTACAAATATAATTTCAACAGGATTGAGAATTTTGTAAAGTGAATTACCAATATATTGTAACTTTTCTTCATTCACAATTCCAACTCCCTAAAATATGTAAACCCAATTATCAAAAGCGATTTTAGACTCTTCAATTTAAAAATAGAGTGAATATGTTGAAAAAAGATAAAATGTAAAAAAAAAAAGATAAATGATGAACAACGAAATACGGTTTTTCACACAAAACATTTTAATTGAATTATATTACATGTGCATAGTATGAAAAAAAACTATGACTCAATCGTTGTCGGTTGAAAACCGTTTGGCGATAATTCCAGACTAAACTAAACCAACATAAAGTTGCACGAGATGAAACGTGACGAACTTTTCTGGATGGCCGATGATCCTGTTATTCGAAGTATCGAGGCACGAACAAGCGTTTGTTTCTTTTCTCAATCATGTTCGCGAAGCACACGTCTCGTAACAATATCCGTATGAAAAAAAAAAAAAAAAAAAAAAAAAACAATGCCCACGCTTTGTCATTGACTATAAATTACGAAGTTCCGTTGAACACTGCCAAAAAACGCACACACGAGCGAAACATTTTTTTCTCGCGTGGTCCGTTTTTGGTGATTTTTTCATTCTTCACAAACCAAGAAGAAACGGCAGAAGAGTGAAGAAAGGAAGAAAAGATGTAAACGTTTATTCAAAGTTTTCGAGGATTGATTCCGCGACATTTTCGACCGCATTAATGATGTTTTGAAAACAAAAAATTAAATAAATTATTCAAAAAAATCGCGAATGAAATTTTTCGATTGTTAAAAAACCGAAGATAAGATCTACAAATGTCACGAAATTTAGCGTGACGGCTGATGATTGATATCTCTGCTATTCGCAAATTAATTGATCCGCTATAGACGCTGGAACGGTTTTCTCTCGGTGAAAAAGTTCTTCAGGACCAATACTTGGCCAACTGTGATAATTAGTATCGCAGCGGTTTCCATAACCGACCACCACAATACTCGTTCGTTGAGATCCTCTGCACGTTTTCGTCCTTGCGCCTCGCGCAATCTGTGCGATGTTTGATAATCCACCATCCGTACCAAATTCTTGTGTATCTCTTGGGCCGAAGATTCCATCTGGAGTACAAGAAAGCATTTTTTTTTTGAATCATGAATTGAAAACAAAAGTAACAATATTTTTGGTAATACAACTTGTAATGAAAAATAGGAAACTATGGAAAATGCATTGTACAGGATAATTGCAATTATAGTCTAACTTATCTCAGGCTAATTGTTGTGTCCAAAAAATATTGAAAACAAAAATTCACATAGATTTCAATGATCCCTTTAAAAAATATAGTTCCCATCCCTGGAGATTAATTTACACCCCCTTAAAGGGAGATGGAATACAACCATTATCACATGAAAAACTGAAAACAGCTGCTTTTGTCAAGAAGTCACGATGGTAAAGTTTGCATGGTTACAATGCAACGAAAATAATTTTGTTCAATTCATTTTTAGCGATTTTTACGTTTAGCTTGTGCATTTGGGTCAAAATTCCGAAAGGCAGCATGCGTTTGAGAGACACTCTGGATTTTTTTTTGGATTTTTAAATCGACCAGTTTCACTGTGCCGATGACGTCATTTTTTTGAAATTTCTTGAATGTCATGTTTTGATCAATTTCTCTAGACCCCTGTAATTAAAAAAAAAATTTGACATATATTTTCATCGAAAAAGATCTCAGCTTTTAAAAAAAAATATTTCCAAATACGTACCTATTCGTATAAGCATAGAAAAATAGGTTTTTTCCTCAAAAAGGCGTTTTATCGATGAGCCTACACTCTAATCTGTTTTTTCATTTTTTTTTCTTCGGATTTCTGAGGTTTTTTTGCACGAAAAAACTCTTTTTCCAGAGTGGGATCTCTGCGGCATCAGACCGTTATATATTAAATATAATCTGAGGTGCTGTAAATATCGAGAAAATAGTGCGGATACAATACTGCTTACTGCGCTATTATTGTATTGTATTGTTACTATCATTTTTTATCCAGGTCGTTATGGGTTTTTAACTTAACTTTTAATTTATTAGTACTGTAACAGAAGGATTTGACTATGAAAAAAATAATAATACCCTGAAAGCAATATAATATACACGATTCCGGGGAATGGGTGTGTAAACAAACTTTAAAAAACATCCATTCATCTTTTATGAAAATATTAATTGACGTATGGTTAATTTTTCGCCAAGAAATTGTTAAATATATATATTTTTTTAATATACTCAAAAGCAACCAATGTAAAACAAGTAAAAATTGTTAAATATTTTTTTTTTGCGCAAAATTAAACATGCGTCAATAAATATTTTCATAAAAGATGAATGGATGTTTTTTAAAGTTTGTTTACGCACCCATTCCCCGGAGTCGTGTATATTATATTGCTTTCAGGGTATTATTATTTTTTCTCATAGTAAAATCCTCCTGTTAAGGTACTAATAAATTAAAAGTTAAGTCAAAAACCCATAACGACTCCGATAAAAAATGATAGTAACAATACAATACAATACTAGCGCAGTAAGCATTATTGTATCCGCACTATTTTCTCGACATTTACAGCACCTCAGATTATATTTAATATATAATGATCTGATGCCGCAGAGATCCCGCTCTGGAAAAAGAGTTTTTTCATGTAAAAAAACCTCAGAAATCCGAAAAAAAATATGAAAAAACAGATTGGAGTGTAGCCCCATCGATAAAACGCCTTTTTGTGGAAAAAACCTATTTTTCTATGCTTATACGAATTGGTACGTATTTAGAAATATTTTTTTTTTAAAGCTGAGATCTTTATCGATGAAAATATATGTCGAATTTGTAACAAGGAGGGGGGTTAGACAGGGTTGTGCTTTAAGTGTAGTGCTTTTTGATTTATATATAGATGATTTGGAGGATCTGTGGGAAAGAAAAAATGTGGGGGGAGTTGTTATTGGGAGGGAAAAAATATTTGCAATAAAATATGCAGACGATGTAGCTGCAATCGCAGAGACGGTGGGAGGGTTGAGGAGTATTTTGAAAGACTTGGAAAATTGGGCGGGAGAGAATATGATGGAAGTAAATGCAAAAAAAACGAAAATAATGATATTTAAAAATGGAGGTAGAATCAGGGTTGGGGAAAATTGGGAATATAAGGGCGAAGAGGTGGAAATTGTAAATAGTTTTAAATATTTGGGTTATTGGTTTACTTGTAAAAATTCGGTTTGGGTTCATGGGAAAAAGACTGCAGGTAAAGCGCAAAAAGCAATGAATAAGGTGTGGGGCATTTGGAGGAGGGCAGGGAGAGATTTAATGGAGGAAAGGCTTTATTTATTAAATTCAATAGTAAGGGCGGGGGCAATGTATGGGGTTGAAATTTGGGGGGTGGGCGAAATAAGAATTTTTGAAAGAATCCAAAGTAGATTCTGTAAAATGGCGTTGGGCGTAAAAAGGACCACGCCAAGGTATATATGGAGAAGAGAGTTGGGTGTGCCGACGATGGAATATCTGGTAAGGGAAAGGGTTTTGCGATATATCGTAGAAGTAATGGGAATGAATGATAAAAGATGGCCAAAAATCTGTCTGTTGGAGGAAATAAGGGCCATAGTAAATCGTGTGCCGTCGAAGTGGGGGAAATACTTGAATGGGGTTTTAATTGATATGGGTGTGCAGGATATAATCGGGATGATCTGGGAACGGAGGGAGGTGAGGGAAATCGAGGCGAGAATAAGGGAGGGTCTAGAAAATTTAAAAACGGAGACATTGAGGAAAGAGGGGGAGAAAATAAAGGATTCAACGTACAATTACAGATATAAATTTATTGTTGAAAATGATAGTATGCCCTGGAAATATTGGTCTGAGGCGAATATAAGGGGTAAAGACAAGGAAATGTGGGCGAGAATAAGATGTGGGAATGTGGAAAGAGTGGGTAAGAAAGGAGAGAGTGATTGGATGTGTAGAATGTGTGACGAGCAGGATGAAACGTTAGAGCATATTTTGTTGTGTAAAAAAAGCAGAGAGGCGGTGTCGAAAAACGCGAGAAAAGGTGTGGAGGAATGGTTGGAAGGAATGGATGAAGGAGCGATTGTTGGGGAAATAATAAATATGTTGGGGGGAAAAATACAGATTGGGATATGTGCATACCTCAGGGAAATTGAGGAAGTGTGGTGTAAAAGGAGTTGGGAACGAGAGAATAAGCGAGCGGAAGAATGAATGGGTTCATAAGCGAGAGGCGAGTAGTTATAAGGTACGAAATTTTTTTTTAAGGATAATGATGAAAGGGAGTTTTTTTTTTTAAGTTACGTTTAAGATACATATATGTTTTCAGTCTTTGTATAAGTTTTGTAAAAAACCTTTTTAAAAGGTTTTGCAAATAAAACTCAATAATAAATAAAAAATATATGTCGAATTTTTTTTTTTTAATTACAGGGGTCTAGAGAAATTGATCAAAACATGATATTCAAGAAATTTCAAAAAAATGACGTCATCGGTACAGTGAAACTGGTCGATTTAAAAATTCAAAAAAAATTCCAGAGTGTACTCTCATACTGTACTATGTGCCCCTAAAGTTACAAAACAATCGTCGACTATGAGGCCCAAACGCATGCTGCCTTTCGGAATTTTGACCCATTTATAATTTGAAGACCTTAATAAAGACCTTGAAATACATTTCAACGATTTTTCACCTCTTCTTAGGTAAATTTCTTAGGAAGCATTAATTAAATTGATAAATAAACAATTGCCGTTGCATCGCAACGATGCAAACTTCAGTATCATAAGAAGTCAGGGTTTCAATTATATCAAAGTTTGTATCTTTGCAATGGAATAAAAATATATTTTTTAAATTAATTTTTAGTTATATTCATGCTTTGCTCGCGCCTTCAGCATCTCAAATCCTTAATAAAGACCCCAAAATATTTTTCGACAATTTTTCAATTTGAAAAGTTCTTAGAAAGAATGATTTTTACTGAAAAATAAACTATTTCCGTTGCGTTTGAACGATGCAAATAAACATCATAGGTTTCAAGCAAGCATTGTTCCCATATGCTCATTATTAATGATTCTATGGAAGTACTCTCCGCAAAACGTCAGTGGTTCTGCATCTGTATAATGATTCTCCATTAGTTTTTAAAAGTTCTTCGATATTTATTAAGGTAGTAATGAATATCGAAATTTGAACCCCCTGTGATGGGTTCAAAATCAATTTTTTTTTTTTTACATTTTTCGCAAGATAAACATCTTGAATATACTGTAAATGTTTCAGACCGAAATCTAAAATATTTTTTAAGTTATAGTCAAAAGAAGAGAGCAATTAACTCATGAGTTAATATTAATAATGACTAATTACTACGATTTAGCAATCACCGGAAACTGTAAATCTCTCGAAGAAATGAAAACAGCTTCGAGATAACTTTCATGAAATGGAAGGATTGCTCTATGCATCAGGCATAGCTGATTGACGTAAGTATAATTTTTGCATACAAAATCTGTTGTCAAAACTTTAAACGCGTTTTTCTCGAAACTACGTTTTTGAAACTTCCGGGAAGCACTGACTAAAAACTATTCAACCGATTTGGCTACAATTTTTACCTATCATTTTAGACACACAAAGCTAAATACCTAACCTTCAAAACCTTCTATTTATTAATAATAAATAAATTTTTTTAAACAATTAATTTAAAAAAAACACGGTTTCGAAGAGCTTTTTGTTCACAAAACCGCAATTTCGTTTTTTTTCTTAAAATATGCAAATTATAGGTTATAGACCTAGAATTAAGCCTATGAAACAATAATCTCTTTGGATTTTTTATTTGATTACTACGGAAGGCTGTGTGCTTCCCCGAAACAGGTCACCTTTTATTCAAGGACTTCACTTTGAAGTACAAAATCATAAACAAATTCATGTACAATAAAGTAAACAAAATTTTTTTTGTACTCTTCAAGATACAAATAACGTGTAAAAATTTCAAAACAATCGCATTCTATTTTGTTGTTTAAAAAAAAATAATGAACATACGTCGAAATTTCGGTCATCACGGTGGACTTCTATCCTTAATCAGCCTCCGGTGAAAGTAGAAAAATCATACCCACTCAAAAGCAATATCGAATAACGTCATTTAGAAAAAAATGGAAATGTAAAAATGTAAAATTTGGAATATAATTGTGGCGTTATAAAATTTTCCACTCGAATCTACATTTACCTGCGTCATGACAGTGACGTGTTCTTCCAAACCTGGAAGACTTTGTTCATTGCCGACTTGGAAATCCATATACACTAACTTATGCGAGAAAGTGGAGAATTCATTGCTGAAGCAGGCCTTGTATTCTCCGGTCAACGGCGCGGTAAATATGTGAGAATCAAATTGCATCTTAACTTGACGATATATGATCTCTTTATTCGGCGCTTCCAGAGTAACGTCAATGTCGTACTGACCGCCGGTTACAACCTGCGTAAAATAAACAAAAACTTTTAGCAGGTGATTATGAAAATAGAAACATGAACAATCATAAAATTCTGCATAAAAGAAGTGACCTTGGAGCCTCGGTTTTTTATTTTAACACGTCATCGATAAAGAAGGAATATTTTTTTTTCACAAAATCTGACAAATTTTTTGGAGTAAAACAGCGAGACTGAATCTTGGATCGTACCTGAAACTCGAGCGATGCTGTTTCATTTTTCTCGATATCCTGATAGAAACATTCTTTTGCGTTGTCCGGCAATTCGAAGGTTAACTCGACTCCGCCGGACAGTAAAATCGAGGATAGAAGCGACGTAACGAGAAGCCACGGCGTCCAGTAATCCATTATTGACGAGGTTAGAATGTATTATTGATAATTGCGGAGGTATTTACTTCAAGAATTCATTTAAATGACGTGGCACGCCTATGACAATTCGATTATTTTCACCCACGTATACACTTATCGCGTAATACCCGGCCGATTATAATGCCCAAGTTCTTCTTCTCCGTTGGTCTCTGTCTCTCTTCCACTATCAAACAAACTTTTTAACGTGGCCGGATATTAGTTGCCGTAGTTCTGAATTATATCTCTGTCTCTCTCTCTTTCTCTTTCTCTTTCTCACTCTCTCTCTCTCACACACTCTCACTCTCTCTCTCTCTCGCGCGCGCGCGTGATCGATCGTGGCGCCATCTGCTTCGCCCGTAATTCAAAATGTCTGCTGCAACGGTGGGAAAGAATGAATCGTGCATTCGGACAATGCGCTAAATCAACTTTGTGATGTCACTGTTGTTATTGTTCTTCGAATGACAAAATATCGCAAAATGATAGTAAATCGGTTTTAGTTCCACGCGATAATCTCGATTGAATGAAAAATGTGAGCACGCCGCGGTTAGTGGAATCCAATATTCAATTTAGAAAGTAAAGTGATATTTTATAGCTTTTTTGCGAATTCAAATTTTTATACGGACACCCGGTGAAAGAGTGCGACAGAGGAGAGGATATGTACGAAAGAGTATAGAGAAGTTTGTCATTTTCGTTTTTAATTCCTCATTAATGCAAGTTGCATGTGTATAATTGTGCGGAAAATTAATAAGATTATAAATGCTCATATTCTTCAACCTGCGAGATTCATCCGATACTATATAATCGCCGGACACCCCCCTCGTGTGTACCAATGCAAGAGTGCACACGTGGCTGTTGGGGGAATCGGGACGATGCGTGTGGCGCCTAGATTAGGGGGGTAGAAACGGCTCCGGCGTCCGTATATCGGGCTCATATTATTCCTCCGTATATCGTTCCCACACGGTACAAGCTATACATCGGAGTATATGAAGCATTCTCCGACAATTCGACTTTAGTTCGTTTCTTTCACGCATTTTTCTCAATGAAGTTGAAATATGTCGCAATTAGCAAAAAAATTCGAAAAAAAACAATATGCAGTACATCTCAAAACACATTGTTAATCTCTATGGGTGTTTTTCTGCATTAAGGATGTATCAAGAGACGCGGCAGCGTCTCCATCCAAAAATTGTATCTGATTGAAATTTCCGTACTTCGTGATACAATAAAAATCTGAAAAAATTAAGCAACATTTGGCAGGCTAAAAACAACAATTATCAATAATAATATTGCCCAATAGTTATTAATAAATTGTTTAAACGAATAATTATTCAACAATTTTTCCATGTTTTTTTTCTCAAATCGAATGCGTTGATTTTTCTGAAAGCATATGAATTTTTTCAGAATTTTCTCTCGATTTTGGAATATTATAAAAAACATTCTGAAATACAAACAAAAAACTGCCAATTTTGTATATGTTTTTGCATACAGGTTTATCATCAGCTTTGAAGAGTTTGAAAGACACTAGGCCAAAAAATACGTGAATAAAGCCATTCTAAACATTTCGAAACGGGAATTTCAAAATAGAAAGAGAAAATTCTGAAAAAAATCATATGCGTTCAGAAAAATTAACCTATTTGATTTGTTTAAGAAAAAAACGAACTTATGGAAAAATTGTTTAATAATTATTTGTTTAAACAATTTATTAATATCTTTTGGCCAATATTATTATTGATAATTGTTGTTTATGGTATGATTTTTATTATATCACGAAGTACGAAAGTTTCAATGAGATAACATTTTTTACTGAGACTGTGTAGGCAATCCTTTACAGTTTTAAGAATGCTTTGCCCCTACCATCCCACCCAAAAATGTTATCTTATTGAAATTTCCGTATTTCGTGATACAATAAAAATCTGAAAAAATTTAGCAACATTTGGCATGTCATAAACAACAACGATCAATAGTAATATTGCCCAAAAGTTATTAAATTGTTTAAACGAATAATTCATAATCATAATAATAATTATTATTATTCAACAATTTTTTGATAACTTCTTTTTCTTAATCAAATTGAATGCGTTAATTTTTCTGAATGCTGCTGAATTTTTTCAGAATTTTCTAGGAGTGTGCGAATAGCATTCGAATTGAATCGAATCGAATATTCGAACAATAATTTTTTGCTCTTAAACTGATCGACTTCGATGAAGAAGTTATGTTGTTCTATCATATATTTAACTTGATCATAATATTTTTTTATAGCTCACTATACTGAAGTAATGAAAATTTTTATAAAACATAACTTTGAAAAGAAAACTTCATTATCAACCTTTTAATGAAACGTAAAATAAAAAATATTTGTTTAGATATTATGAAAATACATCGTTAGCAAAATTAGCAAATAAATACAAACCGCTGATTTATCTGCAATATATTTCTCCCATATTTTGAAAAAATTTCAACGACAATGAAAAAAAAAGTCAATCGTTCTCTTTAGTTTCTTTTCCTCAGTTTTAACAATTATTGAGTGGTAAATAAGAAATGATTTTTTATTGTTATTATCGATGACTGTTTTTCTTTCTCGTTCTGAAATTTGGCTTTATATTCAACTACTGACATTAATTTGCTCAATAATTTTGACAATGCAAATATTTATTTAGGTTTTCATCATAAACAGCCATGGCAATAACAAGTCTCTTATTTTTTCTAGTATTTAGGGGTGTGCAAATATTCGAATTTACGAATTATTCGAGACGAATCGAATCGAATACTTCGAAAGTTTCGAATCGAAACTCGACTCGATTCGTCTCGCATAATTCGTAAATTCGAATATTCGCATACCGTTACAATTTTCCCTCTATTTTTAAATTCCCGTTTTTTAATTTTTATAATAGCTGTATTTATGTATTTTTTGGCCTAGTGTCTTTGAAACTTTTCAAAACTGACGAATAAACCTGTGTACAAAAACATATACAAAATTGACAATTTTTTGTTTGTATTTCAGAATGTTCTTTATAATATTTCAAAATAGAGAAAAACAATTCATATGCGTTCAGAAAAGTTAACGCATTCGATTTGTTTAAGAAAAAAAAAGAACTTATACCGAAAAATTGTTGAATAGTTATTTATTAGAACAATTTATTAATAACTTTTAGGCGATATTATTATTGATAATTGTTGTTTATGGCATGCTAAATGTTGCTGAATTTTTTCAGATTTTTATTGTACAACGAAGTACGGAAATTTCAATCAGATAAAAAAATTTAAGGGCATGCTAAACACCCCCTCCCCCGCCTTTCCGCTTTTGTGAGTGCGAGAGAGATAGCCTATAAGGGTCGTGTGAGAGCGAGGGAGCGGGTCTTTAGCCTGCCCTTAAGGCAAGAGAGACCCATTTGACGTAGAATGCTCCATATAGACATTGGCGTTTGTTACTATAAACGCAAATCCCCCCGTATCAAAGTGGTCTTGAGTCTCCGCCATCAATACACACACACACATATATATATATATATATATATATATATATATACATCTGTATTCTGTATGTGTATACGATAAAATCGCGTGACTATGACGGTCAACGTTGAGAGTGCACTGGACTTGGCGTCTCGATGATTTTTTCTTTTTCTTGTAATACTTTTATGCCGCTCTAATGGTAACATTAGCGGAAGCGTGAGAGACGATATAGCGTTATAGAGTGTGAAAGAGAGAAAGAGAGACAGATACATAGATCGAAGTACACGCACTGGCCGTATCGTAGTTGATGGCAGCACGATCGAGCGCGCTTCTGGTACTGGCGCGGACCGCGCGCACCACGAGTTTTCTTACGACCGCGCAACGAGACGGTTCATCCTGATGACCCCTCTCGGTCTCCCTTTCTCGTTACTTCGTTCTCGCGATTAATATACATGCAAAATAGAGCCTTGGTTCGATCAAAGCTTTAAGAAATTTGTGATATCGTCTACGGACGATTAATCTATGTAATTTAACAGCCGCGCAGAATTTCATTGAAAGTACAACGATGCGAAAACTTTAAAGCGACGCGTGATCGCTCGCGTCGCATTCTTTCGCACAGTTGTGTATACGTACAACATAAAATCGCGAAAGTTCGCGCGAGTGATGCACAGTGAATCTCTGTACGTTGGAAAAGACCGCGATGATAATACAGTGACTGCAAATACTATAATTTAGGAGTAATGAAAAAAGGTGAATGAAAAACTGTCCGGACAGAAATACATTACCGCAGTTTCCTGGTTGAAACGGTAAATCTAGTTATATCCGACCGGAGGGAAGTCTGAAGGAAGAACTTTATTTTTTATCACGAGGCAAATGATTGGGTGAGTAGAAAATATCGATCTATCGGCTCTCGTGGGCACGTCGAACGTTTTAACGGGCTTATCGAGCGAGATATATCTGTCAAATTTAATTCAGCAGACAGAACGATCCGAGCGTTTCGGCACATAAAATAAAAGTTTTATTTCACTTTCTTCGAGGTCTCGTTTTACTTTTAATTTCAACGAAAGACGAACGGACGACGCTCGTAAATAATAAATCCTACTGATGTGACAAATCGCGCAAATTATATTTGCATCTTTCGTCAATGAAATGTTTGTTGTTTGAAAATAGGATAATTGGCTATTACAGGTCACAAGGTTCCGACATAGGTAACAATATACAAGAAATTAGGTTTTCATGAATTCGAAGAAAAGTCACGATCGGAGTAAAAGTACTCGATGGAATATACTCCATTTTTATTATCCCCCAACGTCGTATATTATTCTCGGCTACGGGTATTCGCTTAATTCATATATGTATATATATATATATGTAGAAGCGTTCGTACACGGGGATCGGTGTAAATTCTGTATGAGACATGCCTCGTTCTTTATGGGGCCTAAACGGAGCTTGCACCGAGACGGGAAAGCACGTTTTGGTAATAAAGTATAGAGAGAAGAGGAGCGAAGGAGAGGGGAGAGAGAGAGAGAGAGAGAGAGAGAGAGAGAGAGAGAGATGGGGGCGAATGGCACAGGCCTAGACTCGATGGAGACCATAAAGTGTTGAGTCTCGCGGTGAGTTCGCTGATGCACACGCGAACTCCGACCGTAAACCCATCGATCCTACGGTCGAGCATCCGGTCGGCCAACGAACGATTCATCCGCTTAGCAATCAAGCGCGAATGACAAATATACACGCTAACAAAAATGTCATTGTGATTTTTTTTGGTCTCCACTTGATGATTGCGTCGTTGCAACGTAACAAAAAAAATATATGTTTTTTATTAACCCGCTGAGGGCCACCTGGGTCTCCAGCGACCCAGTGCCATCTTTAAAGCCCTGTGTGCAGTAAGAGGAATAAGCGAAGGCCCGCGCTTTTGCTCGGTAAATTAGGCGGAAAATATGATCTATCGAGCAGGGACAACATCTATCTCAGCCGGCCTCTGGTCTTCGTACGAAACACTCAAGTAGCGATTTTTGGATCGCTACAGACCCAGGGTGGAAATATACTTTTCCAAAAATTCATGAAAACGACCTTCACCGTCTTGTAGCTGGGAGTCTCTATAGTTTGCAAATCACTATAATTAAATCTATTTAGCGCGATAAACAAAGGAAGAATCGTTAAAAACGTCCGACAAATCTTGCAGGCCAATTTTCTGACTTTTTTTGTATTTATTCATACAGTTAAAAAAAAAATGAAAATATCGATTGCGGCCTTGCATATTCTCATTCCTTAGGTTATAACGATTCGATTTTACTACACTGTTAAAATTATTTGTACATTTACCGTGCAGAGGCATATTAAATTTACAAAACTTGGTATATTAAATCGAAATTAATGTACTATTATTTAAATAATTTAACTTCGTACATTAAAATTAATATATATGGGCCAAAACGCCAATTATGGACGTTGGATCCGGCCTCACCCCCTCAGATCTTTTCGCATTTTTTTTAGCTGAAAATCCTCATTAAAAAACACATTCCCAATTTTTTTCAGATTTTTTCCCCCCTAACTTTCGCAGTTATTATAACCGACCTTGTAAATGGCATATGTTATGTAAAATTTTCTCAGCTTTTCGAAAAAAACATGGAAAAAATTTTCGAAGTACGGGCAATGGCTAAAAAACAGCTTTTTAGATTGAAAACTCGATTTTGAGAGCTTTTCACAGGCATTATTGGAAAAGCAATATTTTTTTTTTCAAAGCTGAGACTTTTTTGCTCAAAAAACGTATTTTTTCAAAAAAAAAAAAATTTATTGTAACGGAAAATGGCAAAAAAATGAATAAAATCAATTTTTGTTCATTCATTCATTACTCGTACGTTTATGAAGAACCCATCTCGGAAAATACATATCCCATGTAAAATTGTCTCAGCTCTTCAAAAAAAATATTGAAAATTTTTTCAAAATTTGGGCAACAGCAAAAAAACAGCTTTTTAGACTTTAAGCTCAATTTTCAGAGCTTTCCAAATGCATAAACAAAAAAACAATTTTTTTTTGAAATGCTGAGATTTTTTCACGCAAAAAACCTATTTTTTGAAATTTTTTTATCGTGGTAGAAGACGGCAAGTCATAACGAATAAAATGAAAATGGTAAAACTAGACGGAATACCCCATGTAATAACTGCGAAAGTTAGAGGGGAAAAAATCTGAAAAAATTTGGGAATGTGTTTTTCAATGAGGACTTTCAGCTAAAAAAAATGCGAAAAGATGTGAAATGCAAAAAATTTTTACAGTGTACTTATGAGTTGGAAAATTTTGTTTTAAACGTGTTTTATAGGCAAAAGAAGTTGTGGGCCGTTGTAGACCCAGGGTGGACCGGTCCAGGATGCCAGAAAATGGTGGGCGTCAGCGCGTTAAATTCATTGTTTATCGAGTTTTACGCTTTTCTTGGGCATTTAGCATCGCAAGTTCTTGAAAAATACCAGATAATACATTTGAAGAATTTTTTTACTTTAAAGACTTGGTAGGACAAATGAATTTTGTGATCAAATAAATAATTCCTTTGTATTTTAACGATATAGACTTCAATATCTTCCTATGAAATTAATCCTTTCGAAATATTGAGTTTTTAGAAAAAATTAATTTAGAAATGTTTGCAACCTACTGACATCGGAGTTGTCGAATAATTTATCAATTTTTATACAGGTTTAATTTTTATATGTAAGAGATTTATTTCAAAAATTATATTGAATAATTTTTTTTTACAATTAAGGTAAATATTTTTCGTGCAAATCACAACTTTTTTCCCAGTGTCTAACAATTTTTTAAATTCACGATATTTGACCCGGCGCGGTCGCACTGGGTCGAAAAAGTCCACGCGCAGTTTTCAACGTGTTAAATTGGTATAAAAACTCTAAAAAACTTACGAAAACTCTTGAATCCTTCTAGAATGCAAATCCATGATTACTCAAGTCCAAGAGCTATTATATTTCATACTATAATGGCATTTGAACGAAAAGGCTAGAAACAAGTCAATTCAAATTTAAACAATTAAACAACGCGCCATAGTGAAAAACATATTACCGTGATTTGTCGTCGTGAACAGCCTAATTTTCAAGAACAAACAGGCTTTGATCATTTCTGCCGAAAAAATTATAAGAATTGGAGAGCTTGAAAATGTACGATTTCAAGGAGAGAAAAATCGAGGATTGTTATAAAAAATAAATTGACGATCACTTCTACCGTTGAAATAATACTATTTTTATGCAAACAAACGAACGACAAACGAATAAAATAATATAAATGAAAAGTACCACCAAATGAAAAAATAGTGTCTAAAAAACTATCTGCCTTTATGGAACAAAAATTTTGTTTTTTATTTGGACAAAAAAATGAGAGAATTAAAAATATTTATTTACATATTTACTATATAAATTTTTATTTAGAAGTAAATAAAATATTAATTTACTATTAGAAGCCTTTTGGATTTAAAAAAACACAAACTTTTGAACCGCAACTTTTACTTAATCGCCGGTCGCATTGGGACGTTTTCGTCCGGTCGACAAGTTTATATATGGGGCATTCCATACCAATTCGACCTGGGTTTGACCCTTGACCTCTCAAATCTGATTCCCGATTTTTCCTATCATTACTCTCACTCCATCAAGCAATTACAATTCTTTTCAGATTTTTTAAAATAAATTTGAGCGCGTCATGAATTTTTGAATTTTTTTTTTTAACACCTCGATGGCCGTAATCGAAAAATCTGAAAAAATTCTCAAAAATACAGTGTCAGATATAAAAAATGTTGGTGTAAGATTCATAATGTCTGGGCTTTTGCTTCAATCCGTTTTTTAGCTTTTTGAGAAAAAAAATGAAAAAAATAAGAAGCAGAGGTCAATTTACTGTAGACTTGTATTACGCATAGACTTGTATTATGCATACAAAATTTCGAGTAACAGTTTACCGTAAATTGACCTCTGCTTCTTATTTTTTTCATTTTTTTTGCTCAAAAAGATAAAAAAACGGGTTGAAGCAAAAGCCCAGACATTATGAATTTTACACCAACATTTTTTATATCTGACACTGTTTTTTTAGGAATATTTTCAGATTTTTCAATTACGGCCATCAAGGTGTTAAAAAAAAAAATTCAAAAATTCATAACGCGCTCAAATTTATTTTGAAAAATCTGAAAAAATTGTGATTGCTTGATAGAGTGAGAATAATGATAGGAAAAATCGCGAACCAGATTTCAAAGGGCCAGGGTCAGACCCAGGTCGAATTGGTATGGAATGCCCCATATAAGGCTTAATATTGAGGACTAATTATTGGCGTAGGGTAGGGCAACCAAACGAGGCGTGCAGGATCATATCTGACTAAATTTTTTATTCAAGAGGGCAACCACGTTCTGTCCCTTTTCGGTTTTCTGGGAATTCCCAAATGAAATTTCGCCTGGGACGAAATCCTGCCAAAGCGACCGCGCAGGTTTAAAGTTTTGTTTAGCGATGCATTTGCTAAATTATGGTTGTTGGAAATGAAAACAAAAACACAATCACTTTCGAAAGAATCGCATATTTGTCACCAATTCTTTACCCACATACACTACGCGCAAGGGATTAAGGGAGCAAGAAAAATTTCCAAATTTTTCGGTGATTTTCAACAGGCTGTATTTTAGTGAAAAATGGTCGTATCGAGGTAATAAAAAAAGCATTTTAAAGCTCCAAGATTCTCATTTTCAAATCTTTTGGTCAACAAATTTTAGGAGCTACGGTTCTTACAAAATGTTAAGAAATGGCGCGAAAGAAAATTTTTGAATTTTTTTTTACCTTTTTATTTTTGGTCCACGGGCTTGGAAAATGTTTTTTCAGCTAAACCAATACATGGAACAGGTAGCCTGTTTATTCAGTTTCAATTTCCTTTTTTTAATTTTTTTTCTACGTTGATTTCTCGCGGAGATATTCTGTTTTGTATGAAAAAGAATCCTGTTGTCTTTAACCACTGATATCTAAGCAACCAGTGGTCGTACAGAAATTAATCGGGCAGTTTCGAAAACTGGAATAAATTTCCTACAAGATTCTTTCAAGAGATTTGGGAAAAAAAAAATTTTCTACCCTCAATATGCAGTTGAAAAAAGTACAAATGAGTAACCTTTTCCTTTGATTTGATAAATCGACTGCAGCTTTGCTAACATTGATGAGAAGGCTAATGTTTAAGGAATTTTTACAGCTCAATGTACCCCCAATAACCCTGTAAATTTGCAGATCGATCCATTGAATGGTTTTTCCGGACCGATTGATCGAAATTTCCAAAAAAAAATAAAGGAGCAAGATTTTTCTGAACATCGGGTAATCCTCTTAAAAATGGAAAAATTGATTTTTTTCGAATTTTTTTTACAATTCTGCATCAGTTATCGGTTAAATTTTAAGAAAAAAAATTTCAAAATTTTTTGAACATTTTTTAAAATTTATTTTTGAATAGAATATTATTCCTGGCCACTTCTCTTGTGTAGAATGTGTGTAAAAACCGGTGTAGAATAATTTTATGTAGAACAATATTCCTTGCCACTTCTCTTGTGTATAGAATAAATGCGTGTAGAAACCGGTGTAAAATAGTTTTGTGTAGAAGGACATTAACTTTTGTGTAGAATAAATATGTGTAGAATAAAGGCTTCCTTATTTTTCGTACAAAAAATCAAGTTTTTTCAAGATGGATCGTAAGTAAAAAAAAAATATTCTTTATTTATTATCAAAAAAATCGAAGGAAGTATTGAAATTTATTATGATCAAATAACAAAGAAATGCATCTTACTCAAAGTTTCGAACGTTCAGTTGAACGAAAAATCAACAAATTTATTTGTTTAACAAAAAATTAGAAGAGCTGGGCAAGTACTTTGTGAATGATGATTTTTTAAATTGAAAGATGTTTGAAGAATAAATTCCAAAATGTTAAAGGGCGTCAAAACTGTCCTTTAAGGATGTTGAGTCCCAAATCGCAAATGATGAATAAATTCTGAAAATTTGGTATGCTTGTGGATGAATTATTTAAGAGGTCGTGTAAAAATTTCACGACGATTAGGAAGCTCGTTATCGAACAATTAACATTAACAAATTAAATTAGTTTAAATGTAGTCTTATGGAAACTGATATAACTTTGCGATGAGTTTTTCTTTGACCTCTCAATTTTTTAATATCTACACTATATTGAAAGCAACGGAAACAAAACGAAGTTTATTGATAAATATTTTTTTTATTTGTTTAAAAAATTGTTCTTCACAAAATGTTAATATTTTAATAACGAGCTTCCTAATCGTCGTGAAATTTTTACACGACCTCTTAGATACTTCATATAAAAACAAACCAAATTTTCCGAATTTTCTCGTCATTTTTCATTTTAACCCTTAAGAGGAGGCTAAATACCATTTTTATTCAATCCCTACATTATCGACGTATCATCGTGGTCCAGTCTTTCTCCGACAACCGTGGATGAAAATTAATTATATTTTGACAATTAAGAGGGGGATAAATTAATTAACAATTAATAGTCAATTGAGAGACTAAAATGCGTTACAGCTAATGCTAACGAACTCATTCGAGCCCTCTAAATATTATAGGTTACTCGTCAGAATCCATGGTGCTGCCCTCACTCGCACGTCTGTGAACTACATTTCGCCATTTCGTTTTTCAATAAAACTACAATTTATCGATATTTATCTCTTGATGCGCCATCCAAACTTACGGCGTGTTATTTTGATAAAATAATGTCGAAAACGTCTCGATATTTGTATCGTGGCGTTCTTCATGGAGCCTCAGTCTTGGTTTTACCCGAAATGCAGTTAAAGTTTAATAATTTAAGTTTTTCAATTACAGTGTCTTGGTGGTAAGTGAATCCGTGAATTTTTTTTTTGTTTTTCGCAAAAAATTCCTGCCATTGTTCTGATGATGTTAAAATTTTATTCAATTCCATCCATTTGTATAAGCGCAAGTTTGGATGGCAATTTTGAGGTGTTAGTGTCGGTATTTAGCCTTCTCTTAAGGAGGTTAAAGTAATGATGATAGAATTCAGAAAATTTAATATGTTTTTACATGAAGTATTCAGGAGGTCGTGTAAAAATTTCACGACGATTAAGAAGCTATTTATTGAACAATTAACATTAAAAGATTTCATAGAGGGACTCAGCATCCTTAAAAGAATAAGTTATTCGATTTTTCGTTCATTTGAACGTTCAGAACTTCAAGTCCATAGAAATGCCCTGAATTTTAGTGAAACGTCTCATATATTTATATATAAATATATAATGGACGCTATGGGTAAGCCGAGTGTCGGCAAAGCTCTTTAGATCGAGGTTGTTGACCGTCGCTAGACCTTCCTAGAGGCCACTAGTAGAGCGCAACAGCGGGATCCGTGTATAAATCGTGCATCTCGGCGTGTGCACCTTTTGGATCATGAAATAAGAGCTCATAGCGACGTCAGTAACGATATTTCTCCCACTGTCGCTCCAAAGACTCCATTAGACTCAATTACATTGTACTCGTACTCGAAAAGATCCGCGATAAAAACTCCATCTCAATTTCCAGTTCTCATACTTTTTCTTTTAATCGCACCTCACGAATCGCGCTGATTATGATCAAATCAAACGGTGAAAGTTTCTCTTCAGTTCGGCAAATCTATCGATCCGTGCGTTTCAGAGCGTCGCTTTTTTTATCCAAACTCTTTTCTCTTAGAATACAAATTTACCTCTCCAAGGAAGACTTCAGATATTATTATTATTATTATCAATTAAAAATATGTTAAGTAGTGAATAATAATAATAATAAATATTATTTTTATAATAAAGATACCTTTTTCGATGACTTTCGTAAGGGATTGATTTTCACTGGATAATTTAGACTGTTAGAATTTTTCATTGAAAATAATTCATGAAAATTTATACAGTGAAACGCTGGGGAATCTTTTACAGAATAGAATCAGTCCTGGATTGCCGAAATTGGATAAAAATTACGGATTATTTTTGGAAAAAAAATTAAAACAAAATACACCTTATCAAAATTTGTCGAAAACAGTCGATATTTAAAAAAAAATCCATCGCAATTTATATTTTCCGTTGTCCGAGATTTATAATGCGGTGCAAAGGCATGAAAATTTTGAAAAAACAACAATTTTCGAAATTTGAGAGCATTTCGACTGGTGTAAAATGCTCCAACCTCCTCGAACATCGTTGCACTTGGCAATACGAATTATAATTATATTATTATTTTTTACATATTTTTTTTAATTAAATTTTTTTTTTTCATTTTTTCAACTTGTATTATCTCATTTTGTTTGCTCGAGATTTTAATTGCTCCAAGTCGAAATGTTTTTAAAATCTTTTTTCATGCACTTTCAATCCCGTTTTCCATATTTATGTGGATATATATAGCGAATGAAGTGCATTCGAAAAAAACACCCATGAGTTCCGGCCTCTGGGCACAAATAGTATAATAAGCATTTTAAAAAAACTACGAAGCAATCGGCACCGAGTAACAACAAAACTCGCCAAGTGTGTGCTTTCGCATTTCCATCAACAGTTATCATAAATAACGGCGTATAAATTTAATTAATGTATACGCGAGTTTTCGTTGCTACGGTTCCCTCGAGTGCATGGACTCGCGTGAGTTTTTATACCTATAAATATAGTCGAAACTCTCTATGAGACATATCCTTTTGAGGACGCTTTGCCCTTATCATCCCAGCCAAAAATTTTATCCGATTGAAATTTCCCTACTTCGCGATGCAATAAACATTTGAAAAAATTTAGCACCATTTGCCATGCCATAAACAACAATTATCAATAATAATATTGCCCAAAAGTTTTCAATAAATTGTTCAAACAAATAATTATTCAACAGTTTTTCGATAAGTTCTTTTTTTTTTTAAACAAATCGAATGCGTTAATTTTTCTGAACGCATATGATTTTTTTCAGAATTTCCCCTCTATTTTGAAATTTCCGTTTTGAAATTTTTAGGATGGCCGTATTTATGTATTTGTTGACCAAGTGTCTTTGAAACTTTTGAAAGCTGACGATAAACCTGTATGCAAAAACATATACAAAATTGGCAATTTTTTGTTTCTCTTTCAGAATGTTTTTTAGAATATTTCAAAATTGAGATTCTGAAAAAATTCATATGCCTTTAAAAAAATTAACGCTTTCGATTTGTTTGAGAAAAAAAAGAACTTACCGAAAAATTGTTGAATAATTATTTGTTTAAAAAATTTATTAATAACTTTTGGGTATTATTATTGATAATTGTTCATATTTTTATTGTATCACGAATAGTGTTGAAGCAAGAGACGATACATCCAAGACAAGACGAGAGAAAAAAATCAAGAGACGAGACAAGAGAACGATTCTCTCTTGTCTTGTCTGAAACGAGACAATACGAGAAAGATATCGATCGAATGTCGAGAATCTCGACGTATTGGCAAGATAAATCCTGCAACTTACTGATCAAACCCACCAATAATAGAACAGACATAAAAATTGAAATTTATGTGGGACACAACGAAAATAAACTATTTATTTTAAAAAAAGTTCAGTTTACATAAATTGTGTCATATCATAATAATCTTTGGTCAATTTTTGTTCAATAATAAACAATACGAGAGTGAGATGACGTGTATCGTAGAATTATTGCATTTTAGCTTTTATCGTGGTCGACAATGAACCTTGGAACCACGAATTTAAGCCGAGAAGATATTCCGCATTTCTATCGCTCAATCTATTTCTATGTTTGCGAATTATCAGCCCGGCTTTCGAAAATAAACGCTCGATTGGAGTACCGGAGGCAGGAATTGATAGCAAATCCTGGGCTATCCTGGACAATCTTGGAAACAGAGATGGGCACGTGCCATTAAACACGTAATGAAATTACATATCTAATTACTAGTTACTTTCAGTGTTTGTAATGAGAAATCATATAATTACGAATTACTCAGGTCGTTAGTAATTAGAATTTATTAAATTACAAATTACTTTGAGCATTTGTAATTAAAGTTCATTTCATTATCAATTGCTTAGAGCGTTAGTTATTACAATTTATTTAATTACAAATTGCATCGAGCGTTAGTAATTAGAATTTATTTAATTACAAATTACTTCGAACGTTAGTAATTTAAATTCTTTAAATTACAAAATACTTGAAGCGTTTGTAATTAAAATTAGAAATGTAATTAAATGACAAATGTGATTAAATTACAAATGTAATTTAATTTAATTAATTAAATAAAATAAATTAAATTACAAATATAAAATTCATATTTTATAAATAAAACATTTAATTTAAATATGTAATTTATATTTGTAATTTAATTACATTTGTAATTTAAATGCACATTAAAGTAAATGTGATTTAAATACACATTATACGCTTAATGGGTAATTGGACTCTGTTCAATTAAGAATTACTTTAAACCAGGGTTGCAAATAATGCATTACTTTTTTTAATGCATTTGCATTTTCATTAACCATTAACCATTAAAATTTAATGGTTAATGCATTACTTTTTCATTAAAAATTTCGCAACCCTGCCTTGAACTAATAACGATTGTAATAAAACTGCATTTGTCATTTAATTACAATTGTAATTGAATGACAAATGCAGTTTAATTACAGTCGTAATTAAATTTAAATGACAGTTTAATTACAATTGTAATTAAATTACAATGATAGTTTAATTACAATCGTTATTAGTTCAAGGTAATTCTTAATTGAACAAAGTCCAATTATCCATTAACTGTGTAATGTGTATTTAAATCATATCTGAATTACACATTACCAGCTTAATGTGTAATTAAAACATGTTTCAATTATCCATTACAATCTCAATGTGTAATTACATCATGTTTTAATTATTCATTACCAGTTTAATGAGTAATTGACATAAGGTTCAATTACACATTACCGGGATAATTTGTAATTGGATTTTATTGAATTACATTTTTGCCCATCTCTGCTTGGAAATGATTTAGGATTTTGACTCGACCAATCCAAAATATTGACTTTTAATTTAAAAGTTTTAAATCAATTCTATCCATGCGAAGGTAATTATTGAGTTCAAGTTGCCATTCTAAACAGTTTGTTTTTGCCGAACCGTATAACGCATTTATGGATTTGGTATAATTATCGTCGGAGTCATTCTCAGATTCGATCGGAAGACTTTGGTCGGTTTCACCGATTCTTTCAGAATATTTTGTTGGAAAAATACGTTTGAATTCATCGTAGGATTTTTTTTTCAAATCTTTGCGCCAAGGAATTTTATCGAACGTCACCAACTTATTACGAGGGTCTAGTATAAGAACTGCGAGCCAGCGGGTGGGGGTCGAAGAGTCGACTAACCAATATTTCGAAAGGCCGAAATCCCAAATTTCACGATTACGAGCGTTAGAATAACGAAGCGCCGAAATCCCGATCGCCAGAAAAGAGAAAGTCGGGGGAGCCGCCCCATGCGTAAGAGAGAGAGGAGGCGCATCTCTCTCTCTCTTACGCATGGGGCGGCTCTCTTCGCTTTCGCTTTTCTGGCGTTCGGGATTTCGGCGCTTCGTTATTCGAACGCTAGTAATCGTGAAATTCGGGATTTCGGCCGTTCGAAATATTGGTTAGTCGACTCTTCGACCCCCACCCGAGCCAGCTAGGCTAAAAAAAATATTCATGGTCATTCTACAAACTTGAAGCTCAGGACAGAGGCGTATTATATTTTGTTCGTTTCCGTCGTAAAAATTCCAAACAAAACGAAATACATTGTTCCGTATTACAAAATATATTAAATTTTGTTTCATTACATCGAGTTAACACGAGACAAGAAAAGATATCTTAGAGCGAGGCGAAAAAATTCGAGACGAGAGACAATATTTCTCTTGCCGATCGAGACAAGACGGTACCGATCTATTGTCTTGAAATTTTCGAGACAAGACAAGAGGAGAACAATTCTTGTCTCGTCTTGTCTTGCGGCAACACTAATCACGAAGTACGGAAATTTTAATCAGATGAAATTTTTGGCTGGGACTGTAGAGGCAACCTTAAAACCTGTGAAACAATGATGTTTGAAGTTTGTATCGTTGCATTGTTAAAAAAAAAAATAAGTTTTTTAAAAATTTATTTCCAGTAATATTTACACTGTCCGCATGCATTCAGCAATCCAAGTCCTGAAAAAAGACCCCAAAATGCATTTGTTCGATTCTTCATTTTGAAAACTTTTTCGACAAAATGAACTTTCTTAAAGAATAAGTTTTTTCCGTTGTATTTAAATCATGCAAACTTCAATTTCATGTAAAAATAACCTTATTAGATTCTCCCAATTATATGAGGTTTAACTTTGTAAAAATAAGTAAACTAAGTTTTTTCAATTCTCTTTTAGTGAGGTTTACGGTTTGCTTGTACATTTAACATCCCAAATCCATAATAAGAACCCCAAAATACATTTCAACGATTTATCAGTTTGAAATTTTCTCGACAAGAATTCAGTTCATTGGAAAATTAACTATTTCCGTTGCTTCGAAGGATGCAAATTTCAACATCATGAAATATGGTCAACGTTAATAATTTTTGACTTATGAATTATCCAATTTTATCAATCGAGGCTGAACCTAATGGAAATAATGTCACTGCATAAGAACTGAGGAAATTTGTGACAAAGAAAAACCTCGACCATTGTTTTAACTACAATGGACGATATTTCTTCAACGACGATTTAAACTTATGATGCTGAACTTTGAAGCAGTGCAATGCAGCGAAAAAAAGTTTTTAAAATTCATTTTTAGTGAGAATTACGGTTTCCTCGTGCTTTTAGGATGTTCAACTTTGCAACGTTGAAATGCAACGACAATAGGTTTTATTTTCAATTAACTACCCTTAAGGATGTGTTTTCAACTTGAAAAATGGTTTAAGTGTTGTTTTGAGGTCTCTATTAACGATTGAGGGTTCCAAATAGACAAACAAACAGGTAAACAATACTTGAAAGGAAGAAGAAAACTGATTTTCGTTCCATTTCAACGATGCAAACTTCAACATCAGGTGCTAATTGTAATGTCCCAAGTCCTAGATAAAAAAAACTCAAAATAAATTTAAACGATTCTTCACTCTGGAAATTGCTTGGGAAAGATGAATTTTATCAAAATACATACAAACAATTTCCGTTGCATTAGAACGATGCAAACTTCAACATCATTAACCCTCGCTGGTCACACCTCAAATTAATTCCAAGTCGGTCACACTGGGTCAATTTGACCCGACCGTCTTTTTGGATGGTTGTCAAAAAAAAGTACCTATTCGATTAACTTAAAAAAATATATAGAAATTATCTTTGAATTCTTGAGTATATGAAACAATTGTTTTTTAAAATATTTATATGGAAAAAAATCATGAAAAAAAACACTTGCAAAAAAGAGGTTTTTTACTTAAAAAATGCGGTTACTCTTTCAGTTTTAAAGATTTTTTGGAAAAATTTGATATTTGCGCTCGAAGTGAGGGCTTGGGTCAATTTGACCCGCGGTGACCAGCGAGGGTTAAAATTCGGTGGTAATTTTTGTCATTTCACGGGTATGATAAAATTATTTTGAATATTCAAAGGCCCTTTCTTAGGGTTGCCATCCGTCCCGATATATCGGGACTGTCACCGTTATGGACCTTCTTGTCCCGACATCCCGATAAGATCCAATTTTGTCCCGATTTCGCGAGTCGCGGCCGTCGCCACCAACCGACTGGCATAAAGTTGACAATGCGATTCTAACTTTTTCAATTTTTTTTCAAGGGTTAATAAATTTTTTTTAAGGGCAGGCTAAAGACCCTCTCTCTCGCTCTCACATGACCCCTATAGGCGCTCTCTCTCGCACACGCAAGAGCGGAAAGGCGAGGGGGAGGTTGTTTAGCCTGCCCTTAAGGGAAAAACGAATGTAGCTACTAGAATAAATATCCCCGTTGCAGAGTTTCTGTCGTTTTTTTGGGTTTGAAAAAAACGACGGAAACTCTGCAACGGGGATAATTATTCTAGTAGCTAAATTCTTTAAAAAAAAAAAAAAAATTATCAATTCTTAGAAAAAAAATGTAGCCTCCCCGAGCTAATATTGATTTTTTGTATCATTATCCAATAGAATATAATCAAAAAATTTGGGATGCGTCTTTCCGATGAGTCGCAACTTCGCAATAATTACCAATTTTGTTTCATCTTTTATTTTTTTTAGGGCAAGAAACGTTATGCGCCAACATATCATAACTATAGTTATGATGTTTTGGGACCATAACGAACCTGCCAAAAAAATACAAGCCGATTATAGGTGGAGCCGCGATACTATATATGTATCTACGCTCCGCCAAATTTTTTAACGAGTATGTGTGTGACCGCAAAAAATTTTCTATCGATTGACGCCTTATAGAACCAAAATAATTAAGAATTGAAAATTTTGAGGCCAACCCCACACTCAAATTCGATTTACACTTTCTAAAAAAAACGGTTGACCGCCAACTTTTCTAATTAGTCCAATTTACCGCAAAAATATTAGAAAAAGAAGAATTCGACAAAGTTACCCCTCCCTCCCTCTCCCCCGAGTGTCCCGACGAGGTCCCAGCTAAATATGGCAACCCTACCCTTTCTCGTTGATAACATCTAATTTGAAGAGTGTTCAGCTAGAGAGTTTTGACTGTTACACGTACGAGGATACTTGAAGCTCTCGCTTCGCCAGTTTGGACTGTAATATAACTCATCAACGAGATTGTTTGTACTGTATATAAACACACGACGGCACGGTGAATCTCGTGAGCTTTATCTTTCATTATAATCGTTGTACGGCATGAATTATTATGTTCTCTCTCATGACGAACAATATACAAAATCACCGAGAGTCTGTCCGTCTCTCTTCATCGACGAAGCGTCAAATTTCGAAACGAAGATTATACATCAGAATAATTTTTGTTATGGAATCGGCTTTGATTCGGCCAATGAAATTTTCCAGGTTTTCATGGAAAGAAAAGTTTTTCTGCTTTACGTTTCGATCCTTGATTTGGATCCTCTTCAGAATTTTATTTACTCTATAATTATGATTTGCAAATTTTATAATTTTTCTAAATACCGTTAATGAGATTTTATATAAATGTGTTTTGTTTTGTAAGTGTGTTATAGTGATTTATACAATTTTTTTTGTTAAATTCGCTGGTCAAGGCAAAACAAGATCTCGAGAAGCTTTTTTCTTTATACTAATGTTTTTAAAACTTTCGAATTACCAGTTTTTTTTTCACAACATCCATTTTTTTCGACAGAGACGAGAAGAGACCATATAAGCGAGACGATTTAGTCACTTTGAGAGAAAAAAAGTGACAAATGTGGAGAAATTTCAAATTAGTTACCCAGCGCATTATCCATTTTGGGACACTGATGAAATTATTGTAAAAATCTTATTGGAAAAAATAGGAACCAATTGCAACTTTTACTTCAGATAATGAGATTTTTCTACGAGTTCTATTTCTCAAGATTTGGTAATTTGGGGAAAAGTTGAACTTCGAAATGATTGAACTTAAAAATCTGAAATCATTATCAAGAAGTCCCTTTGAATAGGAGAGGCTGGGGCACGAAGGTCCCTCTAAAAAATTGGGTAAAAAAAAATTTGGTTTCTTCTGAAATTATCATAAATTTGATGTATTAACTCATTTTCAGGCCGATTCGCAATACCTGGGAAATAATGGACCATCCTCAAAAATTAGGTCGCAATTTTTTTTTTTCTTCAAATTATGATGAATTTAATGTATTCATCGATTTCTAGATCGAAGCACTATATCAGGGGTAAAATGGACCATCAACAAAATTTGAAAAAATTGATTTTTAAGAAAATTGAAAATTTCCAAAGAAAACAAAATTATCTATTATCTAAAAAGTTTTAAAAAAATGTTTGGGTTAAAAAAAATAATAGTTGAAAAATATAAGAGTTATTTATAATTTAACGAATTTTTAATTAATCTATATATTTTTTATGTTAAACAACTAAACAATAACATTGATTATCAATTATGGAAAACAATTTTGAAAGATAGAAAAAAAAATTTCATCATTTTTTAGAGGGGGCCATCGTGCCGTAGAATTTTTTCGTCAGTATCTTATAGCTAGTTCGCACGGAATATCTAACTTTTAGAACGAAACATATTCAATATATTCGAGTTATATCAAATATACAATACGTTGCGTATACTTTGATTTCTATGGGGAAATGTCCAGAAGCGACGAAAAAGAATGGATTTGAAATTGCAAACGTTCAGATGAACAGAAAAATCAGCAAACTTATCCTTTTAAAGAACAGTTTTTACCCCTGTTTAACTCTACACTGTAGTTCAACCCTCTGTAGTTTACATTTTGGAAATAATTTTTGAAACATCTTTCAATGTCTGAAATTATTATTTATCAAGTATTTTCAAAACTCTCCTAATTTTTCGTTGAACAAATACAATTTACGATTTGGTAAATATTTAGAAAAGTGCGGCTTTTCCGAAAAACTACACTGAAAGAAATTTCATTGCACTATTTGGTTTTTCGCGTAACGAAAAGTACAATAAAATATAGCAATTTTGGGATAAAGAAAGGTACACCCGTAAACATTCCTATAATAATAGGATATTATGCTATCTCTATATGTATTAATATTATCTTGAAAAGCAAGAATTACTATATGACTTTCGGCAACATTGCTATTCTACTCTTGGAGAATTGAAATTGTAAATAATGCTAGTGATTCTTTAGAAATTTTGCTAGGATAATTGAAAAACTTGTTATTTAAAATAATATAAGCTGCAATGAATGTATCAAAATGTACTATTCTCAATAAGAACGCACATTCAAACGAGAAGCACTTGTACCTTTTGTAACGCGGACTTGAGGAAAATCGTAAAACACTATTGCAAAAGTTGCCGAATGTTCTCGAGCTGACCCGAGTTCGGCCCAGGAAAAATGTGTATATATATATATTGTAACGGGACGACTTGGGGCCTGCCACGATCTCATCACTTCGCCCGAGATCCGCTAGGTGATGACGGTTAGCGCGCGCTCTCGCGCCAGCGAGAGGGTCACCGAACACCGATAAAGTCCGGTGTACAGGGTCCTCAATTAACATTAAATTGTTGGAACATTACCCGCGCTCTGTAGTCGCACAGTTCTATGGACCAAAGACTACATATTTAAATCAAATCACCGTTGCACTTCGGTGGTGCTCGTGCTCTTTATGGGAGCGAGGATAAATAAATTAAGCTTTCGCTTAACTGATTAATCTCATGATTGATTAGTTAAGTAAAAACTAATATATCTCATGATTAATTAGTTAAGTAAAAGCCGGGTGGCTCATAGCTACGGCTATGAGCCCCCAGAATGTATGTCATTTTAAGAATAGTGGATTAGAGAGATTGCAATGCCCTGATACCGAACTCCGCAAGATCTTATTTTACTCATTGCAAAGCACTATTGTAATTTTTGCTATACGAGCTCAGAACGATTGCTATAAGTTGACCAAAACGTGAAATATTTTATTTCGTTATTTGTAAAGCACTATTGTAATTTTTGCTATTCGAGCTCAGAACGATTGCTATAAGTTGACCAAAACGTGAAATATTTTATTTCTCTATTTGTAAAGTACTATTATAATTTTCGGTATCCGAGACCCTAGCAAATAATGATATATACAGACTTAGAAATACTCCAACATTCTTATGAGTTATTGCAACAGAAGATATCAAACTCTGTATTTCGTTACTCACTATTGTACTTTTTGCGACTGTACCTCGATTGTCCCTAAATTGCTATATTTTATTGTACTTTTCGTTAAGCGAAAAACCAAATAGTGCAATAAAATTTCTGTCAGTGTACGGGAAATTTTTTTTTACCCATAAATTGTTTTATTGGATCACCAATTAAGGAAGCTCGATGGTAGATCAAAAAACGGGAGAAATGAATGAAACTTTTAGAGGGTGTTATTCAAGACACAACGAACCACCCCATGAAATTTCAGGGTCTGTTATCGAGGAAATAATGACAAAAAGTTCATTCAAACATTGCTATTTTTAACATTGCTCTTATGGGAGTCCGGCCAATTTTGACCGTATATGGCATGATATCTTTTGATAAAAACGGAAGATCCTATTTAAAAACCGCGTACTGCAAGACGACATCATAAGCTTTCCAATAGTATCTGGAAAATTGTGTCTTATCGAAGTTATTTTTGAGAATTTTAATAGAGAAAGTGATTGTGTGTACGAGTTCCGGAAGGAGTATGTCTGTCGTCTGCTGCGCACGGTTGCGTCTGCAAGGTTGCATCTGTTGATATCCGTGTTTTGGACTTTTCTGCTCTCGATTCCGCTACTGAAGCGAGTACGTTTTCTCGAGCCACTTGCACTTTTTTCTCACAGAATTTTCCTTTTTTTTATCTCTTATATAACGATGAATATTCTTTGGGGCCATTGTAAATAGCAATGCTTTTAATTCATTAATACTTTGTGTAATGTTCCTCGACGTACATCCGACGCGGATTGAGGTTATGGTGTCAGCTGCATTGGCGATCATAATAACTTGGCGCCAGCGGCGTACCCAGCGCCTGCGCACTGATAGTACTGACTACTAATGTCTATTGACATTACATTTATAATAATATTTATTACAAATTATGAATAAAATATCAATGGAAATTCCATCGAAATTCATAACTTACATTTTGATGTAGCATATAGGACATATCGCGATAGATTTATTAAATTTATTTGACGTCACGAATTTGACTAGCCATATCACCATCGAGCCTCCTTAATGATGATATTCTGTCGGAGGAGGCTGACATTTTTAATTAATTCTATACACGGTTTTGAAGTTTTTATTTTATTTTCATTCCCCAATCATGCTTTTTTGTAACCCTAAATTCTCACTACTTTCTTCTCTAGAATATACCCACAATATAATTACTTCTAAATGGACCATCATCCATGTGTACCGAAATTGTGGCTTACTTTGGAGTAAATAGCACGAAACTTGTTTTTTCCTCCATTTCTCTTTCTTTTCGTTCCTTTGGTCACGAAACCGCGACCGCAACGCGGCTAAATTGGTAGGCTCGTATACAGAGAGTCGGCGTTTCAGAAGAATCGAAATTAATAGGAAAGTGAGTCCGTGGCCGAGGCTCGCCTACTTTCATCGCCTTAGATACGATCTTTGCGTTCCGCATAATTTTTGATAACTTACGTCGATTTTTTCAATCGTTCGTCTTGAGATTGAAACTATAGAATTATTTTGTAAAGAAATGGCAAAAAAACGTGATAGAGAAATAACAAATAATGATGATTGATCAATATTCAGCCCTAATGTCGTTAATGCTGAAGTTTGCATCGTTGCAAAGCAAGGAAAATGAACACGAAATTTTTAAATCCATTTTTAGTGAGATTTGTTCTTTATTAGTGCATTTGGTAAACTTTTACAAAAAGTTAGTTTTACTAATAAAAATACTATTTTCGTTGCATTTAAACGATGCAAACTTCAACGTCATTAATTTCGCTATGAAATTCCTTACAAGAATTTTACAGCAATTTCCCAGGTTCTCTAGAGAAAAAACATTTTTAGTGAATTATTTGTCTTAATTCACCCTTAAATGGTAACGGGGGGTCACTCGTGCCTCACTCAAACCGTCTCCCCTTAGCCTAGAGAGAACTTTGATAATTGATGTCATTCTAATTAATAAAATTGAGTAAAAAATCAGACAATGTCTACTTTATTGGAAATTGAACTTCTTTATGTACTTTGAAAAAACTCGATTTTCATGCTCAAAACTTGGATTCCTTTTATTCATTTAGAATCTAAATATTTTTTTCCTTAAAGTACCATGCCTAAGCTTTAATTTGCCGTTTGAAGTTTAAAAAAATATTAATTACATCCAAAGTTATGATTTTTTGAACAAAATGGTGCATTCTTCACGTTTTCCTTTGTTCAAATGATTATATTGTTTAGACAAATGATCGAATCAGCAATATTGTGATCGGTCCTTATTCTGGGACAGTTGATGAGATTTTATGAGTTTTGCGGAATTTTTTAGAGCACTTTAGAGCACTTTTTAAAGCGCCAGGCACGAGTGACCCTCCGTTACCATTTAAAGGTGCCGAAACACACGTTACCATTTAAGGGTTAAAAGTCTGTGAACTTCCGTTTATTAGCAAGTATTAAAGATACTTTTTTACATTATTTATAGATTTTATGGTTTTTAATACATGCTCTAAATATGCAAATATTAATCATAAGTTTGTCACAAAAAAATTAGTTCATTTCGAGGGATTGTAGAAATAGGTCTTTAAATCGGCACGAGTCCATTCAGTGAGGCGTGCATAATTTTCAATGGACACGTGTCCCTCGATACATTTTCTTTTTTTTTCTCTGGTTTAGTCCATTGAAGGTACGTACGATGATAAGATTCAAAGAGACACATGATTCTGAAGCCTCGAATGCAGAATGCATTTTCGTTCAAGATCGAAAAAATAAAATACTTTTGAACAGACCCGAGAAACCCGATCTCCGTATGCACATTCATGGTTCGCCGGTTATACACGGATTATCCGAGAGCCCCACAAACCGGACGACATTCCATTCAAGGTTCAATTTCCCATATTGAGAATATTAAGACCGAAACAATCCACGTTTCTTTCTCCCGTAATTGTGCAGTACAAATCGCCATAAATTAAAATAGTCAAGGTTGAGGAGGCGCAATTTCTATTGTCAATGGTGCACGTTGTCCTTGTCAGCAAGTGCATTTTTGCAAGAAAAATTTGTTAGATTAGTGCAAATTTTCGAAAGTGAGAACGTTCGACAGAATTTTTTGAAAGTTGAAAAAAAAAATTACTCACTCAATAGATCGATGCGATTTTTTTGAAATTCTGTACTAACTCTCGCTAACACAGAGTGCATCGTTGCAAAATAAAGTCTATAGCTCTTTTTTGTTGTATAAAAAAATTGTGCGTGGAAGCTACGCTCGCTAGAAGTGAAACTTCTTGCTTTTATCTGTGATTAAAAAAAGTTTGAAGAAAATCCTATCAAAACGCTAATATATATCTAGATGTTTAATCAAATTTTTCATATACTACCGAATACAAAGGTTAAATGGAAATAAGTACTTTTTTTAAATCAGGGATATGCAGATAGAGATAAATTATTGGCATTTTTTTTTATCAACTAAGAAATAATTATTAAAAATAGTAAAAATGCAGGTATGATCATAATTGCGACAAAGAGATTTTTAAGTGTAATTTTACCAAGTACATTTTACAAGATATGTATATAAAAAAAAAATACTTTTTTTTAATAAGGGATGTGCAGATAGAGATAAATTATTTTCATTTTTTTTATCAACCATCAAGAGGTAATTCTTGAGAATAGTAAAAATGATGGTATGATCTCACAAGTAAATGAGACGAAGAGAGCAGAAATGATTCTCTCTCTTTTTCTACGCAACTGCTAGTTGCCAGGGCTAGGAAACGCTCGTGTTTAAAATGTTGCCAGCGTTAGTGGCACCCCAAGCGACTAGGCGGCATTCTGAGGAACTAACTACACCGGGATATATATCTGTATGCATAGCTATATATAGCTATGCATATAGATATATATCCCGGTGTTGTTGGTTCCCCAGAACGCCGCCTAGTCGCTTGGGACGCCACTAACGCTGGCAAACTTTTCTCCATAAGCGTCTTCTAGCCCTGCTAGTTGCGGTCGGAAAAGGGGGACTGAAGGGGACTCATGGCACGTATACACACACTACACACTGCGCATGTGATGCAGTGGGAGAGTAGAAGCGACGCTCCCATTCTCCCCTCTCAGCTGCCTGTTGAGGGGAAGGACTTCCCCTCACGGGGTCACTCATTTTGGTCGTCCGGATCGAACGAATTTACAGCCCTACCGCGCCTAAAGAAGTTTCACTTCAAAAAATCTATGAGTCATTCCAAGTCAAATTGACCAACCCGGACGGAAATTTGATTCCGGCTGGGATCAGGACCACCTCAGGCTGGCCTTACAACAACATTCGGCCCTGATGAGGCTACATATCAGGCCCTGATCAGACTACATACCAGGCTAAATACACCCTGGCATCTGTGTCATACCAAAATATGATCCGGCTGGAATCTGTGCGTGATCAGGCTATCCTTACTGATGCCTGATCAGGCCGTTATTAGACCGCCGGACAAAATTTCTGCTCGGGAATAGTTGGAATCGATCCCTTTAAATTTCGATGAAATTTTGTCAGAAGTTTTCTTTCATCATAAAACGAAGTTCTACCAAAGGGAAAAAATTGAATGTTTTTTTTTCGAAAATTCAAAATTTCACCATCTTTTCAACTTTTCAAGTTTATTGTTTAAATGTCTCTAAAACTATTATAGTTACGAAAAAATGGTTCTGGGTTTGTCTTTAAGAGTATACCGGGGGCTACGAAAAAAAATATTCCGAAAATAAATTTGAAAAATTATGAATTTGAAGAATTTTGAATTTCAATAAATCGTGAAAATCCACGATCGACATTGAATTTTTGGTTCAATTTTTTTTACATATAATACCTTGTACTGATCTTGAAAGATCCTGAAATTTTCAGAATTACGTCTGTTAACATTATTCGTTCTAATCAAATTTGTGCAAAAAATGTTATTTCCATATCTGCTAAATTTTTCTAAAAATGATTTTTTAACGTACTTGTTAGATGAAAATCTCAATAATTTTTCTGAAAACAATTTCCTCAATAAAAAAAAGTGAAAATAAATTTGTGTAACGCGGCTGCTAATGACTCCGATGTTGCAGCGACCTCAAATCAATAAAAACAGAAAATTAGTAAAATATAAAAAAAATTCGTGTAACATTGCCATTTTTTCGCTCTTTTAAATGTTCATTTGCATAAGTTCTTGCCCTACACTCCTCACAACTCCCATGTAGGGTGGCTTAATTACGCGAGTCTTATATATATGGGTCATTCCACCAAATATTGATTAAAGTTTTACCGGGGGGGTTTGAACACTGCATAACAAAATTTTTTATTGAAACCTACATAATAAGGAGAGCTTTCATGATTTTTTTCAAATTTTGTCTTCGAACCCTTTCGAAGATACGGTAGATCGAAAATTGCAAGATTTGCAATTATTGACTTAAGATATTAAAAATATCAATCCCTGGTAAAATTTCTAAAAATATATTAAATAATGGTTCATGTGAAAAAAAATCTCAGCTTTCTGAAAAAAATATTTTCAATTTCCTCCAGTATCGCTGAATATAATGCTTTGTACAGACATTTTCAAACTTGATTCAATAGTTCGTGCGACGACCGCGACGGCAGCACAATACAGATCGGCAATTCATCACAAAACTTTCAACTTTATTTTGCCATGGTTTATTTTTAAATATTCCCAAAATAAAAAAATACATTTCCCGTGTAAAAAAGTCTGAACTTTTCGAAAAAAATATTTAAAAAAATATAAAAAATGTTACATTGGTAGAAAAAGCGTATTTTACTTTCTGACCTCATTTTTCGGGGTTTTCCCGACACTGGAGGAAATGGAAAATATTTTTTTCAGGAAGCTGAGATTTTTTTTACACAAAAACCATTATTTAATATATTTTTAGAAATTTTACAAGGAATTGATATTTTTAATATCTAAAGTCAATAATTGCAAATCTTGCCATTTTCGATCTACTGTATCTTCGAAAGGGTTCGACGAAAAAATTTGAAAAAAATCATGGAAGCTCTCTTTGTTATGTACTTTTCAATAAAAATTTTGTTATGCAGAGTTCAAACCCCCCGGCACAACTTTAATCAGTATTTGGTTGAATAACCCATATATAAATGCACATATGTATATATCCAACTGGGGCCAGACCACTTTTGTCCGTAGCGAGCCACCTCCGGCTCTGCCAACTTCATCGCCGCAAAAGTTTGCACTCTGTAGGTGCACTGTACTCTAAGCACTTGATGTCGAGCTGGTACATAGCGCGTCATATATACATGGGCTTTTTTGTGTAAAATGAACAGTACTAGAAACAGTGCCTAGGGTTATACCATCCAGGCCCACTGAAAAACAAAGCTTTTTTGGAATTTTTTTTTTTCGATTACCAAACAATGAATCAAAACCAAGTTTTGAGATTTTGTTCTATGTATATTAAGATGTACAAAAATATTTGTTATTTATATTTAAGGTACAAAATGGCCTTGTTGCAATATGTAACTTGAATACATGTTTTTGATGAGGAGGAAAACGTCATACATATCTCCGAGCACCATCCAGAAGAAATTTTTTTTTCTTAAGGCACTAGTCTACTTTAGAAGACCAAAAAAGCAAATGAAAAAAAATCCAGCTCTTTTATCAGATATAGCTATAAAACTGTTTTTACAAAATAGTCTCATCCTTCGAAAATACAAAATAAAAATATTTTGATTTTTATTCTTTGTATAATTTATAGAAGGCGCCAAAATTGAAAATGTCTTGTCCCATGGCCGATAGTTGATCTCAGGAATGGCAAGTCTGAAACCAAAAAATAACAAAGCATTTTAAAGAGAAAGGTTTGTTACACAACAATTTATCATCGTTAATGAAAAATCGATTTAAAAAAAAATGGTGGATGTTTGAAATGAAAATGAAAAATTGAATTTTTCACAATTTGTTTCAAACATCCGCCATTTTTTAAAATCGGTTTTTTATGATCAGTGGTAAATTGTTGTGTAAGGAACCTTCCTCTTTAGAATGTTTTTTTTGTTTCATACTTGTCAATCTTGAGATTAACTGTCAGACAAGACATTTTCGAAGACTCGATTTGGCGCCTTCTATAAATTATGCAACGAATCAAAGTAAAAATAATTTTTTTTTGTATTTTCGAAGGATGAAACCAATGTTGTGAAAATAGTTTTATAGCCATATCTGATGAAGGAGCTGAGAAAAAAAATCTTGAAAATTTGTTTTTTGGCCTTCGTAAGTAGACCAGTACCTTAATCTACTTTAGTTATTCTTTGGAAATTCCCAAGATTTTAATTTTTTTGTTTCAGTCAAAAAATTGGCATCAATTTTAATTTTTATCTTCCTTTTTTGGTAAGAAATCGATCTTAGATTGTTTACTGCAAATTATTCATCAATAGTAACAATTGTGGATAATCTATTCAAAAAGCTGTAGTCAACATTTCATTTCCATTGAATAAAAATTGAGTGAGCTGCGCTGTATGCGAATTTGAAAAACATACTTTAGAGAAAAACGCGTTCAAAGTTGGAAAACGTATTAATTAATTCCGCGGTGTCTCGGAAAAATAGCTATAAAAATTGTTTATAAGCTTGACTTCCTCAAAATAACTTTAGAATATCATTGTTCGATAGTTTATGCGTCATTTAAGCCAATAAAAAAATGAAAAAAAATAAAAATTCACTTTCTTAACCCACCCATCGTTTTTTCAACCCCTCAATAAACTCAAAGAATTCTGAAAAAATTCAGGCTACGATCTGAAAGATTAATTTTGAAGTATCAATCATATAATTATAGAAAAATAAATTTTTTCGTATATTTTTTATGATATAAGTGAATGGACAGAAAATTTTGATGTACTCGATTTGGTCCCAACCACGAAATACCCAGGTTTGATTGTTCGTTTTTATTTTTTTTTATGAGAACAATTCGCATTACATTCTTAATAGTTATAATCATAATATAATATAACGAAAGCAATAATATATTAATATATTAATATTGGGCTTATTGCTTTATAAATATGTTTCTTGATAGAGCAATAAACCGAATTTTTTACGAATCAGAATATGAAAACAAATTATATTTCAATAATGATCGCATTTTTATCTCTAGTTTATGTTTGGCGTATTTGTGGTGTAATGCCCCATACATAGGTATAGGTATATATATGTATAAGGGTCACGTGGATACAGACACGCGTTTCTTTAATTGAAGTGCACTCGTAAATTCACCAGAGTGCAGTGAGATTAGAGAAGTGGAAAGAGAAAAACAGTCGTGAGATCGTAAAATCTCGGTTTAAATTAACTAATGACGCAGAAAAGGGCGTAACTATCATTATTTTACGTTACGCAGAAGCATGAGTTGCGCCGATCTGCCTGTAAACCGTCGATATAACCAGTGACAATTGTTCACGGTCAGAAGGGCGTAACTTATGGACTCGTGAGTACAAACGCTGTGTCCTTTTGATGATGGATCATTGATGTAACCATACGAGTCTGCGTATGGAGAGTCGTGGGTCTCTAATAAGCACGTTTCAAGAGAAGAGAGCAAGAACCGCACACGTGTCTTCATTATTTTGTACCCCCCCCCCCCTTCTATCTACCATTTTATTCGTGAGCCAAGGATAGAAGCCCTTGTAAAGGAAATCAATGCCACTAAATATACTTGTGGCGTCTCGAATATGAGATACAACGATTTCGCGCCATTACATACGCCTTGTATTCATTCTGGAACCTAAAAAGAAAATTCCATTACCTCCGCCGTAGCTAAGGCCCGAAATTTAAGTTCTTAATATCTATCTTAAGATCAAACTTTCGATTGAACTCAAGATCGAACTTAAGTTCCAATTTAACATGAATCTTAAGTTTGAACTTAAGTATCATCATAAGTTCATACTTAAGTTGAAACTTAAATTTTGTTCGAAGTTTGATCTTAAGATCCATCTTGAGCTTGAACTTAAGTTCGATCAAACTTCTTTCATCGCCTTCCTAGACCGTGTTTTTTGACATTAGTTGTTAAAATAAATAAATAAATGAATAAATAAAATAATTAAATTCGATCGAACTTAACTTTAAGCTCAAGATGGATCTTAAGTTCAAACTTCAAACGAAATTTAAGTTTGAATTTAAGTTGAACTCAAGTTGGAACTTGAGTTCAACTTGAGTTCAATCTTTGATCATTGTAATAGGATTGATTGGATTGGATCATTCGATTGATTGGAAAGTTTGATCTTGAGTTTGATCTTAAGATCGATCTTACGATAGATCTTAAGAACCTAAAATTCGGGCCTAAGAATCTCATATAGAAGTTTGCATCGTTGCAATGCAACGAAAATCATTTTTTTAAATTAATTTCTCCTGATATTTACACTTTGATCGTGCATTTGGCATCCCAAGTCCTTGATAAAGACCCCTAAATACATTTCAGCGATATTTCACTTTGAAAACTTTTTAGAAAGAATTTTTTTGTCAATAAACTATCATCGTTGCATTTGAACGATGTAAACTTCAACCTCATAAAAAACGAATTATTCCAGACGTCCTAATTTTATTTCTAACTTACCTCTTTTTTGAACTATCTTCGAACAAGTGATGCTGAAATTCGCATAGTTCCAATGCAACGAAAACAAGTTTTCAATTAATTTCCAGTGAGACTTACGGTTACTTTGTTCATTTAGCATCAAGTCTTCAATAAATAGGGCAAAATACAATTTTTTACTTTGTAACCTTTTTCGGAATTTTGTTAACCAACAAACTATTTATGTTGCATTCAAGCGATGCAAACTGCAACATTATCCAAGGAAAACCTCAGTATTTTCATAAGATGATGGTGAATGCACCGGAAATTGTTTAATTTTTAATAAAATTCACCATCCTAAAAAGGTTTAAAAGTAAAAAGTTGTTGAAAGTTGTTGATCGAAGGAAAAGTTGCTAAATGCCCAAGAAAAGCGTGCATCTGACTAAAAAAAAAATATTTTTGTTGCATTGCAACGTTTTTTATTTTTCAACAGAACTCATCATCCAAAAAAGTTTTCAAAGTAAACCGTTGTTGACAGTTGTTGTTCAAAGTAAAAGTTGTTAAAATATATATTGTGGCATACATTCATAAAGGACTTGGGATGCTAAATGCCCAAGAAAAGCGTAAATCTTACTAAAAAATTATTGAATGAAAATTATATTCGTTGTATTGCACTGATCCAAACCTCAACATTCTCATGAGAGCCCCATTCTGGTAGCAAGTGGTCTGCAGCAGACCTTGGCAGGTGGTGGTCGATTTTGTGATTCCACCTTCGTGGATTCCAGCTGGGCAGTACTCGAAGTACCTGGTACTTGCGACGTATTTGAAGTGCTTAAAAAGTCCTTCAAGTATATTCAAAGTACTTGGCCTGTACTTCAAATATTGTACTTAAAATTTCAAATACTTGTCGGTACTTCAAGTAATTTTTCAAGTGCAAGTATCTAGTAGGGGAGAGTGGGGTACAATGAGCCACTCTTTTGTAAAGAATTTTTTCTTTATACCTCGGTCGAAAGTACGTACATCCGGCATCAATTTCGAAGCAGAAAGACCGAGATTCTTGCATTGGTAAAACAACGGAGTGACGGTGGGAGCAAAATAGTATTTTATGCATCTAGGGCCAGAGATAAGTCTTTTTGTCGAGCGTGAAGTTTGCCGCAACGAGCGAAGCGGTTGCTTTCCGGTTCGTTCCGGAACCCATTTGTGACCCATCGGACCGATTCCAGTCCATGGTTCGGTTTCAATATGGTCGTTTCACGGTTCCTTTTTCTTTCAAACGGGCCCTCCTTTTGCAGTGATTTCTTGGTTGTTTTAGGGTTTCTTATTTTCAAAACAACCAATACACAACCCGTCACCGAATTGCGACCGTATTGCGACGGTTGCACCGATCCGCTAGGACAGGATGGACAAAACATTGTGTTCTTCCTTCTTTTCTCAACTTTTTGGAATTAGCTATCAACATATTGTAATGCCAACTTTTTACTAGAAGAGACTCATCATAAAGAAGTTACAGATGAAGGAGGAGGCAAATATGAGAAAGCTATGGCAGAATTCCAATTAGCATGATTTTTTTTTCCATCTCACTGTTCTCGAAGGAGAGAAAAAAGAAGAAAAAGGAGAGGGTGTTACTCATAAGAGCAAGTGCTCGCTTATGCGAGCATGTGATAGGGCGGTTTTTCTCGTGCAAGTGCACGATCGATTGTTCGAACGTAGAAGTATAAAGCAGAAAGAGAGAGAGAGAGAGAGAGAGAGAGGAACGGGGAAGGAGGAATTGCAGGGAGAAGCAGAAAATTGCAGTATGCGTAGAAGTAGAGAAACAAAGAGGAAGAAAAAAAATAGAAGACAAAGAAAGAAGGGTAAGAGTTTCGTGTGGTTGTTGAAAGCTCCGCACGAGCTTCGCTACACAAGGGGAAGAATTTCACAAAGGGCGACTTATATATATTTATGGCGTGTAGTGTACTTCGGGATACGGGCTATAGTTTCATGTGTGCAACCCTCATTTCTCGAGGGGTCGAAGGTGAGATTGGCGAATATGTGGGTGTGCTCGTGTGTGAGAGAGCAAAAGGCGAGGGTGACGAGGGCATTTCGGTCCATGCGTACACGCAAAAGGGACCCCAGTACTTTTTAGCACATATATATTAGGGTGATCCTTATTTAGGGCTCGGACGAATTTTTTATCAGGCGCCCCCCAAATCGACGCTAAATAATTCAAAAACAGTACTCTAATTTTTTCAGATTTTTATCCAGACTCAAACCCCTCCCGAAAAAGGGTAGATTTCCCCATTTGAAATACACGTGTTTAGGCCATATTCTCAGGACATATTTTATTCCAAGTGTAATAATTTTTTTTTTGAATCTGTAACTCCAGATTTTAGTATTCTCTGGTGCTACTTTTGAAGAAAAATTCACATTATCATACGGGTCAATTTAGACGAATTGCAATTCGTCTAAAATTCTAATACGGGTCAATTTGGACGAATTGCAACTTGTCTCTATTGACCCGAATGATAATGTTAATTTTTGCTCAAATAGTAGCACCAATGAACACAGTTACAGATTTTTTTAAATATTATTACACTTAGAATAAAATATATCCTGAGAATATGACCGAAACACGTGTATTTCCAATCGGGAATTCTACCCTCTTTTCGGAAGGGGTTACAGTCTAGAAATCAGAAAAATTAGGATATTGTTTTAGAATTATTTGGAGTCGATTTGGGGGGCGTCTGATAAAAAAAATCGTCCAAGCTCTAAATAAGAACCACTCTGATATATATACATTCTACATATTACATATATATACCTACACTTCCCTCGTAAGCATGCCCCAAACACTTTTTGGCTCTAGTGGTTAGGTCGGGTTCAGCTCTATATATATTTCTTTATTATCCACATCCCTTCACCTTTCTTTTAGGGTGTACTATACCACACTTTGTGAGTCATCTGCATGCAACTGCGTTTCTTCAAACGTCCCTTGCCATGCGTTTTTAATTAAATGTGGGATCAATATTCATAATTTTTGAATTGAAGTTTTGTATTAAATTAGATTAATAAATTGTGATAAATGATTTTCGGAGAAATATTCAAATAAACTTCAAAAATTTTCAATTCTTCTTATTTCAACTTCCAAAAGGCTTACATTTGAGGAAATGTAAGGGGTTATACGCATTCAGGATTTTCATTTTTAATTTGGCCGTTGTTTTTCTAAAAAGCCATAAATAGCCCTTTTACTCCTGTTTTTTCCAATTTATGGCAAGGATGGAAAATTGGTCGCAGCGATATCTCAAAAAAAGCAAATTGAAGCTAAATAAACAAGCTATCCGGTCCATGTAATGGTTTAGCTGGAAAATTTTTTTCCTAGTAATTGCAGCCAAAAAGAAAGTGACACAAATTTGCTAATTTTTTTTTCTCAGTATTTCTCAAGATTGCGTGAAACCTGTAACATCGCAATTTTTTTTGCTGAAAAATCTGAAAACTAGAAACTTGAAGCTTCAAAATGCTTTTTTTTAGACCTCGATACGACCTGCATTTTTCACTGATATACAGCATTGTTAAAAACCACTAAAAATTTGGGAAATTCTTTTGGTCCCTTAATTTTTTCCACTAGTGTACATTTTTACGTTAATAAATTAAAATGTCTTTCCAGAATTTCTTTCGAATAATCGTTTTTTTCGGTCTTAATACTGTAATCTGTATTTTCAAGCCAGAAGGACTGTCTTGACGCTTAATTTTTAGCAGTACCAGTTGCTTCGCACCAATTTTTTTTACCAATTTTTTTCATCCAGTCTTTTGCTACGGTAATTCATATTTTTTTTCATGATGTTGAAGTTTGCATGGTTTGAATGAAACGGAAATAGTTTATTTGGTAACAAAATTAATTTTTCTTAAAAAGCTTTCCATTGCTCGAAAGATATTTTGCTGTATTTATTAAGAACTCGATGCTCAATGCCCAAGGAAAGCGTGAATCTCATGAAGAATGAATCAAGAAAAAATTATTTGCGTTTCCAAATTTCAGCATTAGTTTTTATTCCATTTCAGTGACTCCCGAATGATTTTGTCTTTTGATTCTCCTTCAACTTTCGGAAAAGGGCTTGAGACAGATAGAATTTTGAACTGTGTCAAATAATTACCACCCTAATATTGATATTCCATTTACTTTAAAATTTGTCGACAAATTTTGTGATATCTAAAAATGCACATGATGAGAAGTCGCAAAATTTTTGGATAAAAAAGTAATGTGTAATGGATGCATGTGCCATTACAAATAAAAAAAGTAAGTAATTTGCAGTGAAGAATATTCCATTACAAATAGAAAAATTACCGGACTCGTATTAGAAACTTGCACATTACTGTCTCATTATTTCATTTCGCTCACTAAAAGTTCATCCACAATTATCACAAATGATCCATAAAGTTAAAAAATAGAAACAAAAAATAGAGAGTTCATCGTTAAATACGAAGTACGAAAATGTACTCAACCCCAAAAATTATCCAACTTTATATTGAACTTGCTGGTACCCGCTGTTACCCATAATTATAAGCAATCTAATCAAAATTACAAGTTACTGATAGAAAATTTGTCGCTTTATTGAATCCCTAAATAATGTGCATGTTCTTTTTTTTTTACTTTTTGGATCATTTGTGATAATTGTGGATGAACTTTTAGTGAGCGAAATAAAATAATGAGACAGCAATGTGCAAGTTTCTAATACGAGCACGCTAATTTTTCTATTTGCAATTGAATATTCTCCACTGCAAATTACTTTTTTTTAAAATTGTAATTTGTAATGGAACGTGCATACATTGCACATTAATTTTCTATTCGTAATGGAACACGCATCCATTACACATTACTTTTTTTGTTTGTAATGGCACATGCACCCATTACACATTACTTTTTTTATTTGTAATGGGACATGCATCCATTTTTTATTTGTAATGCACGGAAAAAAAGGAACAGTTAATATAACAGGGGGGCTTGGTATATACTGAGACTTTTCCTGTACACACGGTGATATTAACAGTAAACACTGTAAAAAGTATAGTAAATACTGTAAAAGTCTCAGTATATACAGGAAAAAAGCCAGTGTACACTGTAAAAGTCATCATTTGCTGTCCTCGAGTCCAATGCCAACAGGGCCCCCCTGTTATATTAACTGTTCCTTTTTTTCTGTGTGCAACACGCATACATTAAGGTAAATGTCCCAATACTCGACCACGTTCCAGTACCCGACCACTTGGACCAATATATCAGCAAGTTAAGCGTTCACTTAAGAGAAATCTTAAACTGTGAATTGATTTAATGTCCAGGATTCATAATCTGCGTATACGACACTACTTTTAATAGTTCAAGAATCGTCTGTAATTTAATTTTGGATAAATATGACAGTACGCGTACTATTCGAGGCACGGACGCCATTATCTAAGCTGAAGTACTAAAGAATCGCGATATCTTATTGAAGCTATTTCGAAGTGGTTTTTATTGCTTTCGAACTGAGCCTAGCTGTTTTTATTCGGAACGATACCACTAATTTGATCATGTTGTCTCAATTAGCCAAAAATGCGTTTTAAGTACTTAATTTTCATGTCCGGTTATTGGTACATACGAAATGTATCTTGTACCAATAACTGACCATGTGTCTGGATATAAGTACTTGCTCGCGACTATGTTCAGTCCCAGTAACCAGACATCTGCTGACATATATATCATTCGTGCATAACCTCAAAATTTCGGTGACACATTCTCCGAGTAGCGACGCATTTTTCTCAATTCACCCCCTCCCTTCCCCCCACCATAGAGATGAGTGGTCGGTTACAGGGTCATAACATAATGTGTGGTCGGATATTGGGTCATATAGAAAAATGGGTGGTCGGGTACTGGTACATTTACATTTCTCAGTATTTTTGATTATTATGAATAAACAACTAATTGTAGCAACAACTATATACCCTGTGTTTTGGAAACTAGAGACTTCTAGCTTTCCAATAGTCATAGTCATTATAGAATAGTATATTACGATACGAGTGCGATGAAACTTTTTCTGACGAGTGTGAGTTTGCAGCATGAGCCAAAGGCGAATGTTGAGAAAAAGTTTCTCGCACTAGTATCGTACGAAATTTTATTGTACGCAAAGTGTCAGTTTGAGCACGCGCAGCGTGCGCAAAGTGGCACTTTGCGCACGGAGTGCAATAAAATAGTTTATTTTTGAACGCGAAAAACAAGTTAACTTTTTCGTCGCCTCTTAGATGGTCGGGTATTGGGACATTTACCTTACACATTACTTTTTTTTATTTGTAATGGGGCATATATCCATTACACATTGTTTAAAGTAATGGGTAATGCATTACTTTTACATTACTATTTTCACAACTCTGAATCATATGCAATAAAACGAATGATTGGAATAGAATAAATTATTAAACCATTATAATTCTTCATTTTGTATAATAAAAAGTTGGACAATAAATCGGACGGTCCCGCTATAGTTCCAAAAATCATTATATAAATAATCTTAGAATTATTATGAATTATATATTATTATTATTATATGATATATTATTATAATGTAATATATTATCATATTATATATTGCTATATATAGAATTATAATTATAATTACAATCTTAGAATTATTTATAAATTATATTTACAAATTTATAATTTTTTTTCTCTTCTTCGAAACGTTCAAGGTGGGGAGTTCGGTACGAACGATAATTTCCGTAATCGGATGGATAAACGAGGAATCGCTAGTGGCTGCAGCAGGGAGGGTGGCAAACGGACTGATCGTACGAGAGAGCTATGACGTTACCGGTATCCAGCTATGAGGCCCTACTCGTTCAAGTCCGCGAGCTCACACACGAGACGATACTCTTGCAGAGACAATTGTCGTCGGATCTCTATCAGAATGTCGATTCCACCGATGTCAATCACAATTTGACGAATTTTTACAAAAATTACGAACCAGGTAAGAGAATATATTTTACGTTCTCAAGATATCATTTTTCACCGTTTTCGACGCATGAACCCTTCGAGAAGCAACAAAAATACGATACACTGCATTTAAAAACAAAATATTCAAGAATTTTCAATTAAGGTCTACTTTGAGTCTACTTTAGAAGTGCAAAAAAAAAGCAAGTTTTTAAGATTTTTTTTTCTCAGCTCCTTTATCAGATATTACTATAGAACTGTTCTTATAATATTGTTTCGCCCTTGGATAACACAAAAAAAAATATTTTTCATTTTGATTCTTTGAATAATTTATATAGAAGGCGTCAAAGTCGAGTCTTCGAAAATCTCAGAATTGGCAAGTCTGAAACGAAAAACGTTTTAAAGAGGGAAGTTTCTTACACAACAATTTACCAGTGTTAATGAAAAATTGATTAAAAAAATGGCGGATGTTTGAAATAAATTATGAAAAATTGAATTTTTCGTTTTCATTTCAAACGTCCGCTATTAAAAAAAAAAATCATTTTTTCATTAACGATGGTAAATAGTTGTGTAAGAAATCTTCCTCTTTAAAATGTTTTTTTATTTTTTTGTTTCAGACTTGCCAATCCTGAGATTAACTGTCGGCCATGTGACAAGACATTTTCGACTTTGGCGCCTTCTATAAATTATTCAAAGAATCAAAATAAATTTTTATTTTTTTATTTTCGAAGGATGAAACAATGGTGTAAAAGCAGTTTTATAGCCTATCTGATAAAGCTGAGAAAAAAAATCTTAAAAAATTGCTTTTTTTGGCCTTCTAAAGTAGATTAATACCTTAAAATCCTCTGCAGACTAAAACACTATTTTCTCAATAATATTTATTGATTTCAATTAATTGATTAGAAATAAACATTGTTATTTAATTTAAGATCCAAATTAGTTAACGTAAACTTATTAATTTACACAAAAATGCATCAGCATATTAATTCAAAGTAGTTTAATTTTAAAATTAATAAAAAATTACGATATTCTGAACTTATAAGAAAATGTCGATTTCATTTCCGTAAAAACATGATTTTTTTCTTTACGAAAGTTCGAAAGCGAAACCATGCTATACCAACTTTTCACCGAAATTTTTGTCATCATTAAAGTGGCCGATTTGGCATGTATAATGCTTTACATATATGAATAGCTGTCTGTAAATTATCGATGCCTTCAATCTCTCTCTCTCCCTCCTCCCTCCCTCCCTCTCTCTCTCTCCCTCCCTCCCTCCCTCTCTCTCTCTCTCTCTCTCTCTCTCCCTCTCTCTCTAGCTTATATACTCACTATATTTTTTTTTACACACTGAGCAAACAAGCTTCTAGACTCTAGTCTTTCGGCTTGATTTAACTGGATTTAACTATCTCGAGTATACGATCGTCTTTCTGCTCTCTTCCATCCTCGTATCTTGCTATCTCTCCCCCCCCCTCTCTCTCTCTGTTCCTCTATCTCTCTTTATCTCTCTCTCTCTCTCTCTCTCTCTCTCTCTCTCTCTCTCTCTCTCTCTCTCTCTCTCTCTCTCTCTCTCTCTCTCTCTCTCTCTCTCTCTCTCTCTCTCTCTCTCTCTCTCTCTCTCTCTCTCTCTCTCTCTCTCTCTCTCTCTCTCTCTCTCTCTCTCTCTCTCTCTCTCTCTCTCTCTCTATCTCTCTCTAAATGTGTGTCTGGCACAACGCCTCGCTCCACTGTCTGGGAGAGGACGATATCTGTATGCCCACTTTTGCAAACACGTTGGGATAGGAGAAATTTTCGTGTGTTTCGTCGTGTTACTCCCAAACAGCGAGCTCGAGTTTTTGGAACTTTGCCATAAACGACAAGCGCCAAAGAAAAAATCGCATGTGCATATATACGTATTAGGGCGTTTCAACAATATACATTTTCTCTCAATTGAACTCCAAATCGAGATTTTCGTACTTTTTCTATAAAAAATTAATCCCTCACAAACGGAAGTCTGTGTGATCTTTTTCATTGCTGCCGCATCAACGTTGAAATACCACAATAGAGGCATTTTTTGGAGTATCCGAATTCAGATATCGCAAAATCCTTCAATTGTTTGTGGGAAAAAGAAGTTTTTGGCAATCCGAAATTATTTCCTATTTGGTTTCCCGGTATTCGACAAATTACGAAATTAAAAGTTTTTAATCCTTACTTGACACACTGGGGTACAAAACACCCCAGGCCTAAATTTCCTTAATTTTAAGTACCTAAATTTAAAAAATGGAACGTATAGCCACATCTGTCATTAGTTTGAGGATGCCACTACTCCTTCAAGCTCATAGCATCACTCTAAGACAATAAGGTTTTATGTAGTAGCCGTCAAAAATCGAGTGGTCTCACCTGTGTCAAACCCAACTGTGTCAAGTAAGATCGAGTGCGAAAATTTTGTGCTAATTTTCCTGCTGTTACATTATTTTACAACTACCATTTTTTCCTTGTAGTGCTATATACACTACCGCTCAAAAGTTTCCGGACAAAAGTTCGAAAAAGTATTCGAACATTATTGACTGCCATTTCCCCGGTGGTCAACCTAGACCAATGTATGACCCGCCATTTTAAAGAGGAAGGATTCCCCTTCATTTTGGCCGATGAGAAAAATTTTTGCGATTTTTTTTACACCCCGGGACCGGTTTTGAAAATTACAATTTTTCGTCGTTTTTTTGTCGATTTTGTATTGGCCGCCTTTTATAGTAAAATTTTTTTTCGTGCTTTCCTGTGACCATTGTTAGAAAGAAGATAGTTTGCAATTCTTTTTTTAGAAATTTTTGCACGATTTTTTATTCCCGAGATATCTAATTTTTTGTAAAAAAATGGACAATTAAGAAAACCGAGCTTAATACGAAAACGATGAGGTTTCAAGAAAAACCTCAAGAGTGAAAAAAGTGCATTGCTTCACGCTGAATGCATGTACATTTTTTCAGATTTTTTTTTTCAACATTTCTTTTTTGCTCACTTCCGGATGAAACTCCATTGATTCAATGATCATGACCTCGAGAAGGATGCGGTTGGCGATAAAAATGTTCAGAATAAAATCTAATGGATTTTTTCTCAGATTTTTTTTCAATGTTTTTCTCCCCCGTAAAAATTTTAATTTTTTTCACGTAAATCGCCATCGATCAATCTTTATTTCAATTCATTTCGATTCAATCTTTCTTTAACCACGAATTTTTACGGGGAAGAAAAATATTGAAAACGAAATCTGACAAAAAAATCCATTTCATTTTATTCTGAAAATTTTTATCGCCAACCGCATACTTCTCGAGTTATGATCATTGAATCAATCGAGGTTCAGCCGGAAGCGAGCGAAAAAAAAAATCTGAAAAATGTACATAAATTCAGCGTGAAGTTTTTTCACTCTTGAGGTTTTTCTTGAAACCTCATCGTTTTCGTATTATGCACGGTTTTCTTAATTGCCAATTTTTTCACAAAAAATGAGATATCTCGGGAATAAAAAATCGTGCAAAAATTTTTGAAAAAAGAATTTAAAGTGCAAACTATCCTCTTATTGACAACGTTCACAGGAAAGCACGAAAAAAAATTTTACTATAAAAGGCGGCCAATACAAAATCGACAAAAAAACGACGAAAAATTGTAATTTTCAAAATCGATCCCAGGGTGTAAAGAAAATCGCAAAAATTTTTCTCATCGGCCAAAATGAAGGGGAATCCTTCCTCTTTAAAATGGCGGGTCATACATTGGCCTAGGTTTACCACCGGGGAAATGGCAGTCAATAATGTTCAAATACTTTTTCGAACTTTTTTCCGGAAACTTTTGAGCGGTAGTGTATATTAAGCAAACTCAGTAGAATGTTCACCCATTTTTGTCGAAAAATAAAAAAGTTATGATTTTTTTTCGTAATAGTTGTCATTTTTTCGGTTTTTTAAATATTAAAATTTTTTATCACATTTAACTTTGATATTTTACTATAAATCCTGTAGAACTTTGGGAAGCGACCTCTCAAGAAGTTCTAAAAAAATTTGCAAGTTAAAATAGTAAATGCTATATTTTTTATAAGAATTTTTGTCGCTGGGGTACAAACGACCCCAGTGTGTCAAGTACGTTATTCTGCAGTGTGTCAAGTAAGGGTTAATTTCAGTAGAAGAGCTTGCAAATACTTGGTAAATAATAATTTAAAAAATTCAAAGACATTTCAATAATTATTTCTAAAGTGTTGAGAAAGTCTGAAATTTGTTCAGTTGAACGAAAGGTCAGAAAAAGTATTTATTTAACGAAAAGTGAGAAGAGCTTGAAAATACTTGGTAAATAATAATTTAAAAAGTTCGAAGACATTTCAGAAATTATTTCCAAAGTGTCAACAAAGTCTCAAAATTTGTTCTGTAAAAGGATCAATTTTTCAATTTTTCGTTCATCTGAACGTTCAAAACTTCAAGTCCATGAAAAGTGAGATATTTGCTGTAACATTCACTATTTCAAAGGGCAAAACTTTTTTTCAACACAAACCTTGTCACATATTTTATCGCAAATCGCTCATATTTCGCAAGAGTTGCCATTTGGCAGAGCAATCCAGAGCAGGAACAAAATAGACGCAGAAAGAAAAAATAGCACAGGCTTCAGATATGCCAGAATATGTTATTTTATTTATTTTGTAATATAAAAATTTCAAAAAAGTTTGTTTTTGTATGATTTTAACGCTAATGAGGCATTAATAAAAAAAATTGTACAGGTTTTTACTTATACGGGATATATTTTTTAGGAAAAAGCTATAACACTGTCGTTGGGGAACGCTGTACGAAAATTTTTTTTTATATCACTCGTCAGAAAATGTTTTTACGTCCTCGTGATGTAATGTACTATTTTGAACCGCCCTATTATGAACGCGAGAGACAAATGCCTTCTCTTTTCCTCTTGATACCTCTACTTTTCCCTGGGACAGCGGACAACCAGAGATAGGCAGAGATACAGAGACGGAGAGAGGAAGAGAAAAAGACGAAGAGATGTGAAAAGAGAAAATGAGATGGAAAAAAATGAAAAAAAAACGTTTTTGACGGCACTCGGAAAAGAGAGAAATGGGAGTAGCGACACTATGCGGCGTTTTCCTGCATTGTCGAAACTCAAAAGGCTTTTTCGTATGCGCATATTCGTCGGATACTCTTAATAAACCGTTGTTACCCCTTTCCACCGTGAATCCCCGAGAGCTTCCAGTTTTGACAAAAAAAAAAAACCAACAGAAAGAATAGAAAATGCGAGGAAACATCACACGTTCGTCGACCCTCCCGCATGGAAAAAAACAATACATTTTTCATTGTGGGCCTTCGAAAATATATACAGTACATAAAGTTCTATATGAGACTGAAACGATAAAAATAAATAAATAAACGAAAATCGCACAATAAATAATTATAAAATAGCCGATGAAGTTTTGTAACGTCCACGATGCATTTTTTGTGGTCGATCGATAATTCGTGATTTTCTTTGTTTTTTCATTTTTCTAGAATCTTTCAGGGATTCAATAAGCTTAAACTTTAACTATGTCAATTTTCAGTCAAGTTAAATCACTCAGATTTTTCATTGGAGAATCCTCTGCTTTAAATATCCATTTCTATTCCCTCTCGTTAAAGAAGCTTTATTTTTGCGAAAGGTGTTTTTTTCGAGATTTTCATGGCAGTATATGTTCAAATATCATAATTGTGCGTGCCAAAATTTGAGCAAACATTTTTTTCTCACCAAGTGGAATGTTGAAATTTCGATTGATTGGAAATTGACTGAAAAGCACGAAAATCTAAATTCCTAATAAATAACAATTTTTCACTTGACTGATCAATCGTAATACGAATAAAACGTGACAACAATGATTGCGATATTTTTGAGATTTACTTATATCAGAGCTGGGCAGTACTTGAAGTACCTGGTACTTCCGACGTACTTGAAGTACTTAAAAAGTACTTCAAGTATTGTACTTAAAAAGTACTTCAAATATTGTACTTAAAAAGTACTTCAAGTATCGTACTTAAAATTTCAAATACTTTTCTGTAGTGTAGTAGTACAAAGCCTTTGAATATGTAATTGAAAATGATATTTCGAACATACTGTCAATCAACTGTCGCCTACGACAATTTTTTGAAGACGAACACGAAGTTGGAGTAGTTTTAACAATCCATGTATTATATTCTTTATTTCTCCCTTTTCAAACCTGTATCAAAATCGTAATTACAATCGTCAATACTATTTTTGAATTATTTTTAATTCTTTGTTTAAATACTTCTGTTTCAATCTACCTAAATACCTAATCTTTGTCAGCGTATTGCACAAGGTGAAAAATGTTTTGAAGCAAAAAGTACTCGAATAAAAAACAAATAAGAATAAGAAATTAAATGTAAGTATTAGAACTTACGAGATATACCTGAAAACTTGAAAAGTACTTGATACTTTCCTAGTGGATTTATCGACCAGAATTTTTCGGTCGTAAATTTTTCGGTCGTACTTGAAGTCGTTTCTACCGACTCCACTTACGACCGAAATTCCGGTCATAGAATCTGCTCGGGTTTGCTCTTGATTTTTAAAGCACTTGTACTTCAAGTACTTTAAATCTTAATTACATCAAGAACTTACGGTACTTTGTAATTTGTACTTGAAGTAGATACTTTTCCGTATTCTGCCCAGCTCTGACTTATATATGCTAATCAGGAATCAATTTTACACTGGAGTCCCGTTATAATGACCCCCCCCCCCCCCCCCATATAATCTGCAAAGTGTAGAGCATTATATCTATATACACTACTCGCAAAAATTAAAGGAGCAAGAAAAATTTCCAAATTTTTCGGTCATTTTCGACAGGCCGTATTTCAGTGAAAAATGGTTGTATCGAGGTAATTAAAAAAGGATTTTGAAGCTCCAAGATTTTAGTTTTCACATCTTTTGGTCAAACATTTTTAGGAGCTACGGTTCTTATGAAATTTTAAAAAATGGCGCGAAATAAAATTTTTACAAATTTTGTACCTCTTTATTTTTGGTCCACGGGCTTGGGAATATTTTTTCCAACTAAACCAATACACGGACCAGATAGCCTGTTTATCCAGCTTCAATTTCCTTTTTTTAATTGATTTTTGCGAATAAGGTAAATGTCCCAATACCCGACCACGTCCCAGTACCCGACCACTAGAACCAATATATATCAGCAAGTTAAGCGTTCACTTAAGAGAAATCTTAAACTGTGAATTGATTTAATATCCATGATTCATAATCTACGTATACGACACTACTTTTAATAGTTCAAGAATCGTCTGTAATTTAATTTTGGATAAATATGATAGCACGCGTACTGTTCGGGGCACGGAAGCCATTATCTAAGCTGAAGTACTAAGGAATCGCGATATCTTATTGAAGCTATTTCGAGGTGGTTTTTATTGTTTTCGAACTGAGCCTTAGCTGTTTTTATTCGGAAAGATACCACTAATTTGATCATGTTGTCTCAATTAGCCAAAAATGCGTTTTAAGTACTTAATTTTCATGTCCGGTTATTGGTACATACGAAATGTATCTTGGACCGATAACCGACCATGTATCCGGATATCGATACTTGCTCGCGACTAAGTTCAGTTCCAGTAACCCGCGGACATCCGCTTACATGTATATTATTCGTGCATAACCTCAAAATTTCGGTGACACATTCTCCGAGTAGCGACGCATTTTTCTCAATTCACCCCCTCCCTTCCCCCCACCATAGAGATGAGTGGTCGGTTACAGGGACATAATATGTGGTCGGATATTGGGTCATATAGAAAAATTGGTGGTCGGGTACTGGTACATTTACATTTCTCCCTATTTTTGATTATTATGAATAAACAACTAATTGTAGCAACAACTATACCCTGTGTTTTGGAAACTACCCACACGGAAATATAATATACCGGAAAATATATTTCTCGATATACGTAAAAATATATTTAAAATATATTTGAAGTGTCCATTATATATTCTAAATACATTTTAGATGTATCTAAAATATATATCAGATATATATTAAATATATAATATGTATATTCCATATAAGAAATATACTCAAAAATATATTCGTGATAAGTACATTTTCGGCAGAAAACATTTCTTTGAAATATATATTAAATATATTTTAGATATATGATTATTGTGCATAAAATAGTACATTATGACCCGAGGACAAAAAAACTCACACTCGTCAGAAAAAGTTTTTTTGTACGAGGGTCATACAATATTTTATCGCCCGACGGCGTAAAGTGCCTTTTAAGCCCACGAAGTGGGCGTAAAAAGGCACTTTTACGTCCGGAGGGCAATAAATATATTTTTTGATATATGTAAAAACATATATTGTGTATATGTAAACATATATTAAAATTATATCGAAAATATATAAAACGTACACTCAATATATATGTTTGATGCATTTAGTATATATCTTAAATATATTTTTTACATATATATTGTGTATATTTAAACACCAATTAAAAATGTATCTAAAATATATAGAACATGCACTCAATATATATGTTTGAAATATTTAGTATATATCTTCAATACATTTTTTATATTTATATTGTAATATTTTTAAATAGATTAAAAATATACTTAAAATCATATTTGTAATACACACATTTTCGGACAAAATATACTTAATATATCCAAAAATATATTTTTCCATTATACGCACACGAAGTGTGCGTAAAATGGGCACTTTACGCACGGAGTGCAATAAAATAGTTTATTTTTGAACGCGAGAAACAAGTTAACTTTTTCGTCGCCTCTTAGATGGTCGGGTATTGAGACATCTACCACCTTAGTGTATATTCGCCCATTGCGACCGTTACACCGGCTCCAGTGTCTTTTTAAAAAAATTCTATTTGATTTTAATCTGAGATGCAGAGACTGTAAAGGACGAATTAACAAACACGCTTGACAAGCGAGAAAAAAAAACAATCGAGTCGCCTTGATTAGTCAGCTGGACTACTGATTGATATCCTAAAACAGACAGATCGGTCGTTCTTTTCGTTCTTGCCGCACGTAAACATAGTTTATGATTTTTTCCGGAGCGCAAAATATGCGAGAAATTTAACGTCAAATAATTGAAAAATTTCGTATCACATTTTCCTAACGTACCCACGACTTATCACTTGTCATTTGAACCCCAGAATATTTTACCTTTGTCAACCCAAAGTATGGTTATGAAAAATAATCGTCCAAAGAAAAATCATTTTTTCCCCACATATCTCGAGATAACAGCAGATAGTCTGTCTCGTGGAGAAAATACATAATTTTCACCGATTTCATATCATAATGAAGGATGATGGAATTTATCAGTGAGTCTTATAAATCGATGCAACATTTTTTTCATTAATCTCTTACTTTTTGATTGAATTACAGGAAAGCTGGTGTTCGACAATGTAATCCGACGTTGCGAAGGAAAAATTGATATCAGCCAGATAGATATAGTCGATCGAAAGTGAGTATAACAAAAAATCGAGATTTTATTTTTCTAGCTTTTTCTTTGTATCTTGAGAGATAGCACGTTGAGCCTCCTCCACAAAAGTATATGGGAGGTGCATATAAAATATATCATGAATTATATTGAATAAATTTTGTTACAAAAGTCAGATATTTTGGTATAATTATAATATAATATATATGGGGAATTTCATGTCAAATTAACCACTTTTAAACCCGACCCCTTTCGATTTGGCTGATTTTTTTTCCTTTTCTGCCCGATTGAAAACATTTTTCAGGAAATTTTTAATTTTTTTACCTAACCCAAAAAAAAGGCTTTTTTTCCAAATAGCTATAACTTCTTCAAAAAATTACTAATTGGGACATTTTTTTTCAAAATTTTCGTCTTTAAATGTACTTTCCATAAAAAGTACAAAAAAATTGTTGAATATTAAATCTATGAAATTTGTCACTTTTTCGAGAAAAATCATCTTTTTCTCAAAATTCGCCAATTTTATTTTTTTTTTCACTCAAAAAATACTTTGATCAACTCTAGGAAAAAATGCCACCCAATATGGAGTGGGCCGACATTTCCTTCTATTTTGATTATTGATTAAAAAAAAAAAATTCCTAGCTAAGATCATTTCACAAAAGACCACTCTGGAGATTTTTGAGGATTTATAAAGAACCTCAGAGTTTTAAAAAATTGAGAAGAAAAAAAAATTGAAAGTGGTAATCCTCGAACAAAATTGGATCTTTTTCAAAACAGTGAAAAAAAGAGAAGGAAAAGTCGGCCCACGCCTGTTGGGCGGCATTTTTTCCGGAATTGACCAAAGTTTTTTTTGAGTGAATAAAAAATGGCGATCTTCGAGAAAAAGATGTTTTTTTTTGAAAAAGTGAAAAATTTCATGGATTTTAATATTTTAAAGTTTTTTCGTATTTTTTTTCGGAAAGTACATTTACAGACGAAAATTTTGAAAAAAAACGTCCCAATTAGTCAATTTTTGAAGAAGTTATAGCTATTTGAAAAAAAAACCTTTTTTGGGTTGGGTTAACAAATTTGAAAATTTCCTGAAAAATGTTTTTAATGGGGTAGAAAAGGAAACACAAATTTCAGCTAAATCGAAAGGGGTCCGGTTCAAAAGTGATCAATTTGACATGGAATGTCCCATATATAATATAATATTAATATATTGGTATAATATTATATTATTATATTTGATATTTTGGTTAAATATATGTAGAAAAAAAGAACATTTTCAAATATAGTCAAAGTATAAGGGTGGGGGTCGAAGAGTCGACTAACCAATATTTCGAACGGCCGAAATCCCGAATTTCACGATTACGAGCGTTCGAATAACGAAGCGCCGAAATCCCGAACGCCAAAAAAGCGAAAGCGGAGAGAGCCGCCCCATGCGTAAGAGAGAGAGAGATGCGCCTCCTCTCTCTCTTATGCATGGGGCGGCTCTCTCGACTTTCTCTTTTCTGGCGGTCGGGATTTCGGCGCTTCGTTATTCTAACCCTCGTAATCGTAAAATTCGGGATTTCGGCCGTTCGAAATATTGGTTAGTCGACTCTTCGACCCCCACCCAAAGTATACTGAAAACTTTCAAAAAATTGGAAATGCTGAATATATTTTTGCACAAACTTTATTCCCATATGAGACATCAGACTTTCCCGAACGCTTTTACACGGAAAAGTGATTTTTTTCTATATTTGCACGTTCGTAATTTTTTTTTCCCGGACAAAACCCCAATGTACTAAACATTCTTTTTTTCTATACACTCCCAACAAAACCCTCTCTCTTAACGTGTACATAGCGTGTTTCTACGCGAGATGAAATATTTTTTCAGTGATTCCCGTGTAGGACAATTTTTTTTCTACAATTTTTTTTTACACATTACTCGGTGTAAATGATTTTTTCCTCTAAAGCGAAAAAGCACGCACAGACAACTCTTACTGGGTCAGTCGGTTTTTTTCATTCAACGTCTCTGACAATGTACCTTTTTTTTCTTTTATATGCTTTTTTCAGCGAGTTTACCTTTCATCCTCATCTCACACCGAGCCTCGATTCCGTGAGGGAGAACTTCAGCTCTGGTGAATTAACGGCGAGACTCGTCGCTTGGAGAAATCAAAATTGTCAAGAGGTGAGAAGAGTATTTTTTAAGAGAAAATGCGTTTCTATTCATTCTTCAGGTGGAATGTTCCCTTAAGGCGTTATACGCAGTCAGGAGGTCGAAAAAATGTGATTTTTAAAGAAATTTTTCTGAAAAGACATTTTAATGTATTGAAGTAAAAATTTATATACATATTTTTGTAACTATTAATTTTATTTTGAATTTTTTCTTTTTAAAAAATAATGATTTTTGAAGCCGATCTCCGGGAAGTCCTCTCTGGATTGGATCATGCAAAATAAAAAATAAAAAATATTTCGTTAATATAAGGTATAAATTAGTATTTAATCGAAGGAATAAGCAAAATATTTATTTTTAACAAAATGCCAGCTGCTAAAAAAAAATCGATTTTTAATGAAAATTATGCTCACCGAATTGAAAAACACTGTTTTCAGAAAAACGCATTCAAAGTTTCAAAAGCACATTACACATAGTTCTTACGGGTTTACAAATATGCCTACGATTTCAAAAATATTTGTCGGATTGACATGAAATTTTCTGTGTACATACTTAAATATATGTGGGTATAGTTAAAATCGACCCCTTTCAATTTCGATTAAATTTAGTCAGAGGTTTTCTTTTATCATAAAACAAAGTTCTACCAAAGGAAAAAAAATGATTTTTTTTCTTCGAAAGTTATGCAAAGTTCAAAATTTCACCATTTTTTCAAGTTCATTTTTTAAATATCTCGAAAAATATTATACTTACGAAAAAATCCTTCTGTGTTCATCTTAAAGAGTATACTTGGGGCTACAAAAAAAATATTCCAAACTAAATTTTGAAAAATGATGAATTTGGAGCATGTTGAATTCTCAAAAATTGTGAAAATTCACGATCAACTTTAAATTTTGGATTCAATTTTTTATAAATACTAGTGTCACCACGCGCGCAAGCGCGCGCTTGTCTTTAATTCTTTTATAACTTTTTTAATCTGACACGATCGCGTCTCCAAATCAATTAATCTCACACGATCGCGATCGAAAGGGTTGCAATTGTTTCCTCCTCTTTTCTACGATCTGAAATACGCACTTCGACAACCAAACAAAATTCGTCTATAGCAGCTTCAGAAATAACTCGCACTTCGAGATTTCGTGACAACTCTTTTTTTATGAGAGGAATACCTTGTACTGATCTTAAAAGATCCTGAAATTTTCTGAATTGCGTTTTTTTTTACAAAATATGAATTTATGAATTTTGGTAAATTTGTTTTCACCTCTATTCTAAGTTAAGTAAAGTTGAGCAATTGTGTAATTTTGTAATTTTGAGAAGTAAAAATTTCACGATTGCTCAACTTTACTTGACTTAGAGATGTAAAAAAAAAATTTTTTTGCCAAAATTCAAAAATTGATGTTTAAAAAAAAACAAAAATGGCAATTAAAAAAATTTCAGGATCTTTTAAGATCAGTACAAGCTGTTCTGTAAAAAAAATGAACCAAAAATTTAATTTTCACGATTTTAAAAAATTAAAAATGCTTCAAATTCATAATTTAAAAAAAAAAAAAATCGGAATCTTTTTTTTTTCGTAGCCCCAAGTATAATACTCTTTAAGACGAATCCAGAACGATTTTTTCGTAACTATAATAGTAGTTCATGAGATATTTAAAAAATAAACTTGAAAAATTGAAAAAATTGTCAAATTTTGAATTTTCGAACAAAAAATTAATTTTTATCCTTTGGTAGAACTTCGTTTTATGATGAAAGAAAACTTCTGACCACATTTCATCGAAATCGAAAGGGGTCGATCCAACTATTAGTCAATTTGACATGGAATGACCCATGTCCCGAAAGGGGAATTGAAAAAATCAAATTTTTGAAAATCCTGACTGCATATAACCCCTTAAGGAAACGTCAAAGAACACAAGTTTGTTCAACAACGACATAATAGAACCAAAAAAACAGCTGGGTCGTTTTTACCCCTTAATTACGCAGGCGGCCCTACTAATCGTTTTTTATTTCATTGAACCAACTTCAAGAAAAATGTGCTGAGTCATTTGTGAGGTTACGTAGACATATGAAGCATTCCACACCAAGTGGGCCACTAAAAAATCGTGTGATCTCAAAATATTATGAAACATTTTTTTAAAGGTTATTCGAGTGTCAAAAGCAAGTAGGATTTTTTTCAGATTTTTAAATCTGGTTTTACACCCCCAATTTGGATACAACTGTTGTTAATTACTTTTTTTCGATTCATTTTACATGCGAAACGATCCATTGCCCAAAAAAAAAACACCTCTACATAAAGTTTAGGTTTTCCAATATACTTTATAATCTCATCTTTTTTTAAGCTGTCCAGAATCCTTTTCGTGTATTTTTCAGCGAAACAAGGCAATAATATTTTTTTTCATCGAGTTCGCCGTTTCCAATTTTCCTACAACTTCGAGAGAACTTTCGTTGATTTCACAACAAATCACAGAAGAATTGGCATGATGGAGAATTCATATCTTCCAAGTGTTTTCTGAGGTTAACTGATGAAAACACTTGCGACTTACGACAAGTATTCGATTTTATCCAACGCCTCCATTAAATTTATTAAAAAAACATCGAACATACAATTTTTCTGTGGTTTGTTGTGAAATCAATGAAAGTTCTCTCGAAGTTGTAGGAAAATTGGAAACCGCGAACTCGACGAAAAAAAATATTATTGCCTTGTTTCGCTGAAACATACACGAAAAGGATTCTGGACAGCTTAAAAAAAGATGAGATTATAAAGTATATTGGAAAAACTAAATTTTATGTAGAGGTGTTTTTTTGTGCAATGGGATCGTTCCGCATGTAAAATGAATCGAAAAAAAAAATAACAACATTCGTATCCAAATTGGGGGTGTAAAATCAGATTTAAAAATCTGAAAAAAATCCTGCTTGCTTTTGACACTCGAATAACCTTTAAAAAAATGTTTCATAATATTTTGAGATAGCACGATTTTTTAGTGGCCCACTTGGTGTGGAATGCCTCACATATGGATTAATGGGAATTATATTTTTTATTGAAATACCGATGAGTTTTAAGCAGGGATCTGCAACGGAGACAACTGAATTCCGTTTCATCCTGGTACATTGGGTAGTTATCTCACTTTCAAGGTCACTCGATTTGCGGGTTTCCCTCTCATCCGCAAATTTCCCCTCGTCAACTCGAGGGATTTTGTACTCGCGTGGCTTTTGCACGCGACTCGCCTCCTCGTCTCGTCTTTTCTGTCTCGTTCTCTGCAACGTACCCGACACATTGGTTTTCCGATGTGGCTTTTATTCTCCTAAACGTAAATATAAAGTATTCTCCGTCAATAACCTTTTTTTTTATCACAATTTTTAGTTCCGACCACTTTTTTTTCAAGTTACTGAATTTTTATAAATATCGCTCGTGATAAAAACGAAGGAGAGCTTCCTGTAAACTTTATAATTCGTGGTGAAAGTTTAATTTTCATTTTTTATAAATTTTCTGAAATTCGGTAAGCTTGAAAGAAAAATATCGTACGTCGACAATTGAATTATTAAAAAATGGAAAATAATTCGCAAAATATCCTTTCATCCCATTTTTCTTAGTGGGCAAAGTTTGCAAGAAATAGTCGAGAAAAAGTTGGTCGAATCTCTAAAGAATGCTTCGTATAAGTTCATGTATATGGGACATTCTATGTCCAATCGAGACTTTTCCTAATATCGGTGCAACTCTAAAAGTCATGATATTTTTCCTACAGATGTTTTTTTGCTCACCTGTACTTGATAGAAATATTGGATTGGTTTTAATTCCAATTTTTTAAAAAAGTTTAACGTTTCTATGGCTTTCGCAAGCATGAAAAACAATGATATCTATTTATTATGGCATCTAAATAAGAAGATAAAGTAGGTTGTGTTTTTTGCACCATTGTTGGTGTGGTGTTTTTTTATTTTTTTTTCGACATAAGATATTACCGATTTTTTTCACAAGTTAAAAATGTAAAATATTTGTCGATAAAGACACGATGAACAAAGAGAACGCAGAGTAGAATATAAAAATTGCGGGGAAAGAATAACAAAAAATTAAAGATATTTTTTTTTACATTCATCAATATGTAAGAATGAAAGTCGAATAGTTTTTTTTATCCCTTTGACAACGTATTTTCCAAAAGTTTATGAAAGGTTTTTACATTTCGACATTTTTTCTAGGTTGCAGTTATATTTTTATTCTTAATGATTTTCCAAAAAATGATCAACTTGAAAGAAAACTATAGTACGTTCAACATTCACTGTTGAAAACATCGTAAATACTCAAAAACCATTTTCAAAAAAGGCAGTTCGACAAAAGAACGTCAAATCGTTGAGGAATGCCCCATATATGCTTATACATACGATGCATTCTCCGTAGAATCGACATTTTTTTAAATAACATCGACACAGTTCTTGAGCAATCATTTTTTTTCCTTACAGATATTTTTTACCGACCGTTACTTGATAACGCTTGTTGCTGAATATTAACATTCTAAAGTTAAACTTTTATGTATTATTTTTACATGCATGCAAAAATTACTATGATAAAAATAAAAGAACAAAGATGCTTCTGTAATCTGTGATTTTTTCGAAATAAAATACTTTCGGTTTTTTTTAATAAATCGTAAAAAATTCCAAAAAATTCACGGTATATTTTTCAAAAATTATCATTTTGTAAATGTGGAAGTTTCGGCACAATTTGAGAGGATTGGACTGGGGAGGGTTTTAATTTTTTTGCAGAATCGTTCATATATACATAATATATAAAGGAGAACATTGTATGTTGAATAAGAAGACTAAAAAAAGACGGCAGATACAGAAGGGGCATTTTAATCCAGAGCATGCGCCCCTCGCTCATGCATTTAGAGGGGAAAATTCTCTTTGCAGGGGTTCCCGCTTCTTCGTCCAACGTGTGTGTTATTGATCACAGAAAGTGGAGAGGGAGAATTTATTCGCAATAGTGACGATAGGTCACTTATCCATCGGGATTGGCCATCCAATCAATATTGCAAAAAAAAAAAGCCAATCCTGATACTCTGATATGTATGATCAATTTTTGAAAAAAAATTTACATCACATCGGATACTATAATTCATATGGAAGTAACTCGACTCTTTTGCTTTCGTTAACGCACCCCACGATTTCGACATAACAATTTATCACACCTAATGACCTTTGTCTCGTATTTCTTCGTTATATTACTTTTTTTAAATTATGTAAACTCATAAAACAGAGATAAATTAAAAAATTTGCAACTTTTCGCAATTTACACATCAGAAATATATCTGGAAAATATTTCACGTGTATCTCAGATACATCCAAAAAAAGATCTTTCTTGTAACCAGTTTTTTTGAAATATTGCATTTTTCAATACAAAAAATTTAATTTTGAAAATTCTTTTCAAAAAATATTTAGCTTCATTATCGAAATTTCTCAAAACCATAAATTTTTATTTGCTCGTAAATCGATCAGTATTGAAGTATAGTATTTATTTATGAAAATTCATGGAAAAGAGATAAATTAAAGAATATATATATATTCCATGTCAAATCGACCAATAGTTGGAATCGACCTCTTTCAATTTCGATGAAATTGGTCAGAAGTCTTTTATCATAAAACGAAGTTCTACCAAAGGAAAAATGACAAAATTTGTTTAGAAAATTTAAAATTACACCATTGTTTTTTGTTTAAGTTTATTTTTTAATTATCTCGAAAACTATTATAGTTACGAAAAAATAATTTGAGGTTCGTCTTAAAAAGTTTACTTGAGGCTACGAAAAAAAAATATTCCGAAAAAAAATGTTGAACAATGATGACTTTGGAGCATTTTGAATTTTTAAAAATCGTGAAAGTCGACGATCGCCATTAAATTTTTGGTTCAATTCTTTTAATATTATACCTTGTAATGATCTTAAAAGATTCTGAAATTTTTAGAATTGCGTTTTTTCGAAAATATGAATTTTTGAATTTTGAAAAAAAAATTTTTGTTACCTCTAAGTTAACTAATCATGTAATCATGTAATCATGTAATTTTTACTGCTAAAAATGACAAAATTACATGATTGCCTAACTTTACTTAACTTAGAGGTAAAAAAAAAAAATTTCTACCAAAATTCAAAAATTCATGTTTTTGAAAAAAACAAACGCAATTCTGAAAATGTCAGTCTTTTAAGATCAGTACAAGGTATTATATATAAAAAAATTGATTACAAAATTTAATGGTGATCGTGGATTATCACGATTTTTGAAAATTCAAATTCTCCAAATTCATCATTTTTCAAAAAAAAAATCGGAATATTTGTTTTTTCGTAGCTCCAAATATACTCTTGAAGACGAACCCAGAACGATTTTTTCGTAACTAACAGTTTTCGAGGCATTTAAAAAATTATCTTGAAAAATTGAATAAAATAGTGCAATTTTCAATTTTGCATAACTTTCGAAAAAAGAATTTTAATTTCTTTCCTTTGGTAGAACTTCGTTTTATGATAAAAGGAAACTTCGAACCAAATTTCATCGAAATTGTAAGGTCGATTTGACATGAAATGACCGACATAGAGAATTTTTAACTTTTTGCTATTTATCCATTAGAAATATATCTTGAATATATTTCACATGTAACTAAGATATATCTAAAAAGGATCTTTTTTGTATCAACCTTTTTTCAATATGGCACTCTTCAACACCGATAATTTGAATTTGAAGAATATTAAAAAAAAAAAAAAAAATAATGTTGGTCTATCGAAATTGTTAAAAACCGTCAATTTTCATTTTCTCGTAATTTGATCAAGATTGAAGTCTCCAATTTATTGAAAACAATTTCATCAATGGTGGCGAACATTGCGAAGTCACGCCAGCTGATTATTCGATCCATAAATAGACCAAAAATGGACTCCTTCTCTGGACGATACGTCATGCCTCAACGATTTATCCGATCGTGGAAGAATCGTGAGATGTATTGGCGAAATTCTTGCTAAATGAGTGCTTATCGCTCGATTCGGACTATGCTGCGTTAGTTTTCGATAAGAGGGGGAAGAATTGCCGTTGTAATCACGATAGTGGGGAAAGAAGAGGAGGGAAGTGCGAAAATTGAGAATGCGGTGTGTATGGGGCATTTCGTGTCGGTTTAACAGTTTAACGTCGCCGGAGCGTTCCCCCACTACTACCAGCAGAGGTCGAAAATCGCTTCATCACTAGAACCCGATATAAGAGCTCGCACGGCGTGCAGAGGTAGAGTGGGGGAAGCAATAAAACCTTTTCAAGCGGAACGGAGGGGGGGGGGGCGCTCTTATATCGAGAAGGTACTGTACCAAAGTACCTTTTTAACAACCAAAAAAATCGATCTTTTGTAAATTCTAGAGTGCTAAGGCCTTAACGTTTGAATTGTTATCCTTAATAGTGTCATAAAAAATGTGTTCTTAAATAATGAAATATCGTGAAATAACAAATGGGCTAATCGATTTTGGACGTCCCCATACGTCCCTTTGTGTGTGTGGTGTGTGTGTGTGTGTGTGTGTGTGTGTGTGTGTGTGTGTGTGTGTGTGTGTGTGTGTGTGTGGGTTCTTCTATGTCAAATCGACCAATAGTTGGAATGGACCCCTTTCAATTTCGATGAAATTTGGTCAGAAGTGTTCTTTCATCGTAAAAAGAAGTTCTACCGAAGGAAAAAAATTAAAAAATTTTGTTTCGAAAGTTTTCGAAATTCATTTTCAATTTTTGAAGTTTATTATTTAAATATCTCGAAAACTATTATATTTGCGAAAGAATCGTTCTGGGTTCGTCTTAAAGAGTAAACTTGGGGCTATAAAAAAAATACTTCGAAAAAAAATTCCGAAAAATGATTAATTTGGAAAATTTTGAATTTTCAAAAATCGTGAAAACCCACGATCAACATTCAATGTTTGGTTCCATTTATTTTATATAATACCTTATACTGATCTCACAAGATGTTGAAATTTTTAGAAAGGTGATTTTTTTTTAAAATCATTTTTGAATTATGGTAAAAAAATTTTTTTTTTACATTTAAGTTAAGTAAAGTTACATAAAGTTAAGCAATCATGTAATTTTGTAATTTTGCGCAGTTCAAATTATATGATTGCTCAACCGTGCTTAAATTAGTGGTAAGAAATTTTTTTTTTTTTTTTTTTTACAAAAATTCATATTTTTTAAATAAAAACACGTTCCTGAAAATTTCAAGATCTTTTAAGATCAATACAAGGTATTATATAAAAAAAAATTTACCGAAAATATAATGTTGATCGTGGATTTTCACGATTTCTTAAAATTCTCCAAATTCATCATTTTTCCAAATTAGTTTTCGTAATATTTTTTTTTCGCAGCCCCAAGTATAAGACGAATTTTCAAAAAAAACAAAAAACTTCCCGATAAGTCAATTTTTGGAAAAGTTATAGATATTTGAAAAATAATTTTTTTTTTTCGATGATTATACCACATTCAATTCCATTTATAATTTGTTTTTTTCGAACTTTGAGGTGCTCTCAACATCCTCATAAATCCCCAGAGTTGTATTATGAGAAATAAGCTGAGTTAAAAACAAAAAAAAATTAATTGAAAAAAAAAATAGAAAACGAAAAAATCGTACTCTGCAAATTTCAGAGAATTTGCAGAAAATTTCAAAGTTTCTATCAAAAAAAAGAAAAAAAAATTAAAAATGACAATCATCGAGAAATTTTTATTTTTTTCCGAAAATTCGAAAAAAAACGTTGACGATTGGTCTAAATAATTGTTTATTTTTTTTTCTGAAAAGTACATTTAAAAACAAAATTTTTCAAAAAAAAAAACGTCTCGATAAGTTAATTTTTGAAAAAGTTATAGATATTTGAAAAATGAAAAGCCAATTTTTCTGAAAAATTCATAACTTTTTATCGGTTGGGTGAAAAAATTTGAAAAAATTCTGAAAAATGTTTTCGAAAGGGTAGAAAGAGATAAAAAAGTTTTGGCCAAATCGAAAAGGGTCGGGTTCAAAGCTGGTCGATTTGGCGTGGAATGCCCCATACACAGATGATCGTTTTGCGGCGAAGAGACTCGCGAGGATCCGGGTGAGGGGTGTGTACAGGAGGAGAGAGAGGGAGAGAGAGAGAGATCATGCGGCGAGCGTTAGTAGGGAGAAACTGGGGAGAGGGCTGGCGAGCGACGAAAAAGGGAGAGAATTATAGGAGAGAGAAAGGAAGCAAGATATATACAAAGACTGTCACAGTGAGTCAGTGGATGGCGCACAGCAGCCATGCAGTGAGAAAGAGAGGAAGAAAAGAGAGAGAGAGAGAGAGAGAGAGAGAGAGAGAGAGAGAGAGAGAGAGGAGGTCTAAGCAGCAAGCCAACAGACCAGCTGTTCTCGTTCGGATAGCCTCCCTATTCTGCGTCAGTTATTTCTGCAGTCTTACGGTAGACGCAACGCGCGTTATCTCGCTGGCCATTTTTGTTTTCCTCTTACGCGGTTCCGCGCACGCATACACCCAAAAACACTCTCGCCACCGATATTTTAAGAGTCCGCCGTTCAATTAACCATTTCGGACTGATTAAAAATCGTTATAGTCACCCTCTTTCCGTCCAGCACACTTTTCTTCGTCGGAGAGACGAGCAAATTCACTCCCGTCCTGCGAGACCGTCGGTAAGGTAGAAAACTGCCGTCCGAGAATGAAGAATAAAAAGTGCGTAATCCGATTGAGCGGCGTTACGTTGAAACTGAAAAATATACCAAAATTTCGACGACGAGACTCTTCTGTCGCTTGAAATATGCATCAATCTAACGTTTAGTCGATGAAACGACGATTATTCGATCGGATTAAGCGTCCTTTCAGCGTGCAAACACGAATTGCTAAATTAAAATGTTCGACAATGTTGTTTCACGATGTTTTGCTGATGACAATGACTCCTCGATCGAGACCCCATTGTAATTCGAGGACATCCTCGAAGAAGAGTCATCATCCACGATCGTGCTTATAGATTTATATATATATATATCCGGTGTATGTTCGTGCATCAAATGAAACGTGAAACGTGAACGTGGGCGCCGTCCAACTGTGGTCATAAAACCGAACCGTTCACCGCTCGCGTACACACGTTGAGTGCGTGAGTGTTTTTTTTTCACTTTCATCATCGTGACAATTCACTGTTCTACAATTAATGGTGTCTTGACATTTTTTTTGCTCTTCCTTGACAATTGTCCGTCATTATTTGTCCTCTTGGAACGTTTCACATGGATGCAAATGTTTTTATTTTTTTTTTTTTTCGAAACTTAAATATACGTCTCAAAAGATATCTCTTGGCTTTCTCGAAATGCACGATTACGTAAAACGCAATTTTCATAAAATATCGGACGAATGCAAAAAAAAAAAATTCCATGAAAAAATTTCAATTTTTTTGCCAGTCAATGATTTTGCAAATTGAACTTTTACAATGAATTATTTTTAATGTCTAGTTCGGCGACTTTTCCAAATTTTCAATCCCAAATTCTTGTCATCTGTTTTGTAAAAAACTGGGCATTGATCGAAATTTTCTATTATCGTAATTTTGAAAAAAAAAAAAATCATTTATACCGGTAAAAAAAAAATTCGATGTCAGGAAAAATGCTCGATGACTAAAAATAACTTTGCAATATTTAATTCTGATTATTGCGTTGTTGTAGTTGATTTCTGCCGATATTATCAAAAAATTGTTATCACTGCGAGTGATGATAAAGATTGGGGAAAAAAAAGATAAGACAATGGAGAGGTTTCGCGCGAATTGAGCTTTGATTTAAAGTTTAAATTGAAGAAAAGGAATGATCCTGAAGTTTGCATCGCTGTAATGCAACGGCCATCATTGTCAATTTATTCATAATATTCCATTCTTCCTAAGAATTTTTTTTATTCAAAATCATTAAAATTTATTTTTGTACCTTTTTTAACGATCTCGGATTTTAAATGCACAAGCAAAACTTAAATTTCACCAAAAATGAATTAAAAAAATCTATTTTCGTTGCATTGCAGCGATGCAAACTTCATGAAAAGGAGAAAACCACATGGAAATTAAATATATTAAAATATATTCTTGCTCACATATATTCTAAAATATATGGGTCATTCCATGTCAAATCGACCACTTTTGAAACCGACCTCTTTCGATTTGGCTGAAATTTTTTTCTTTTCTACCCCATTGAAAACATTTTTCAGGAAATTTTCAAATTTTTTTACCCAATCCAGAAAAAAACCTTTTTTTTTCAAATAGCTATAACTTCTTCTAAAATTGACTATTTGGGACGTTCTTTCAAAATTTTCGTTTTTAAATGTATTTTCCGAAAAAAAATACAAAAAAATGTTAAGATATTAAAATCTATGAAATTTTTCACTTTTTCGAAAAACATCATCTTTTTCTCGAAGTTGACCATTTTCAATTTTGTTTTTCACTCAAAAAATACTTTGATCAATTCCGGAAAAAATGCCGCCTAACATGGAGTGGGCCGACATTTCCTTCGATTTTTTTTTATTGATTGAAAAAAAAAATACTTCCAACTGGGCCTATTTCACAAAATACCACTTTGGAATTTTTTGAGGATTTATAAAGGACCTCAGAGTTTAAAAAATTGAGAAGAAAAAAAATTGAAAGTGGTAATCTTCGAAAACAATGTTGATTTTTTCTTCAAAAAAGTGAAAAAAAAAATAGAAGGAAATGTCGGCCCACTCCATGTTGAGCAGCATTTTTTCCGGAATTGATCAAAGTATTTTTTGATTGAAAAAAAAAATTGAAAATGGCCAACTTCCAGGAAAAGATGACTTTTCTCGAAAAAATGGAAAATTTCATAGATTTTAATATCTTAAAGATTTTTGGTATTTTTTTCGGAAAATACATTCAAGGACGAAAATTTTGAAAAAAAAACGCCCCAATTAGTCAATTTTTGAAGAAGTCACAGCTATTTGAAAAAACAAAATTTTTTTTGAGTTGGGTAAAATTTTGAAAATTTTGAAAATTTTGAAAATTTGAAAATTTCCTGAAAAAGGTTTTTAATGGGGTAGAAAAGGAAAACAAAATTTCAGCCAAGTCGGAAGGGGTCGGGTTCAAAAGCGGTCGATTTGACATGGAATGACCCATATCTATTTTTTTATACACTGCATATACTTTATTTCCATGGCTGAATCTCTTCAAATTGCGCCATAAAGTTTTTTTTTTGCTTTCCATCAAAATCATTCTAAACCATCAAACGAAATTAATAAACACCCTTTTAATTAATAAACAAATGCAAAACAGAAAGTAGGAGTGGTAAACTGTTTTCTTCTGGTGGATAAAAAATATAAATTAATAAAATAAAATAAAATTAATCAAATCTGTTTACTTCGTGGAAATTGACGATAGAGGGCTAAAGGGATGAACGCGAGAGGCTGCGAGACCTTTTGGAAATCTTTGCTTCGGCGTCTGCGCGTTTAAAACTCGACGAGGCACCCCGGATCGAGCAAGATAATACGACCCTGAACGTGTTCCCAGGACATTTGAGAAAGAGACATTGCCTCGTCGAGACAGACCGGACTGTGGACGAAAAAAATATGTGAAAAAAGAATAATCGTGAACCTCGAAAGAGGGCGCTCGGGTTTTTTCTTTCCGCGCAATCTCACTCCAAGAAAGCCCGAGCTGCGTTTCCGGTTTTTGCCGGATTACATCCAAAGTTTCTCTCTGACATTTGAGCGCAAAATCGAGTGGAAATTGCGGGCGTGTGTGTCTGTGTGTGTTTTTTTCACCGTCAACGATTTAAGAGACCCAAAACGACCGCAATTTGATTATAAATTTTCGGCTGAAACGAAAAATTGAAAAACAACAAAATGCCCGGTGAGAGACGCGAATCATCGGGCTTTTGCACTATTCCCGTTGCTCGCAACTCCACACTTTTGCTTTCGGAAAAATCCGGAAAAGACGACAAGGAACGCAATGTCGTCGGTACGACCTCGATACCTTTGCCGAAAAATCGACAATATTCGAACGTCCATTACAATCACAAGATCGACAGTAAATTTGTCAAGACGGAGAAAAATCGTTTGCGTCTGATAATGCAGAGCAACGATGACGAGACGCGACGTCAAGGGGATGAATTTGACGCTGATGACGACGTTGACACGTCACGGAGCAAAGTCGAGTCGACGAGTGCCAACGACAAGGAGGAACAACGAAAAATCGTTATTTCGACGCACGACGGTCAATCGCCATCTCGACGTAACGCCAATAGAACGATTCCTCGTTATCAGTCAAAATATTCCGAAATCCCGAGAAGCTACGATAAAAAGGTGACGATTGCGACGTTTCTCCTTATTTCCAGATTTCTCTTTTGTCGAAAAAAGAAGGGTTGTTTTCAGACGATGGTGAAGTTTGCATCGTTGCAATGCAACGGAAATAAAAAAAATTCAATTTATTTTTAGTGATTTTTACGTTTAGCTCGTGCATTTATAATTTAAAGATCTGAACGATTTTTTGCTTATCAGGAAAATTTCTCAGGAAAAATTAATTTCATTAGTGAATAAATAATTGCTGTTGCATTGCAACGATCCGAACTTCAGTGTCATTGTTTTCATAGGGAGAAAATATTGTTGAGATTTGTTATTTTAACGGTAGAGAAGCAATTAACAATTTTTTTCTGAAAATTTAATATTGCTCGGAAAAATTGTAAACTTACAGGGTATCGCACGAGTGATTTTTCGTGCTGTACTATGTTTAGAGAAGTATTGTTTGAAGGTCAACATTAAAATAGAATATTTTTTTTTAAGGATGGTTTTAATAAAAAATTTTATCCGATTGAAATGTCCGTACTTCGTGATACACTGAGAGAAAAAATTACTAGAACCAATGAAATAAAGTTTTGAAGGCAAAAAATCATTTTTTTTTCATTATTTGCCAAAACATAGTAGATTGATTCCCTTATATATTTACTCGGTTCATTTTTTTCAGTCAATTTCATAAATTTCTGTTTCAATAAACGAATTTACTTGAATCTAACAATATCTTATCAATTATATGTACTATGTTGTTTGAATCAAGAACACATTTTATCATTCAAAACATGCACGTCTTTTAATACAGGAAGCACTGAGAAAAAAAATTTGTTGAATCAACAAATTAATTAGTCCAATCAACAGGAAAAATGATTGATTCGATCAAATGTGTGTTTATTAATTGTTGCTAAACGTTTTATAAAAAATATATAGCCCTTGCCAAATAATTTAATATGCATAGTTTAGTGACCCCAAAAAGAGATAAATAGAAAAAAAAAGACAAATCTGCGCCAATTCTCCGATCTAATTTCTCTGTCCGACCGAGATTCGAACCCTCGACCCTACCTACCATCATACCTATCCTACCTAACTACCTAACACGCTACCTATTACGCTATCGACTCCTACTGTGTACTTGAAAAAATTTAGGAGTTATGAAGATCCGAATATAAGAAAACATTTAAAAAACCAGTTTTTTAATTTTTAACAATTTATGTATACCATTAAAGTATACTATAGAATTGATAGTTCTTTGCTTGAAGGAAATAAAAATTTCATCATTCCAAACAAATATTCTATTGGAATAAAATAATGTGTTCCTTATTTTACTACAGCTTCTTTCAAAATAATCACAATCAAATTTATATCTAATAAATATTGAAAATACTACAGAAATATTTTTAGAAGTAAGATAATGATGAATTTATTGCAAAGAAATCATTTTGTTCGAAAAAAATAATTTGATATTGATGTCGTTTTTCAGATTCAAATAATCTCATGTTTATGATGCAATAAATCTAATTAATCCAATGAATGCAAATTTATTAAAATCTATTTAAATAAAGATATTTTTAGAAGTAAAATAATGATGAATTTATTGCAAAGAAATAATTTTGTTCGAAAAAAATAATTTCGTATTGAAGTCATTTTTTAGATCCAAATAATCTCATGTTTATGATGCAATCAATGTAATTAATCCAATGAATACAAATTTAATCAAATCTATCATGCATTCAATTGTTACTATTAAATAAGAGTTTAATATAATGGAGTAACAGATCCGTGAAAATATTTTTTTAAATGAAGAGTGATTGTCTTGGTTCAACAAATAAATAATCGAATTAATACTTTCATTTAATAAAAAAATTCATGTTCTCAAATTCAATAATTTTTTCTCTCAGTGTACGATAAAAATCTGAAAAAAATTAGGAACATTTGGCACGCCGTAACAACAATTATCAATAACAATATTGCCCAAAAGTTATCAATAAATTGCCTAAACAAATAATTATTCAACCATTTTTCGGTAAGTTCTTTTTTTTGAAATTTTTAGAATGGCTGTATTTATATATTTTTTGGTCTGGTGTATTTGAAACTTTTCGAAGCTGACGTAACCCGTGTGCAAAAACATATACAAAATTGGAAATTTTTTGTTTGCATTTCAGAATGTTTTTTATAATATTTCAAAATAGAGAGAAAGTTCTTCAAAAATTCGTATGCGTTCGAAAAAATTAGCGCATTCGATTTGTTTGAGAAAATAGAGAACTTACCGAAAAATTGTTGAATATTTATTTATTTAAACAATTTAATAATAACTGTTGGGTTATATTATTGACAATCGTTGTTTATGGCATGTTGAATGTTGCTGAATTTTTTTCCGATTTTTATTGTATTCTGAAGTACGGAAATTTCAATCAGATAAAATTTTTGGAAAATCAAATAACTTATTGTGTTAAAGAACAGTTTTGAGGTTCTTTAACACTTTGGAAATAATTCTTCAAACATCAGGATGTTCAACTTTGCAACGTTGAAATGCAACGACAATAGGTTTCATTTTCAATTAACAACCCTTAAGGATGTGTTTTCAAAGTGAAAAATGGTTTTAATATTTTTTTGGGCTCCCTATTAAAGATTTAGGGTTCTAAATGACAAACAAACAGGTAAACGATACTTGAAAGGCAAAACAAAGAAAACTGGTTTTTGTTGCGTTTTAACGATGCAACCTTCAACATTATCAAACATGATTCAATTTAAAAAAAATGATTATTTATCAAGTAGTTGCTCAGCTCTTCTAATTTTTTGTTAAACAAATACATTTTTCGATTTTTCGTTCAATTGAACGTTCGAAACTTCAATTAGACAAAGCACCCTTAATTTTGCAGCTATTAACTTTAAATTTCAAATTTGGAAATAATTTATCCAAGGGTTGAAAATGCGAAAATTGTTTAAATTCTCAAAAAATTCTTTTGAATTCGTAATTTTGCAGCTATCGATCCAAAACTTTGACAAACGTAATTCAACTTGGAATCGTTGAGGACAAACGAAGACAGAGAAACTTATGCAAATAAAAATTTGCAATTCTCAATGTTTTTTGTTCTTCAATAAATTGACATTAAGAGAAAGCCCGAAAATGTGAAAGCTAGATACATATTCTAATTTGAACGATTTTTTCCCCTGCAATTTGTTCCATCATTCTATCGCCTAATTCAATTAATGTAATTCTTCGAACTCTGACATTTGAAGCGATTGCATAACCTTTGACCGAAATCTCAAGATAGAAAATATATCTCGAATATATTGAATTTATTTTGTTCCTGAATGTCGAAATTTTGTGCAAAATTCTAATAATATATGGGTCATTTCATATCAAATCGACCAATAGTTGGAATCGACCCCTTTCAATCGAATTTCAATGAATACATAAGAATTTCAATTATGTTCCTGTTTTTACATTGTTATGTCATTAATTGAAATTTTTACCACTAAAAATTACAAAATTAAATGATTGCTCAATTTTACTTAACTTAGAGGTAAAAAATATTTTTTTCTTGCCAAAATTCAAAAATTCATATTTTTGAAAAAAAATAACATTCTGAAAATTTCAAGATCTTTCAAGATCAGTACACAAGGTATTAAATAAAAAAAATTGAACCAAAAATTTAATGTCGATCGTGAATTTCCTCGATTTTAAAAAATTCAAAATTCTCCAAATTCATCGTTTAAAAAAAAAATCTGAATATTTTTTTTTTCGTCGCCTCAAGTATACTCTTTCAGACGAACCCAAAACGATTTTTTTGTAACTATAATAATTTTCGAGATACATGGAAAATAAACTTGAGAAATTAAAAAAATTGTACAATTTCGAATTTTGCATAACTGTCGAAAAAAAATGTAACTTTTTTCCTTTGGTACAACTTCGTTTTATGATAAAAGAAAACTTCTGACCAAATTTCATCGAAATTGAAAGAGGTCGATTCCCACTATCGGTCGATTTGACATAGAATGACCTGTATATTGAAATATTACATGGGGAACAAAAGATTTAACAAATACAGGCAAAGTTTACTGAAGATGTATTTTTCATATAATAAATATCATGTTGAAATTTGTATCGTTGGAACGCAACGAAATTTTGTTGTTCTCAATTTTAAATATTGCTGACGCGTTCTTTTCGAATTTAGAGCAGCAGATCCTGAATAAAGAACAAAAAAAATGCTTCAACGAATCTTAATTCCGAGACCTTATTCTCAAGGGGGATTATTTTTATTGGGAAACTACCTTTGACGTACATAATTAATGTACGTTTCAACAATTGGATATAGACACGTATGTTTTTCTTTTGTTATTGTAAAAGAGAACAGATTGCGGCATATAAATTTTGAAATATTTTTTGTTCAAGTTGCACGCGACCGGAAATGAAACCATAACCGATGAGTCAGACATTTATCAGTGTTTTGTGATCTCGCTCGTTTTATTTCATCGTCTCGTCTCTGAAATTCATTCGTTCGCGTATCTTTGAAACTTGGTCTTGTTCCCCCTCGTCGCTTTACACGTGCCCGACTCGTGCTTTTTGGCCCGTTTGCATTATCCACTCCCAAATTACAATATTCGAGGGAAGGGTTTCCATGTATATTATCGTTCACGCCAAAGGGAAATGGCAAGACTGACGTGAAAATATTCGCGATAGTCGGCACAAGTGAACCAAATAGATAATGACTAATTTTTCGTAACATCCAAGATTTTAAACAGAGATGCGATCCTTTTTTCAATTTCTTCCATTTTCAACCGAAACTATTCGCCCACGAACTAGGACTAATTTTTGATGAGGTTGAAGTTTGCATCATTGAGATGCAGCGAAAATAGCCTTCAATATCATAATTTTTGTAAATATTTGTAGATTGACACTGCAGGGGAAAAAAATTACAAGCAATTCGACAATAAAATCGTTCCAAATAAAAAAAATATAGGTTTATGTCTGAAAATATATTTTTTGTGGTTAATTTTTGATGACGTTGAAGTTTGCTCGTTTTACTGCAACGCTAATAGTTTAATTTTTGATTAAATTCATTCTTCCGGCGAAATTGTTAAAGTGAACAATCGTTGAAATGTATTTTGAAGTCTGTATTGAGGACTTGGGATTTTTAATGCACAAGCAAAATGTAAATCTCACTAACAATCAATTGAAAAAAAAAATATTTTCGGGGCTTGCAACGGTGCAAACTTCAACATCATAATTTTTGGTCAGAAGCCAGCCTTCTTCATGAAAATTTTACACAATATTCTTTGTATGTTATACTTTAATGTACCATTGGTTTTAATAAATAGATTTTAACTGTGTCGTCAAAAAAAATTCACAAAAATGTGCCTTTTTTGCCCGAACTAACGTTACCCCCCCCCCCCCCCCCCCTTAAGGCCGTATTCTGGTCTAAAGTTAAAAAAAAATCAATTTTATATAAGTCAGTACAATAATGGACTCTTTTACGTCCGCAAGCGGACGTGAAAACGTCCATACTGCACCTCGTGATATAAAATATCGTACATCACTCGGCGTAAAAACATTTAACGCCCTCGTGATATAATGTACTATTTTTCATATTCTTAAAGTTTCGAAAGGGAATTTTGAAATTCCAATAATTTACCTAATAATCTCCATTTTACGCACGGAACAATAAAATTTTGTACGAAACTCGTGAGAGAAACATTTTTCTGACTCGTGTGATTGCAGCATTCGCCTTCGGCTCATGCTGCAAACTCACACTCGTCGAGAAAAAGTTTCATCGCACTCGTATCGTAATGTACTATTATATCACTCAGTACAATAATGGACGCTTTTACGTCCGCAAGCGGACGTGAAAACGTCCACATTGCATCTCGTGATATAAAATACCGTACATCACTCGGCGTAATAGTACGATATTTTATATCACGAGGTGCAATATGGACGTTTTCACGTCCGCTTGCGGACGTAAAAGCGTCCATTATTGTACTGAGTGATATAAAAACATTTTCTGACTCGTGTGATTGCAGGACGGGCCGAAGGTGAACTCACACTCGTCAGAAAATGTTTTTACGTCTTCGTGATGTAATGTACTATTTCTCAACATGGTTGACAAGATATCTCAAGTTACACTCAACCGATTTACTTCAAATTTTGTACCAATCTTCAATGTATAATCTCTATCTCCCCTACCACTATCAAAATTATTTTTTTTACTATTGTAAAAAAAATAAAAACTATGAAAAAAATACTCGAAAAACGCCTTTTTTCATTCAGACAGCCGCCATTTTGCGAAATATTTTTTTTTTCATCTTGTATCGGATGATTAGAACGGTTGCAATCGTGTCAGCCAGCAAACCCTCTTTTTTACCCCCAGTTTTACCACCTTATAACTTATTGAATTTTCATTTTTTCCCTCGAACATTTTTTTGCCTATTGTCAAAATATTAATAAATACGTTGAAAAAAAAATAATGGTAAAAAGATTTTGTGTTTTTTTATCGAGCTCCACAAAACGCTCAAAATGTATGGCTCTACAGTCTACACCAGAATATCACCTCAGCCCTCCGTCTGTACACTGGGTATTTTAAGGCACAAGCCAAATTTTCAAATCGAATATCTCTGGAATTAGAAAAATTGTAAAAAAAAATTGTTTACTACAAATGGTTAAATAAATGATTGGATCACGGAAAAAAAATATTATAAAAGTAATTCAGAATTTTTTCAGATTTTATCGACGTTTTTTTCTTAGAAAAAACATTAGCAGGACTTAAACGACCCAGAGTACAGACGACGTCCCAAAATTTAAGTATACAGACGGAGGGTTAAGAGGATTATAAATCATGGTCTCATTCAAAAACTAGAATTTCTTTAAACACACAATTACAGATTTTTTTCTGATATTATTTACTAGATTATTATCTGACAAACAATTATCTATAATTTCGTATCGCTAATCGAATTCAGTTTTTAAAGAGGAAATCCGGTGTAAACGCTAACGAACGGGCAATCCTTACGATTTTCTTTCTCGACTCGATTTATTAATTAATTTATTTTGGTGTAATTTTGTGTAAGTCCCAAACGAAAAATTCATAAATCCAGCCAATACTAAATATTTTATAAATATTTATAAATTTTTTTTTCAACTTTTTTTATTATTTAAAAGAATGATTTGCCAATAAATATATTTGGAGATTTTTCGTGCATCCGAATGTTTGAAATTTCAAATCCATGAAGATTGAAGAATCAGACATGTCGACATGAATATTTAAATTTATAAACAAATAAACAAACAAAAATCGTATTGTACGAATTTGTAAAAAACAAATGGCCGGAAATAGTGCTCGAGTGAAAAATATGGAGAAAAACTGAAACGGGAGAAAGCAGTCTGTGCAGCGATGGTCTATAAACCTGACACCTGCATATATAAGTGTAGGGTTACCTGATTTTTTCCTTCTCTTCCTCTCTCTCTTTTTCTCTTTCGCTATGTATGCATTTGCATGCAGGAGTGTTATAGATATGAATTTAAACGGGTACGACCCCTTTAATGTTGCCAGCATCCAATTTCACCTGCTCGCCTGTTTCACCTTCGCGTGCAGCACGCTGACCTGCATTGTACTGTACAGTATCGTTTTATTCCCGCTGTGTTTATACCGTAAAGATTTATTGTATCGTACGCGCGTTATAAGACGTTCAACGTTGGGATAAATCGGCCGAATGACCTTAAGATCTCCCGTGGTTTTGTCGATCAATTTAATTTATCGAACGACGAAAGATGAATGAAAATTAATAATAGCTCAATATGTTATATGTACAATTATAATTTTCTTTTTTTTTCATACATTCCTCAAAAGGTGTTGAATTTTTTGAAACTTGTTTTCATTGTTGGTTAAGCTTGCTCAATGAGAAAGTCAATATCGGTGAAGGAACTCATCATGAAAAAGCTCACGAAACCATAAAAAAGGTTCGGCGAATCCCGAAAAAAATCAGGAAGCTACCCTTAAAGAAATTATGGTCAAGGATAATAATGTCGTATGCCATTTTAGAAATAATTATACCTTGAAGAATTTTAGAGAACTAAGAAAATTATAGATTCAATTAAGAAAGTGATCAACTGATTATACAATAATTGATTAGTTAAATTCAGATTAAAAAACCTAAAATTTCATCCAGAATGCATTTAAAAAAAATCTTTGACACACCGAAATATTTATTGTCGTGTAAACAACCTCTACATTTCATAGTAAACACAACCCAAAATATGGTAAATAACGAAATAATTATCTAATAATCTCTTTTTCAATTGACACAACATCGATGCAAAAGAAACATTAAAAATCCTTCTACTTTAAAGCAGTATTCTGGTCTAGATTCTAGAGACATACATTTTGAGCGTTTTTTGGAGCTCAATAAAAAAAAACATATTTACCATTCTTTTTTTATAACCTATTTGTTAATATTTTTATAATATACAACAAAAAATTGCAAGACAAAAAATGAAAATTCAACAAGTTATAAGCTAGTAAAGTTGGGGGTAAACAAAAGTGCCCGTACTTCAGAGAAAAGGAAAAAAAATCGCAAAATGGCGGCTTTTTGAACAAAAAAAAGCGTTTTTCGACCCATTTTTCATAGTTTTTAATTTTTGTACAATAACAAAAATAATAATTTTGGTACAATTGTGGTCCGGGCGATGGAAAGTTGTATGTTGAAGATTGGTGAAAAATGTCAAGTAAATCGGTTGAGTCGAACTTGAGATATCATGTCCGCCGCGTTAAGAAACAGCTTAAGGGAAAATGTTCAATTTGGGTTTTTTTCATTTAATAAAACCTGAATCTTTTACTAAACATAAATCCTAAAAAAGATTCTTTCATTATTTCAAAAATTTATTCACCAAGTACTATCCGCATTTCTATAATTCTTCACTTTAAAGAAATAGATCCGCAGAATTCTTGCTCAGCCGAACGGTACAAGTTTTTTTTTTATTTGCACTGGAAAAAAATACTCAGTAATTCACCATGGTCTCCTGCAATATTTATATATATAAGGGTAACAGTTATTTAAGCTTTGGCGAAAAAAGTTCGACGCCACCCCAAAAACATAATCAAGGTGTATCAAAAAAAATCTGTGTAAAGTTTGGAGGCGCTCAAAAAATTGGAACACGCGCCACCGAGCGATTGAAATTTTAAATGTAAAATACATGTATTTATCTCATGGATCAATAATTTTTTTTCCAACGATAATATTAATGCGAAAAATTTGAAACTCGGTACACTCATTGTGCATAGTCTGGTGTACAAAACCAAATTTTTTCAATTTTTTTCATTCATAATTTCGTTAATGACAAGCTCTGTAGATATGCCCAAAAAACCAAATATGGGCATCTCTACAGAGCTTGTTATTAAGAAAATTATGGATGAAAAAAATTTGGTTTTGTACACCATACTATGCACAATAAGTGTACCAAGTTTCAAATTTTTCTCATTAATATTATACTCCAAGCGATTGAAATTTTAAATGTAAAATACATATATTTATCCCACGCATCAATGATTTTTTTTTTCCGAGTATAATATTGATGAGAAAAATTTGAAACTTGGTACGCTTATTGTGCATAGTCTGGTGTACAAAAGCAAATTTTTTCAATTTTTTCGGTCATAATTTTGGTTTTTTACACCATACTATGCACAATAAGTGTGCCAATTTTCAAATTTTTCTCATTAAGGATGTTGAGTCCGTACCGTTCCGTCCAAAAGTTTTTCATTTTACTGAATTTTATTGGGATTGATTAATACTTCAATTCGTATCGTAACACCGTTGATGTGAAAAGAAGTATCGCAATTGTGCATATTAATGATCGTAAATTCTTATTTACGTATTATATCAAGTTTTCACAATGTTTTTACAAGCGAGGATTAACTTTTGGATGTTTTGTCCAAACTTGACAACGCTAAAATCTCGATAGTGGAAACCGTTCATTCTCAAAAAAATGTTAATTATTTTATATCGCAACTATAGAAATATAACATGAAATTACTTTGAACTGCAAAAAAAAACAATATTTTTAAACAATATTGATATTTAAAGTAGTCGCTGTATTAGCTTTACATTTGGCAACGTTGCGTGCATTGGTAAGTTGGCACGACTGAGAACTGTATGATCGAGAGCAGTCGCGACGGTCGCGATTGAATGTCAAACTGACAGCAAACATAACCTCGAAACCTCTTTATCGTGCATGAAACGGCGTCGTCCGTGAACGAAAATGAGTATTTGAATTTCCCGCTACTTTTAGTCTATGCAATGGTGCCGCTATTTTCTTGTTTCTTGCTGTGAAAACCACGTACTGTGTTTTTATTATTTATTTAGTGGAAACGAGCTTCCTAAATGTCTTGAAAAAATTACACAATGCTTCTTATATGTTTTTCCTCGAGTGCAATTTTTTTTGTATTTTTGGCATCATTTTTTATAACAAAAAAAAATAATAATGGCAAATTTACTTCAGTTTCCATAAGGCTACATGTAATTTTTTAATTCAAATTTCTCAGTAACCAGCTTCCTAATCGTCGTAAAATTTTTACACAACCTTTCAAATGTTGTACATAATGACATATCAAATTTTCAATATTTTATCATCATTTTCAATTTGGGACTCAACATCCTTAATATTATACTCCGAGTGATTGAAATTTTAAATGTAAAATATACATGTATTTATCGCACGCATCAATGATTTTTTTTTCCGAGTATAATATTAAGGAGAAAAATTTGAAACTTGGTACACTTATTATGCATAGCATGCTGTACAAAACCAATTTTTTTCAAATTTTATCGTTCATCATTTTGTTAATGACAAGCTCTGTAGAAATGCCCAAAAAACATTTAAAATTTCAATCGTCCGGTGGCGCGTTTTCCAATTTTCCGAGCGCTTCCAAAATTTACACAGATTTTTTTTTTGATACACCTTGATTATGTTTTTGGGGTGGCACCGAACTTATTTCGACAAAGCCTAAATAACTGTCACCCTAATATATATTATATATATATATCTATCTTGTTTTGCAGGAGGAAACGCCACAGTGTCGTTACAAACACGCCACTTCCGCGAATCCGGAGAGAACATCGTCCGTTCCGAGTGCGTTACGCGTCGGCGTGGAGGGTCGCGGAAGCATCGGCGGCGGTGGTGGAAATACCTCGTCGTTTTTGCACCCTTGGGAGACGCCAGGGGCAGCACCGAGCACGCGAGACATCGTCAACGTACGCCCGTACTACGTTCCTCAAGATCCGCCCCTGAGTCGGGAACACATAACAGCGGAGCATCAGCCAAAACAGTCATCGGCCAGCACCGCACGCGCGTGTCTCGCTCAAAACGTCAGCGGCAGTTTCCCGTCCAACGGAAAGTCGCTCAACGAGTCGCGATGCTCATTGACGACGAGGGGAATTTACCGAAATCAACGTTTCCCACCGTATCATCATAAGGAACATGAAATGGATACGAACGAGACGAACGGCGTTAATCTGCCGAATTCCGGCACCCCCAGTCCCGAGGTGAGAGGAAAAAACAACTCCCTCGCGCCGTTGAAAAAGGAGTGCACGTGTCACAAAAAAAAATTAGTTCATTGCATCGAAGCTTTTTTTTTGTGGGGCTTTACGTGAGATTTCTTCCTGTGACATGTTTCTCCGCGTGACAGAGAGATTTATGCTCGGGGAAGGGATGCGTTTTTCGAAGAGTGAGACCAATGTCCGCGAGAGGGCGCCAGGAACGATTCAGTGGGATTGTCAGGGGCGCGCTTACACACCCCGCAAAACTCTCGAGCATGTCCGTGATATCATCGCCAGTGGCGCGTATTGATTTTCCTTACACCCCGCACCATATTTACTATACAGCCCTTTCGAGCGCTCTCTCGTTTACCTGCGAAAACCCGCCCCTCACTCCATCTCCTCTCCTAGCCGGGATTCAGGATGTTTCGGTTAATTTGACGAGAAAAAGAAATATTAACATTCAATAAGCCGAACCGGGAATTCGTGGGGTAATTTGTTTTGTTTTTTTTTTTTTTTTTTTTCATTTTTTGGGAAAATTATTTAGAATTCTGTTTTGGTGCAAATATTGAGGAAATTGGAACGCTCCAAAATGAAAAAAAAAAACAGTGTTAAATTTTAGTTATTATTTGGACAAATGTTTGTGAATCAAACGCCGATAACGTGCCTCGCACTTGCGGCATGGGATTTTTAAGGAATTACGTCCACTCAAAGTAGTACACTGTGACGACCGAAATGTCGACGTTTTTTCATTAATTTTTTTAAATAACAAAATAAAATGCGATCGTTTTGACATTTTTACATTTTATCTATCATTCTATCTATCATTTTATCTATCATTTTTATTTACATTTTTCTATCTTGAAGCGTAGAAAAAAATGTTTTGTTTACTTAATTTTACATGAATTTGTTTATGATTTCGTACGTCAAAGTGGAGTTCTCGAAAAAAAGGTGACTCAAAGGTGAATCAAAAATCCAAAGAGATTGGTTTGTAAGCTTAATTCTAGGTCTGTAACCTATACTATGCTTATTGAAAAAAAAACGAAATGGCAGACTTGTGAACAAGGTCTTCGAAATCGATTTTTTTAAAATAAATTGTTTTAAAAAATTCATTTATGATTAAAAAATTAAATGTTTTTGAGGTTATAGACTTAGCTATGTGGGCCTAAAATAACGGGTAAAATTTTTAGCCAAATCGGTTGAATAGTTTTTAGTCAGTGCTTCCCCGAAGTTTCGAAAACGTAGTTTCGTGAAAAACGCGTTTAAAGTTTTGACAACAGATTTTGTATGAAAAAAATTATACTCGCATTAATCAGCTATGCCTGATGCATGGAGCAATCCTTCCGTTTTCTGAAAGTTATCTCAAAGCTCTCTTCGTTTCTTCGAGAGATTTACAGTTCTGGTGATTATCAAACCGTAGTAATTAGTAATTTTTAATATTAACTTATTAGTTAATTACTCTCTTCTTTTGGCTATAACTTTAAAAATATTTTAATTTTTGGTCTAAAACTTTTACACTATATTCTTAAGATGTTTATCTTGCGAAAAATATGAAAAAAATCGATTTTTTGAACCTGTCACAGTGGGCTACTACCTTAAGGGCTTAGAAATTTGAATTTCCGGGAATTTTCTGTGAACTTGGGAAGATTTTTTTCTGATAAATCTTTTCGTCTTTTAAAGAGTGTCACTTTTATTTTTGTAATTTAAAGGCATTTGGAAATATCGTAGATTGAGTCCTTTTTTTTTTATTGCAATTTATTCCAGGATTTATTTTGGACATTGAAAATTTATTGAGAAAGACTCCTTCGTCAGATTCCTAATTTCTTTTTTTTATGCACTTGAAGTTTCGAACGTTCTGTTAATCGAAAAATCAGAAGAAGTATTTACGTAACGAAAAGTGAGAAGAGCTTGCAAATACTCGCTAAATAATAATTTTTAAAATTGAAAGACATTTCAAGAATTATTTCCAAAGTCTTGACAAAGTCTCAAATTTGTTCTGTAGAAGCATAAATTTATCGATTTTTCGTTCATCCGAACGTTTGGAACTTCAAGTCCATTTTTTGTCTCTCATTGTTCATTGCTGGGGCTGCATTTTTTTCCTTGTTTCTTATATCACGATATTGGGAATTTTCAGCCCTACACGAGAACCACCAAGTGCTATGACGAGGATGCCAGTAGCGAGGAGGATGGAAAGCAGGACGATGGTTCACAGCACCACAGACTGTCGTCTCTTTATCATGGCACATGGCCCGTTAAGAGGGATCTCTGGACGAGTCAACAAATGAGTTTGCCGGGTCCTCAAAATGGCTCAGCCGCGAGTCAGCACAATGTGTGTACCTTTAAAAAAAAATTTATATGTAATGAAATTTTCAGGGAAAATTTGTAAAATCTGGAAGCATCCACAAAATAATCAAAATGAACTCCTAGCACCAAGTTAAAAAAGATATTAAAAATGGGGATAAGACTTCAAATAGTGGCTTGCAAGCATAACGAGTTAAGTCCAAAAACGAGAATTCCGAGAAATCGCTGTTTCTATTTTGACAGATTCGATTTTCAATAACACGTCAATACAGGAGAAATACTTCAGGATTCCAAAATATCTGACCATAAAATTACAAATTCTAATAATTCTAATAATTCTCATTGTTTATAATAATTGAATATAAGTCCGAATATCCCGGCATAACGAGTCAAGTCCAAAGATCTCAGTATAACAAGTTAACTCCACATATAGAGAATGATACATTTGAACAATAGTTATAGTTTTACTAATTTTTTGTACAGTTTTATTAATTTGTTAAACTGCAATTAGATCATAAAATAGTAATCAGCGAATTTGCTGTATTCAACACAAGTATTGATTTCAAATTGACTTAAAGGGATCGAAAAACGTATTAAAACGATCCTAAATAAAAAATATCAAACAAGGACGTCAATACAAAATTGTTTGGGAACAAAATGTTATAATTAGTTGATGAAAAATGTCAAGAACGTGAAAAATAACCTATTTTTTTTTATAAACACTATTTATAAACAATTATATTTATAAATCATTTTTAAAGAGAAAAATGTTAAAATTAATTGATGAAAAAGTTTTTGATTGCAACTTTGCATTTTGATTTATTTTTTAATTAGGTGATGAAAAAGTTTAGGAACTTGTAAAATTTAAAAAAGAACCAAAAAGTTAAAACTATTATTTATAATTTCAACTTTTCGTTTTTTTCGTTTTTCTTTTAATTTTTCATGTTCCTAAATTTTTCCATCAACTAATTTTAGCCTTTTTCTCTGTAAAAATTGTTTCTTGCAGTCCTTGTTTGATATTTTTCATTTAGGGTCGTTTTAATACGATCCCTTCAAGCCCATTTTGAAATCAATACTTGTGTTGAAAACAGTAAATTCGCTGATTACTATTTTATGATCTATTTGGAGTTTTAATCAATAACAAATTAATAAAACTGTAGAAAAAATTAGTGAAACTATAAGCATCGTTCAAATCCCTTTTCGTTCGATCCCTTCAAGTCAATTTAAAATCAATACTTGAGTTGAAAACATTAAATTCGCTGATTACTATTTTATGATTTATTTGAAGTTTTAATCAATAACAAATTAATAAAACTGTACAAAAAATTAGCGAAACTATAACCATTGTTCAAATGTATCACTAATTATCATACTCCGTATGCGGAGTCAACTTGTTATACCGGGACCTTTGGACTTAAGGTTGTTGAGACCCAAATCGCAAATGATGAGAAAATTCTGAAAATTTGGTATGTTTTTCAATGAAGTATTTAAGAGGTCGTGTAAAAATTTCACGACGATTTGGAAGCTCGTTATCGAATAATTAAGATTAACAAATTGAATAAAATTAAATGTAGTCTTATGGAAACTGATATAACTTTGCGATAAGTTTTTTTTTGACCTCAATTTTTTAATATCTACAATATACTGAAAGCAACGGAAAGAAAACGAAGTTTATTGATAAAGATTTTTTTTATTTGTTTAAAAAAATGTTTTGAACAAAACGTTAATTTCTTAATAACGAGCTTCCGAATCGTCGTGAAATTTTTACACGACCTATTAAATACCTCATGCAAAAACATACCAAATGTTCAGAATTTTCTCATCATTTTTGATTTTAACCCTTAAGGAGGTTGAAGTAATGATGACAGAATTCTGAAAATTTGGTATGTTCTACATCAAGTATTCAAGAGGTCGTGTAAAAATTTCACTACGATTAAGAAGCTGTTTATTGAAAAATTAACATTCAAAAGTTTCATAGCTTCTAAACAACCTTAACTCGTTATGCCGGGATATTTGGACTTAACTGGTTATGAAATATGGCTGTATCTCTTATAAAATCAAATAAATTTGGGTTACAAAGGTCTGAGATAAAAGTAGACCTAACAATTGACTGATTTCCGTTGTTAACTCATTTTTCGAGAAAAAAAAAGGACTTGACTCATTCTGCCGGGGAGCCACAGATTTGCTGTGCTAAGAATTATAATACCTCTGATAATAAAAAAAAATCCAAATATTAACGTTGACAAAAAAGAAAACCGATAACCCGATACTTGAGTCAGAAAATATTTCTCGTGCGAAGTTGAAAACTGGAATTTTCTTTCTCATTAGTAAGTGTACCGAATATTGGGCTAGTACCGAATACTATTCGTCCAGTCTATTTCTTATCAGAATAAATTCAGTTTACGTTCAATAAATGTAATGCATTTTTTAAAATAATCTTCATTTAACGTATTGTCACTCGAAATAAATATCGAGTATGAGTGAATTGTATTCAATTCATATTTCCCGTAATTCATGACAAGCTACCGAGCGAGGTAAAAAACAGTCGTTTCCTTATCGATTTGGTTAAGGAAGTGGGCTTGCGAAAAAGCATAGTTCATGATAAAAAAAAGCATCGAATCAGTCGAAATAAGTTTCAATGTATTATAAACGAGTCATTAAAGTAGCAGAGTGCGGAAATAGACGAGCAAATTAAATATTTGGCTGAAAATACATACCCCATAATTCGCTACATAGTGAGAATCGTGTGCACCAAATACTGTGGCCCATGTATAACCTCCCTGCGGACGTCAAACAAGTACAACAATATTCGGGACACGCATACGCCAGTAATAGGGCCGTTTATTTTACGAATGACAAATGAATGTCAAACGCATGTTAAAGTGTACAACAGTTTTCGGGCCATGCATACCCCAGTAATAGGGACATCTGTCAAAAGTGTAGAACAGTATTCGGGACATTTGCACATGTACGCTTTTTCAAAATTACAATTAAATAATATAAATAACAACAAAAATGAGGTGGGCATTCGTTAGCTGAGATTCCACGCTTTCCAACAATGCCAATACTTTTTACCCTGAGACAATCTTAAATCAAGATTTTCCTCTGTTAATGGCGAGCGAAGCTTAGGTCCCCAGTATTCGTGACACTTACCTTATCCCATTACCATCGTCCTTTCAATAGTTATCAAGGAAACAAAATAAAAACAAAAACCTCAACTTTCTATTGCAGGACATGGCGAGCGTGATGAGTTTCTCATCGAGCACGGGAATGAGCAGTGCCTCGGGTATCCAGGGTCATCGTCGTTTGGGTGCAAAAGTGGACGTAGTTTACAGTCTCCTTGGAATGCTCGGCAGTAGCGAAGGACGTGAAGACATGAGCGCAACTTTATTGGCGATGAGCGCATCCATCGACAGTTGTCTCGTGATGCGACAATCCGGTTGTTTGCCACTATTGGTCCAATTGATACACGCACCAGGACAGGACATGGATACCCGGGAGCGTGCCTCGAGGGCACTTCACAATGTGATACAGGCGAGAAGCGACGAGAAAGTTGGCAGACGCGAGGCGCGTGTGCTCAGGCTATTGGAGCAAATACGCGATTATTGTCAGGCATTGCGAGTGTCATTGGCCAGCGTGAGACCTCCCGACGATCTCGAGAGACATCCCGGACCAACGATAGCCGCTCTCATGAAGTTATCGTTCGACGAGGCTCATCGTCACGCGATGTGTCAACTCGGCGGTCTTCACGCGGTTGCCGAATTGATCGAGATGGATCATGCGTCCCACGGAAGTGAATCCGACGATCAGAGCTGCGTTACTCTGCGTCGTTACGCTGGAATGGCACTGACGAATTTGACATTCGGCGACGGCAACAACAAGGCTCTTCTCTGCTCGTTTCGCGCGTTCATGAAAGCCCTAGTCTCGCAACTGCAGAGTCTCAGCGATGATCTGCGTCAGGTCACCGCCAGCGTATTGCGCAATTTATCATGGCGCGCCGACAGCAGTAGCAAGCAAACTTTGCGCGAGGTTGGTGCTGTCACGGGTCTGATGAGAGCGGCTATGGAGGGACGCAAGGAGTCAACGTTGAAATCGATATTATCGGCATTGTGGAACTTATCGGCTCACTGTAGCACGAACAAAGTCGATATATGCGCGGTCGAAGGAGCACTCGCTTTTCTCGTCGATATGCTCAGTTACAAAGCTCCCTCCAAGACACTGTCGATCGTCGAGAATGCCGGTGGCATATTGCGCAATGTCTCGTCGCACATCGCCGTTCGCGAGGATTATCGTAAAATCGTACGTGAGCGTGATTGTCTCCAGGTATTATTGCGACAATTGAGATCACCGAGTTTGACCGTTGTCAGCAACGCTTGTGGCGCATTGTGGAATTTATCGGCGCGTTGCCCGCACGATCAACGATTATTGTGGGATCTCGGTGCTGTACCGATGCTGAGGAGTCTCGTTCACTCGAAGCACAAAATGATATCAATGGGATCGAGCGCTGCGTTGAAGAATCTCCTGAGCGCGCGACCTGCTGGCAGCAATCTCGTTCATCTGGACTCGACAGCGAGAGGTTTGGGTTTACCGACATTGCCGACACTCGTGGCACGTCGTCAGCGCGCGCTCGAGCAAGAAATCGATCAGAATCTGGCAGAGACGTGTGACAATATCGAGCCGAGCTCGTCACCGATCAACAAGGACGATAAATTTTCCTTCAAGGTCGATCAATCGTACGTCGATGGGACTGTGCATCGTGGAAGATCGCATCAAACTGGTCAAAATTTCGGGGCGAACTCGAAATACGGCGCTAATGGAGTTTCGCGCAGCGAGAGCCGCGAATCCGTGCGTTCGATAACGAGCACACAGTCCGATACGATTTTCGAGAGGGTCAATCGCCACATGAGCAATGGCATGACACCGGCTGAAATGCAGATTAAACAACAATCGTCATCGTTGCATTCGGCAATGGGTCAAACATCGATAATTGGCTCTCAGGATTCTCACAGTCGGTCCAGTCAGAATGAGAGGAAATACGCATTGCGTTACAAAAATTCCATTCCCGAAAGACTGAGACCCACTGATCTTGGTGTCTCTGAGATCGGTGATTTGCGATGCACGACCTCGACCATGTCGTGGGCTACCGGAGCCGAACAGGAATCCGCGTGTTCGCAAATTTTCATGCAATCGTCGGTCGATGAGAAACAATCGCCGACGGACGATCGAAAGTCGATTGAACGTGAAAACGTTGATTTTTCGAAGACTACGAATGACACGACGAATGGTAAATCAACGAGATATTCTTATAAAAGTACCGAGGTAAAGTCACCGATCGGTAATCCGGCAAATCTGGAGATATTTACCATCGACGAGCCGATTGCAACGAGAAGGTCCGATAGTATCGTGGAAAAATCGTCCATTGTCAAATCTACTTCCGTGATCGATGAAAATTCCCTCATCTATGCCGAAACGGACATCGATCGACCCACTGATTATAGTCTTCGTTATGCCGAAATAAATTCCGACGAGGATGAAAAACAGAGCTCGGGATATTTCGCCGGAAGCGAGCAAGATATCGGTGAATTCGACACCGTCAAGACTTATTGCACCGAGGGAACGCCTTGCGGCACATCATTGACGTCTTCCGGCGCCGCGTCCGATAATGATTTACCGGACAATACAGGAACGCGAGAAATATCGCGAATAAATTATCACGGAAGGATCGACGACGTCGCGCGTGAAATTCGTCGCGACGAGGGATATTTAACGAAAAAAATAATCCCCGAATTCGAAGAAGAGAGGAAAATTTTCGACGTCACATCGATCAATCGCGCTTGCAATGATTTGTCGATGATGACGAATCGCCACGATTCCGGCGTCATCGAATCGAGGTAAAATATCGTTGAGACGTTTGGTTTTTTCTAAGAGAGCTGGCTCGGAGATAATCCATGGTTTTCATTTATTGGTAATTCAAGCTTTCACTCTTCGAGGAAAAGTGAAAAAACTTTTTTTTTTTACGGCTCGCGTGTGCTCGTTCATTCGGTCGGCTTAACACTGTTATTTTCCCCCGCAATAATTGTTCCCCCTCTCTCAGACACAAACTGCCAAGAATCCTCAATTTCATATCCTAAGAGCGTGCTATAATATTTTTTTTTTCCAGCGAATCGTTGGCTGATTCGGATCACGTAGTCGCCGAGAGAAGACAGACGAGTCCGTGCCATTCCGAACCTTTTACATCCGGTTTTGATGTTGATACTGCGTCGAGTATCGATGCGACAGTCACGAGGCTCAATTCATTGGTGCTCAATGACGAGCCAAAGATAATAAACGATTCGACGCTGAACGATAATGAGTTGAGGGCTTTCGGAAGTCACAACGATTCGTTGGACGTGGAAAGTTTCCCGAATTCCATGATCAGCGACGGAGAAGACGATGACGAGGATTTACTGGCAGCTTGTATTCACGTTGGCATGCAAAACAGCAGGTGAGTTTAATCAAAACAGATTTTTCATTCTATGTATTTACAATTTAACTCGGATCTTTAAACAATTATAATTGATTAGGCCTACAAAAAAATAAGTTGTGTGTGCTGAGTGTCTCACCATATTTTTCCTGCGTATTTTTTACCGCTGAACACGAATCTGAAGTCAGAATCAGGGATCGATGAGCAAATTCTCGAAAAAATCCATAAAAACTTATTAAAATCATGATTTAGTCATCTTTTCTGTATGATATTATTATCGTGTGGTTTTTGTTTGTTTCTCTTTGTAATACCCAACAGTAGGGGAGACCGGGGACAAAAGTAACAGGGTATAGTTGTAACACAGCGAATATTTCCCAAACTATAGTAGGTACCACCGTGTCCCGCAGGCACATAATGCGTCTTGCAGTTCCTCACATTTGGTTACTAGGCTAGGAGACATCCGCACTAAACAGACTTGACCAGAAAGGTGTATTGGTATCGTCAGGTCCAAAGTAAACTTTTGCGGCTTTCGATAAACATGAATATCTCGATTACTGTGCTACATATCGACGGCAGTATGGAAGAACGTGCTAGCTCAAATTGTGCTAGAAGAACGTGCTATTTCAAATTGTGCTAGAAAAACGTGCTATCTCAAATTGTGCTAGAAGAACGTGCTATTTCAAATGGTGCTAGAAAAACGTGCTATCTCAAATTGTGCTAGAAGAACGTATAGCACGTTCTCAAATTGTGCTAGAAGAACGTGCTATCTCAAATTATGAGAGAAGAAGGTGGTATCTCCAATTGATCACAATTGATCACAATTGGAGATACCACCTTCTTCTCTCATAATTTGAGATAGCACGTTCTTCTAGCACAAATTGAGATAGCACGTTCTTTTAGCACAATATGAGATAGCACGTTCTTCTAGCACAATTTGAGATAGCACGTTCTTCTAACACAATTTGAGATAGCACGTTCTTCTAGCACAAATTGAGATAGCACGTTCTTTTAGCACAATTTGAGATAGCACGTTCTTCTGGCACAATTTGAGATAGCACGTTCTTCTAGCACAATTTGAGACAGCACGTTCTTCCATACTGCCGTCGATATAGTCATTATTTTTTTCATAAGCTTCCTTAGACATTTGTGTGTCAACTTTTGCGGTTTTTAAAGCCTCCAGCTTGAGAAAATAGATCAAATTCTAACTTTGAAGTAGAAAAAACCATCTGGGGACAATTGTAACAATTTTGCCGGGGACGGTTGTAACACTTTGTCGGCTGTCAGTTGTCATGATAATTTCACATCTAAACATTGAATCTAACGTCAAACGGACCTTTTTTTTAAAGTTTCCGTGTGCAAAAATGCCTCTGCAACGCGTAAGAATCACGCAACGAGCCTGTGCCGACATGTCAACGTACGAAGAAGCGTATGAAAAGATCAAAAATGGAAAATCTATACAGGCAACCACGGCACGTATCTTTGGGTTATATGTCATGTTTCTTTGATAAGTTTGGTGTTTCTGAGACTTTATTTAATTATTTCATGATTTTTATCAATTCGATACGACTATTTCCATGTGTTAAGATTTTATCATTGTGACCGTAATATATATCGCGGTGATAATGTTTGATTTTGTAATAAAATTACATAATATTGGTCACAATAAAAGATATAATTTTGTGTTAAAATCTTAAGTTACAACTAGCCCCATCGACCATTACAACTGTCCCCATCGACTGTTTCAACAGCCCCGGGGTTACGGTTGTAACAATTTCTTACACTTTTTATAAAGGCCTGAACTTTTTTTTCAATTCTAGTTACAGACTTCAACATAGAACCATTTTGTAGACCATTAAATGCCCTATGCAGGGGTATACGTGTGATTTATGTAAGCATTATACTTTGGGCCCAGGAAAAGCCAAAATACAGATTGTTACAACTGTCCCCGGTCTCCCCTACTTTGCAAACATGTTAACTCACATCCTATTGTGTCTCATCCAGGTCACACAAAGATGAAATAAATTTTGTATCTTTCATTTTTTGACAAGCTTGGTACAAGTACCGGCAGAAACCTGCTACCACAGAGTGTTTGGACTGCGACAAATGTCCTTTAATGGAATGTGTAGTGTGATTCGTTCAGTCAACATTTCGTGGTATTTAAGTACAAATCTTATGCAAAACTAAAAGAGGGCATCTTCGATGGACCGGAAATTCGAAAGTTATTCAAAGATGCCGAATTTGTTTCAGCTATGAATGATCAAGGCATCATGATGAAATTTTACAGAAGTGTGCACTATTTTATTGGGTAATATGAAAGATGCTTATTACAAAAACATTGTGGCAACGATGATAAACAAAAACTTTCAAAATTCAGGTTGTCCAATTAATTTGAAAATGGACTTTCTTGATTCTCATCTTTGTCAATTCCCGGCGAATAACGGAGACTTTAGTGAAGAGCGACGAGAAAGATTTCATCGAGATCTGAAGAAATTGGAACGGCGATTTCAGAGACAATGGGGAGTAAATATGTTGTAGATTACTGTTGGATGTTACAAAGAGAGATACAAGAGAGAGGAAAAAAGTGCAGCAGAAATCCACTGCATAGGTCATTTGAAGACAAAAGGGTCAGGAAACGACAAAAATTATAAGGACATTATCATCAAACAGAAAAAATTACTAGATCATGATTTTTATCAGTTTTTGTGGATTTTCTCGGGAATTTGCTCATCGACCCCTAATTCTGACTTCAGATTCGTGTTCAGCGGAAAAAAATACAACAGAAAAATATGATTGTAGACAGAAGTCTACAAGACATCTTTCCGGTGACTTTTTCCACTTCCTGAGAATATTTTGCACTGAGAAAACAATGTTCCAATTTGTTAATTGTTAACAAATGTAAAGTTGAATATGGCGAAATCAATTATTTGTTAACAGTTAATAAATTAAATAAATATTTTGTAACAATTAATGAATGATTTTGACACAAATAAAATATTTCTTAACGACTGAATTTTTTTTTAACAGTTAATGAAAATTTAAGTAAAAGTAAAAATGCTAAATACACCACAGGAAAAAATTAAGGGAACAAAAAAAATTCCTAAATTTTTAGTGGTTTTTAACCATGCCGTATCTCAGTGAAAAATGGTCGTATCGAGGTCTAAAAAAAGCATTTTGAAGCTTCAAGTTTCTAGTTTTAAGATCTGTCAGTGAAAAAAAATTGGAAGTTACAGGTTCCACGCGATTCTAATAGTGAGAAAAAAAATGTCGCAAATTTGTATTACTTTTTTTTCGGCTGTCGTTACTTGGAAAAAAATTGTCTAGCTAAACCATTACATGAACTGGATAGCTTGTTTATTTAGCTTTAATTTGCTTTATTAAGACCTCCATGCGATCATATTTTTCGCTGAGATATCGGACTTTTAATGAAAAAGGATCCTTTTGTGTTTGACCAGTGATACCTCAGCAACAAATGGTCGCACAGAAAATAAAAGGGGGGTTTCAGAAACTTAAATTAATACTCTGCAAGGATCAAAAATGGTTTGTTGAAAAAAAAAAAATTTTTCCATCCTTGCCATGAATATGAAAAAATAGGAGAACAAGGAGTATTTATGGTTTTTTAGAAAATCAACGGCTAAATTGAAAATATTGACAAAACGACTAATGTTGAGCGTGACTTTTACAGCTCAAAATTATTTTGTTTAGACCTTAATACGACAAGTTTTCGACGAGATACAGCATTGTTAGAAATCACTGAAAATTTCGGAAATTTTTTTGTTCCCTTAATTTTTTCCAGTAGAGTATATTTTTTTTACTACAAATAAACTGCTCTCTCAGTGTATGGTAAAACACCCAGTTCACGCCTAAAAATGGTAAAAAATTATCTGAGATACCTTTCCTTTCTTCTCCACCTTAAGTCAAGAAAAATTACATGCTTTAGCTCTTTTGTGGATAGAGTCGGAATTAATGAATAAGATTACTTACGGTGATATCATCGATGATTTTGGCAACCAAAAATCGCGCAAAAAGGTATTGTAAGAAACTTTCATAACTTAATTGAGTTTATTATTTTTTAACCGTTTGTAAGCGCAATAAAAATTATTTAATTACGTTTACCGAATGTACATTGTTGTGTAAGTAGCATACACTAGTCATATTAGTCTTATTAGTCATACAAGATTGAGCTTTTATTATCTCAGAAATATACCCAAAAACTATTTCTTGTGCAATTTCAACTAAATTGTTGGATTGTAAAAATAATCTAGGACCTGACAATTGTAGAGATAAGGGCCGCAAAAATTCAACAGCCTATACTTGGAAAATGTGTAAATCCGCCACTGTCTGACCCCCAGCACACACAACTTTTTTTTGTGGGCCTGTTATTTAAAAAAAAAAAACATTTTTTCCAAAAATATCTGCACAATTTTTAATGAATATTTCAAATTTTCTAAAACTTGATTTTGAATCCATAGGTCATTTTTTTCAAAAGTTACCGCGTTTATCTACTCGTGATTTTTAATTAACGCTGAATCGTCAATTTTCCAGGCACAGACAGTCATTCCGAAGAAACAGTCTGGAGAAGACACCACCGTCGGAGAGTAATTTAGCGAGATATCAAACGAGCGCCGCGTTGGATCAAGTAGAAATAAACGGATATGTTGAGCACGAAGAGCGTTCGTTACAATCGGATTCATCGAGATTCAACATAAGAATGTCACCATCAGCGACGGACGACGGTCGCGAAATCGCGAGTATGAAAAACGAATATGCATGTTTCGAGGATAATTTTAACGTCGCGAAGGATGACGACAAAATCACCGTGGAATATCAAAAGCTTCAAGAATATTCGTGCGATCCGTCGAATGAAACGATCAAGGACAGTGTTGACGGTAATATTGCGACGAAGAGTTCAAAATCTTCATTATCAAAGATCACGACTAAGCGAGAAACACGAGCCAATTCCGTGGAGGATAATCTCGCTCACGACTCAACGATCAATGAAATTACCGGAGAAATCGATACGTGCTCGAACAATGAAATCCGGGATTCCGAGAGTATCGAATCATTCGATTCGGTGGAACGTTCCGAGCAGGCGCTTCTCCAATTATGCATAAAATCTGCTTCCCCGAAGACCGAAAACATTATCGAAAAAACCTCAACTCTGTCAAACTCTATTGTCGAAACGGCAGACTCAAAGAGAGAGATTTCCCGAATCCAAATGACACATGGCAATGACGATGAGGATATTCTTGAGAGCAGCGACGAAACGGAAAAGTCGAGAAACAACGCGACGAAAAATGTTCAGGACGAGTACAGAAGGCAGAGAGATCCTGATGCAATGATAGCGTCCTTGGATCGTTTAACGGCGACTCTGGTGCAACAAACGGAAGCGATGCGCGAGCGCGAATCATCGGCGATGAAACAAAGCGTTCTCAGCGATACGTGGAACGAAGATTCGCCGAATGACGTTTCGTATCCGAGCATAAGCGTGAGTGCCCCACTGATAGGATCATTCAAGAGCGACATCGACGAGGATAACGCAACGATTTGCGTTGAAACATTGTGCAACGTCGACAGCGTCGAATCAACGAGTATGACGAATTCACGAATAATCGAGCGCGAAGCTATACGATTATCCGAATTCGTCAGTGCTGAAGCAACGAGACAGAGAAACTATTACGTCGCGTCGAACAGTCTCGGCTCGTGCGATATCGAATCGACGAGATCACTGTCAACGATCAACGACCTTGCGTCACTAAACGGGAATAATCAATTCGACAATTACGACGAAAATTCATGCAGCAACGGTCAGTCAACGTCTCTCTCGCCGATACGCATCAGAGGACAAAACTTCAATGAACCGCGTGGCAATAGAAAAAAATCTTTGCCCATCGGTGTTATGGCAAAGAGAGCACTTGCTCACGATGTCAATCACACTGCGAGTCTCGAGAGTCTTCTCAACGATTGCAGCCTTGGCACGAGCTCGCAACTCGAGAACGTCGCTCCGCCATCGTTGATGGACGAAATTTTCGACAATGCTGATATGGAAAACAGCATGCTGAGTGTCGCCAGTATAACTTCGGAAATAGCCGACTCGAAGGATCACGATGCGAACAGCTTTTCAGGCAGTGACACGATCTTCGATCTCGTTAAACCCGTTGCCAATGTTTTATCGTTAACGTGCATGAGATACGCCGAGTCGATGCAAACGAGCGCCAACGACAGTATAAGCGAGTATCTCGAGAATATAAATCCACCGTCGTTGTTCAACGAGATAAGCGACATCGAAGATTCGACGATCGAGAATACGGAAACAATGTGCAGCGATACATTATGCATCGACGTCGAATTACGCACCGATGATCAGTCAAAGACAATGATCGTCGATCGTATTGACGAGCAATACGACAATGACACGGACGATGCCGCAACGCCGATCACGACGGAATCTTGTTACAGCAGCTCGGCCGAATCGACACCGAAAAAACGCTCCTCCCACAAGAATCATCTGACGCCCAAGCAAAAGAGACAATTGGCGAAAGAGCGTTTCAAGACATACACGATTGCCGCTGAATTGGTGAAGAAGGAGGAGGAAGAGAGACGAAAGAACGAGCAGCATAACAATGACGGAGAGAGCGAGAAAATTCCACGCTGCAAATTATCACCGTTCTCAAAGTTAACGCCGAAACAACGGAGACAGGAGGACCCAGCGAGATTTCAGACGCAAGTTTTGGAAAATCCATTCCCGTTGGATATTGCCAAAGAAACGAGAGATTCCAACGAAACGATCGTGAACGACGAGACCAAACGTTCGGAGTCGGTTTCACCGATAAAATCGTCGATACCAACGCTAACGAATCTCTGCGGTGGACGAACATTCAGGAAAAAACGTTCCGACAACAGGGAAAACGGTGATCGTTATCGCACGAGAACGTTGAACGACGTCGACGCACTTTTCAACGAAAATTCATCGATCGACAATGATTGTCTCGTGTCAAACGAGGATTCGAGATTGGTCGGTGAGAGCGATGTCGCTGGGGAGATTGAAAAAGTGTGCGAGATACAAACGATGCTCGAGAAAAATGCAAATATAGTATTAAACACGTTGAACGAGACGAGCAAAGTCGTTGATTTGGCGATCGATGAAACGATGCTTGATTGCGAAACGCTGAGTCTCGTTTCGAACGATTCCGAGTCCGAGCAGAGTTTACGAATGCGCTGCGCCGGCGGTTTGGGCAAGAGACTGATGACGAATTACGTTCAGAGAGCCAACAAGGAAGCTCTGCAGAGACACGAGGATGAGAGAGCGGAAGTCGTTGATACTTTAGCCGCGACAATCAAGAATGATGATGATTTGGAGAACGTGAAGCAGGAGATGAAAGACGATAATACACCTGAGATCAGCGATTCCGAGAGCGAAGATTCAGGGTCGCGTAACGCTGAGGAACATCCCCAAGAGCCGAAGAGACCTCGGATCGTGAAACCCGGCACTTTTAGCCGTGATCGAAGCGCAGATTCACAATTGGCTGAAAAATCCGAACCATCCAGTCCACGAGGTATTCGTGGACGTAGAAGGGCACTGTACTCCAATCCAAACGGAAGAAAGATAACTCCGCAAACGTCACCCCTGAAACAAGCGAATTCATCGAGCGGTATACCCATTGGACGTGGCAATCCAACGCCAATTGTACGCGCAACGAGAGCAACGACACTGCGACAAAATACAAATACGACGTTTAACAACGTCAAAGACACAACGAGAACGAATTACAATCAAAGAATGCCACAATCAACGACGGTGGAGAAACGCACGAGAAACGTCGCATTGTCCAAGAGAAGTTCGATACCGCAGCGTGGCACGACATTTGCCAGTGGGAAAGTTATAAAACGTCACAGCACACCACCAGGTTGTACCTCGAATTCACCAAGAGAAACGAAGATCGAGAATCAAACGACAAAACCGTTAGAGAGACAAGGAACCTTCACGAAGGACGAGCCTGAGGTCGAAAATGCACCGACCGTTGTCGTTCCATCACCGAGTAAATCGAAAATCGCTAAATCGACGAAAGGATCGCCCGTACGCGGTAATCCATCGATAGCTGTTAAATCCAAAATTTCCGTTAGAGCACAGCATACAGTGACGAAATGCTCGAGCACGGAGAGAATACAATCACCGCGTGTCTCGCCGTCTCTCCTAATTAACAAGAGATCGAGCGATCCTGTCAAATGTCAAAATGATCAGGGAAACCTACAATCGACGATAACAACGGGAATTGGAAGAATTAACGGAGCGAGACGGATTATGAGTCTCGGACAAAGATCAAACAGCAATTCCAGTATCGTGTCAACTTCGTCGACAACGATGATTGCACCGTTAACGGCCAATCGAAAGCTACCGAAGGAGGCAACGAGCAAAATTGCGAGTTTGTGGAAGAAAGTCGAGGAGAGTAAGAGCAAGCAGAGATTCGAGAAACCCGATACGAGACAGTGGATAACGGGTCCCGCGAATAACACGATGGATTCACAGGATACAAACGTAACGGGAAAACCACCGGCTTTTCGTTTGTATCGCAGTTCAACGTTCGAGGGTGTCTCACAAGAATCCGACGACATTGTGAAGATGGAAACGCAAAAACCGAGCAGAATATTCGAGGCGAGCACCTCGAAATACCGCAATTCCTGTGATCTCACGGGCATCCCACAGACCGACGCGACCTGTAAGATACCCGTTAAATTTCAAGATTCACGGATAAATGGCAAGGGAACGGCGCCCATTGGATATGGCACGATTGTACTGAGAAAACAGCGTAGCGTTGATTCAAGCGCGGTCAATGCTGACACCGCGGCAGTCGAAGTCACGGATTGCAGCAAGAGAATATCGCGTTTGGGCTCTTTCATAAGAGTTGATTCCAGCGAGGCTGAGGCTTCCGGTCAAATTCGCACACCCGCATCCGCGATCGTTCCACCCTTCAATTACAATCCACGACAGGAAACACCATCATCGACGACGCGACGGAGACTCGACGAGAATAATGATGAGGATGATACTTACGATTTTCAAAGTGACATTGTCACGGCCTCGACGAGAGTCACAACCGTTTGAACGTACAAACGGCAATCACCGTTGCTGGTTAATTATGATTATATATTCAGCGTTACCTTCCGAAATACGCCGCAGGAGTCGAGCGAATCATTGTACTCTGTTTCATTGATATTCCTTTTTTGTTAATTATTATTTTTTCAATTTCGCATCATTTCGGGCTAGTCATGAAACTTTCGTCCAAGTGCAAAACTTTCGAATTTTTCGCCTCAACCTTCCCTTATTCGTTGATTTTGTAAGCGATCGGTGTTGGATCAACCCATTGGGCACGGTATGAGTGAAATACGCGATATCTATGAAAAACTTTGCAATGATCTCAAAGATACGAGCTTTCGCAACGATACTGAAAACTCGATTTTAGGCGACTGCGTAAAATAACGGCGAGAAACAAATCATCAGTTTTCTCAGATATAAACTTTGGATAAGTGATGCCAGAAAAAACATTGAGAAGTCAATGAGAATAATAAGCCGTTTGCTAACGATTCATTCGGTTCGCGGAAAAATTATCGCTGCAATTTTTTGAGCGTTTCTCCGTCTATTGCAATTGCAACGGGATAATTTGCATGATGTACATAAGTGAGTCGAGTTGCTTCAGAATCGATCGTGAAAGTACTTTTTTCAATGGGTTTTTTTTTCCGCCTTCGATTATTTATTTGACTTTTGTATATAATATAAAGTTGGTCGAATATAGTGGACGTAAGAGTTGATTAGCGATAATAATGCGGTGATGATACGTTCGTCCGTGTTTTCACTGTGAAACGTACAAACGCATCGGGTTATCGGGTTTGTATGAACGATCATGTGAAACGGAAAAAGTGGCGATTCTTTTTATCTCCAAAAACAAAAAAATATCCCTCTCATCGGGAAGAGTTACGATTACTTTTTAAAAATTCATAGTACGAAGAAGAAACTTATGTATGAAGAAAATGAAGAAATTTGGGAACGTAGTCCGAGGTTAAAAAAAACGCGTTTGAGAAGGAATAAAAACAACGTTAGAACGAGTTTATAGGCGTGCAGTCTTGCACGTGGATTAGCGGTCTAAGTTGCGATAATGTGGTAGAGGAGAAGAAAAAAAATGAGTGGAGCAGGAAAAGAAGAGATCAAAGAGGAGAAAACTTTGTAAGCGTTAATTTAAGTTTCTAGTCTACTTGAAGAAAAATTTACCGGCAAAATAGTGTCTATTTTGAACATGTATACAATTTTGAATCGAGGTCGTGTGTGAAGAATGTCGACCGATCTTTACCGCGGTTTTCATCCCCCGTAAATGAAAAAAAATAAAAACAACATGTAATCCCTTCGCTAAATTAAACGCACGGACTGAATTATCTTTGAAAATTTGCAGAATAGTTTCTGCAACCGATTACTTACTCTTATCTTCATACTGATTCTTGATTGAATGAGAAAATATTTCATCCGTGACATTGGCATCTCCTTTTTTCTTTTTCGTTTTATACAAATGCAATTTTCTCTCCGTTTCGACAATTTTCCTTCGCGCGCAAACGACCGTTCGATTGTTTAAACGCGAAGGAGAATTATTTGGCGCAGTGGGGAGATCATATTTACAATTTCTTGCTTGCTCGAAATGAACGAAAGCATTTCGAATTACGGTCCTCGCTTCCAGTTCGGGTTAATTAAATTTAACTCTCCCAACTCGGATTCATTAACGAGGGCTCAATTTTCTAATTTTTTGTCAAAATTTCTCACATTGCCAATTTGGTCCGTGTCGTCGTGAAAAAAAACTTCTCGTATATATTCACTTTGTAATAGCCTCTCTATTGTATACTTAGGTACTAAGTGTATTTTTTTTTTTCGTTCCCACGCTATAGTTTTATCGGATACTACAATGAGTTGTATATTATTAAAACCTGATACAATAAAAATTTATAGCTATAATCATCAATTGTTAAATATTTCGTTAATTAGTTGATAGAGTCGGCTTCGATTCGTTTGTTTTTAAATACACTAGTGGAAAAAATTAAAGGATCAAAAAAATTTCCCAAATTTTTAGTGGTTTTTAACATTGCTGTATCTCAGTGAAAAATGGTCGTATCGAGGTCTAAAAAAAAAGCATTTTGAAGCTTGAAGTTTCTAGTTTAGTTACCAAAAAAATCGATAAAATTAATAAAAATAAAAAAAATTCGAACATTCTTCGAAATTTTTTTTTCTGTACATTTGAACGCTGTTTGCGATAAAAATGTGAAACAAGCAAAAAAAAATTGTTTTCCACTTTAATAATGATTATGACGTTTAGGGACAGAATTAATTTTTTTCAAAAATTTGAATGCTTGAAATAAAAAAACCGTTCGATAGATCAAATTGAAACTTTATAGGGATTTTGTGGGTATATTGAGCTGTAAAAGTCACGGTCAACATTAGTCGTTTTGTCAATATTTTTAATTTGGCCGTTGATTTTCTAAAAAACCATAAATAGCTCTTTTTCTCCTGTTTTTTCAAATTCATGGCACGGATGGAAAACATTTTTTTTTTCAAAAAACCATTGACAATTCTTGTAGAGCATTGATTCAAGTTTGTGAAACGCCCCTTCTGATTTCTGTGCGATCATTGGTTGCTGAGATATCAATGGTCAAACAGAAAAGTGTATTTTTTCGTAAAAGCTCGATATCTCAGCGAAAAATGATCGCAGCGAGGTCTCAAAAAAGCAAATTGAAGCTAAATAAACAAGCTATCCGGTCCTTATAATGTTTTAGCTGGAAGAATTTTTTCCCAAAAATTACAGCCAAAACAAAAGCGATGCAAATTTGCCAAATTTTTTTTTTCTTGGGATTTCTCACAATTGCGTGAAACCTGTAGCTTCGAAAAATTTTTTGCTAAAAGATCTGAAAACTAGAAACTTCAAGCTTCAAAATGCTTTTTTTTAGACCTCGATACGACCATTTTTAACTGAGATACAGCATTGTTAAAAACCACTAAAAATTTGGGAAAATTTTTTGATCCTTTAATTTTTTCCGCTAGTGTAATAATTTGGATGAAATCTGCTAATTTGTGTGCAGGACTATTAATTGATGATACTATTGGAGGACGCGGACAATTTTGTTTGTGAATTTTTGGAAGACAACATAGGCGTGATAGTCACAATTTTTTGCTTTTAAATATTTGTGTGTCATTTCATCGATAATTTTCAAATTACTCCATCGATTGAGAATATTATTTACGCATTTTTGTAGACTATTTGATCGGGTGTTTGTTGGTTAGTTTGTAGGTGGTTTCGTCTCCGAGTAAGTTGTAAGTTTCAGTGATATAATCTGATTTATTAAATATTACAGTTGAGTTTCCTTTGTCGGCTCTTGTAATTAAAAGTTGAGGATTGTTTTTCAGGAATAGAGATATGTTTCGGATGATTCTTTAAGCGAATCGAAGGAGTATTTATTCGATGAAAAGAAAAAAGAAATTACTACCAAGATCATTTCAATGATTTTATTTAAAAATGTTCGTTTCCTTGTCTCAAATCGGACGCTCTTGTGTTACAATGGATATTCGTAAAGATTAATTGACTTGTCCTCGGATACCGATACCAGTAAATTATTTCTCTCAGGATGATACTTTACCGACCACACTTGATCGGTATGATCGTTGAAAGTGTGCAGGCATTGTCGTTGAGCTAATTCCCAAATTTTCACCGTATGATCGGAACTGCTGGAAGCAAATTTTTTTCCATCCGGCGCGAATGCGACTCCGAGTACCCACGATGCGTGCCCAGACAAGGTACCAGCAACGTTCGCATCTTTCCTATTTTTAAATAAAATCGATGAAGAAAAGAGTTGAAATTTTCCAACTGATCGATCAAAGAATTATTTCATTTTTTTTTCTACACTCACACGTCATAGAGTTTCATGTGACCATCATCTGACGCCGTTAACAGTAATTGAGAATCCGGAGAAAAGCAAAGTGACCTGATGGGCATGGCGTGACCTTGAAAATTGATAATACCGTCAATTCATATCCCTTTGCGAAACTAATGCAAATAAATTACTACATTTTTTTTTCTTTTAATATATCGCGTGCCTAATGCCAAAAGGGCCTATTACAGCAAGAGATAGGGGTCCATGCCAAAAGGGCCTATAAAAAATTTTTTTTTTGCCATTCTTCTTAAAATTGCTTGAAACTTGAAGATCTGTAAAAAAAAAAATTTTGATGTACTAAAACCAAAAGGGCCTATCTTAAGACATAGGCCCTTTTGGTTTTAGGAAATTGTCAGCCTAAAACCAAAAGGGCCTATAAAAAAAATCAAAATTTTTCAAAGTTTTGAATAGAAATTGCATACCAGAGCATTTTTTTTTTTGAAAAAAAAAAAGTTTAAATAATTTGTTATTGTTGATTTGTTTAAACATTTTGTTATTTTTTATTCGTTTCAACAATTTGTTATTTTTTATTTGTTTAAAGAATTTGTTATTGTTTACTTGTTCAAAAAATTTGTTCTTTTTTTTAAATAATTTGTTATAGTTTATTTGTTTAAATAATTTGTTATTGTTTATTTGTTTGAACAATTTGTTATTGATTAAAACGAAAGTAATTTGTTATTGATTAAAACGAAACTTAAAGTACTTCTACTTTAAGTACTTTAAATCTCAAGTACTTAAAGTAATAAGTACCTAGTACTTTAAGTACTGCCGGTACTTAATACTTTAAGTACTTAATGTATTTTGTACTTTATACTTGAAGTACTTAAAGTACTAGGTACTTATTACTTTAAGTACTTGAGATTTAAAGTATTTAAAGTACAAGTACTTAAAAAATCAAGTACCAATTTCAAGTACTTTTTGTATTAAAGCATACTTTTACCTATAAACTATAACAAATTGTTTAAAAAAATAAGAACAAATTGTTTGATCAAATAAACAATAACAAATTCTTTAAACAAATAAAAAATAACAAATTGTTGAAACAAATAAACAATAACAAATTGTTGAAACAAATAAATAATAACAAATGATTTAAACTTTTTTTTTCCAAATAAAAAAAAAAAAATTTCCAAATAAAAAAAATTGAAAAAAAAAAAATTGAAAAAAAGAAAGATTTTTTTTCCAAAATAAAAAAAAAAAAAATTTTTTTTCAAAAAAAAAAATTTTTTTTCAAAAAAAATTTTCAATTTTCTTAGCGGAAAGTAAAAAAAAAAATTATAGGCCCTTTTGGCTTTAGATCACTAAATTTTCAATGTCCTAAAGCCAAAATTTGAGACATAGGCCCTTTTGGCTTTGGAAAATTTTTTTTTGTCTTTAGGCTTAGAAAATGTTGGCAAAACGATTGGCGCAAAAAAAAAAATTATAGGCCCTTTTGGTTTTGCAAAGCCAAAAGGGCCTATAACTTTTGAAGGCCCTTTTGGCATTAGGCACGCGATATAGTCTACCTTCCAAAGTTCGTAGCACTTTCCCATATGCGACATCAAAAATGTTGATAATACCGTCTATTGCGCCGCTCGCAATGTACTTTCCATCGGGACTCTGAGTAAAAGAAAGAAAAATTATTTTACATTGAAATCTTTCATTATTCCAAAATGATGTTGCCTTATAAAATAAAAAAAATTAGAATAGTCTTATTGCAAAATATTTATCGTCGCGAATTTCGAGGTGCCGATATATTCACCTTCGATGTAAACTAACTTTCAATTATTTATTTTCGAAATTTTCATTCACTACGTTACAGACTATCGTATGATTGACCTATTGACACTCGAATGTTCATATCTTTTAAACTCGAGATTTCAGTCTTTCTGAACATTGATCGATGGAAAAGCCCACCCTAGAAGTCTCAATAATCAATCAAGTTTCAATTCAAAATATTGAATAGCTGAAAAATTGACTCTGAACCTGAAGTTCAAGTTCTTACATTTAGGCCCGAATTTTAAGTTGTTAAGATCAAACTTTCCATCGAACTTAAGTTGGAACTTAAGATCGAACTTAAGTTCCGATTTAAGATGAATCTTAAGTTTGAACTTAAGTGTCATTATAAGTTCATTTTTGAGTTCCAACTTTAGTGCGAACTTAAGATCCATCTTCAGTTTAAACTTAAGTTCGATCGAACTTAATTATTTTGACAACTTATGTAAAAAAATTTGCACATAGCTTCCTGATTTGTTTACGTCTATCGTCAAGCCTCCTCATAAAGGAAGCTTGACGATAGACGGAAACAAATGAGGAAGCTATGTGCAAATTTCCAATTTGCACGATTTATTCATTATTTTCATAAAATTTTAATATTCTACGATCTCTTGCTGCTCATTCAATATCAATTTATTCATCACCTTATGCATTTGTACGAAGTTTCATCTAGATACTTGCAAAATTACGAAAGTTGAAACGCTGATAATAATTTTTTGAAAATTTCAAAATTTTTTTTCAGCCAAACCTCTCATGCATTTTTTCCGAAATTCTATATCGTTTTTCCTTAATATTGAATGTGTCAGCATAAAACAATTCACCTCGATAGATGCAAAATTACAAAAGCTACAGACCTTACTTATTTTTTGCGAAAAATAATAATTTTTTTAAAACCAAATCTCTTGAGCAAAGTTTCCCAAATTCAATCCAAATAGTTCTTATTATAAAGTGCATCTACACATAAAATTTCAGGGTGCCAACTGCAAAACAGCTGCTTAATTACGAAAGTGTTCACAAGCATTTTTCTGGAAATGTCTAAATTTTTTTTAGAACAAACCTCTCTAGCGTTTTTCACCAAATTTGACCCTAACAATTCTTATCATCTAGTGTATTTGTGCTAAAAAATTTAGCCCGATACTTGCAAAAATGCGAATGTATGAGCGTTAACAAAATTTGTGTGAAAATTTCAAATTTTTTTTTGACATGACCTCTCAAGCGATTTTTCTGAAATTCAGTATTATTTTTCGTTGTCATTGAATGTATCATCACAAAAAAATTCAGCTCAATACATGCAAAATTGCAAAAGTTAGAGAACTTACAATTTTTTTGCGAAAAATTAACATTTTTTTTTTAACCGAACCTGTTCGGCGATTTTTCCCAAATTCAATCCCAACCGCGCCTATTATAAAGTGTATCTGTACATAAAATTTCAGAGTGATAACTGCAAAATTACGAAAGTTAGACGGGCCACAAACAATTTACAAAAAATTTAAAGTCCCGCAAAATTGACAATTATTTTGCAATTTAAACAAAATTTGCACTGAGTATAGGGACATACATGTTCTACTCGTATACGAAATTTCAAGACGATCGCCAAAACCATTCTCAAGATCGAGATGAAAATCTCGAAAAAAAAAAAATTTCATGAAAACAAAGCTTCTTTATGCGGAAGTAAAAACACGGTCGATCGAGGGAGACGATGAAAAAAGTTGGATCGAACTTAAGTTCAAGCTCAAGATGGATCTTAAGATCAAACTTCAAACCAAGTTTAAGTAGAAACTTAAGATCGATCTGAAGTTTGCACTCAAGTTTGAACTTAAGTATGAACTTATAATGATACTTAAGCTCAAACTGAAAGTTCATCTTAAATTGGAGCTTAAGTTCCAAATTGAGTTCAATGGAAAGTTTGATCTTAAGATTGATTTTAAGATCGAATATAGATCTTAAGAACATAAAATTCGCGCCTTAGAGGCATTTAAAAAAAATATGTTTTTTAAAACAAAGTGCGGAAGCTATTTGAAAGGGAAAATTTCCGCCTTAATGACTGCTAATTCTATATTATAAATTCAAGAAACGTCGTTTTACTCACATAAGCGACGCTTAAGGTAAACTTTCCACCTCTGGTGTCCAACGTTTGTTGCTGTTTACCGCTTTCGGTTCCGTACATGTGTATTTTACCCGCGTGACTACCGGACACAATGAATTTGTCGTCGGGCGAAAATACCACGGTCCATATGTCCACCGGGCCAACCTCGATGCTGGATATTTTTTCTCCCGATTCAAGATCCCATAATCTGAGACTAGAATCCAACGAGCTCGATGCACATTCTGCGAACAATTTCATCATAAGATTCAAACTTTTAGTGTGTTTTGGCATAAATGCGTAGCCTTTGAATTACAATTATGTAATTTTTTCATACCTGTAAGTCAATTCAGTGCTATATTTTGCAAATCGTTACACATAACCGGAAGTTCACTCGAAAAATAGTTAATTAATCTTTACGGGTGTTTTTCTGAATTGACGACAAATTTCAAAGTGCAAACTACATATAATTATTGATTACAATCCTTTAATTCCTTCAAAATTTTTTTTAAGTAAAACACTAATTTCTTCAGTACAAAATTAGTATAAATTAGTGCAGCACTTATTAAACACTCCTATCTCCTTGAAGCAATGTTTGTGGTAACGTTAATGTAATAAAAAGATTTAACAAAACTGTTTATACAGGTTTAACAAGCTAAATCTGCCTGGAGATTCGAAAAAATAGCCAAATTCCTCATTTTTTTCCGGTGAACTGGAGGTGAAAAAGAAAAGCATTTTTCTTTAACACAAAGATACAACAATTGAGTTATTAAACAAAAAAAATCATCAAAAAATACCAAAAAAAAACATTGCTGTAGGCAGATGTTGAATCGTCGATTTTGAAAATCATATTTTTAACGACCTGGCCATAAATTAAATCTCAAAAAATGAAATTAAAGCTTATCATGTAGTTCCATTATTTGTTTACAAAAAAAAAACTTTTGAAAATGAAGATCATTATGATCTGTTTCCTTGTTAATTCAGAAAGTATCTATTGGAAAAAGAAACAATCCCTTGCTTTTCTGAGTCAAACTGGGATTACAAATTCGACTTTATCAACATTACATAAAAATGTAACCATGGATTTATGCGCGTAAACTGAGTTTTCAGTCACTTCTGTAAATTTTTACTACATTAAGTATAAACTCTTTCAACTATATCTTTCTCAATTTATGTACTCGAAGTTTCGTACGTTCGGTTGAACGAAAAATCGACAAATTTATTTGTTTATCAATAAATTAGAGGAGCCAGGCAAATACTCGGTAAATAGTCATTTTTTAAATTGCAATATGTTTGACAAAATCTTTCCAAAGTAAAAAAAACTTGAAAACAAAAGTTATTTGATTTTCCGGTCATTTGAACGTTCGGAACTTCAAGTCCATCTCAATTTACTATAGTTTTCATTGAAAACTTGTGCAATTGTTCTAATTCAGCAATTTTTGATGATGTTGAATTTTGCATTGTGGCAACGCAACGAAAATAAGTTAATTCAATTAATTTTTAGAGACAATTATGGTTTGCTTGTGCATTTACCATCCCAAGACTTCGATAAAAGCCCCAAAATTTATTGTACCGATTTATTACACTAAAATATTTTAGGAAGAATTAATTTTATTAAAGAATAAACTATTTCTATTGCACTAAAACAATGCAAGCTTCGACATCATAATTGTTGGCCAACAACCATTGAGTTTCAAGATTGAACTTACTTGTTCCATCGGCGCTCACAGCCACGGAAACAACACCAAGGGAATGTCCCGACAGAAGATGTTTTAACTTCAAGCTACCATCTTTCTGTTCCCATACTTTGACGCTGTCATCGACAGAGCCAGTTACAATATATTCAACGGCGTCTTGGTCATTAGATTTCATGGAATCACTGTAACGAAGATGCAAAGAGATATGATTTTTTGGTGAGACAAATCATTGAATCGGACTCACCGCGAATCTTCATTCTCCGGAGTGCTTTCTTTCTTCTTTTTTGGACAACCCCAGGCACAGGTCCAGATACTTTCCTCGTGAGCATTTTCTGTTTTGTGTATCAACGAGTACTAAAATAAAGAACGCAAAAACAATTGACAAAACATTGAAGGTATGGATATTGTACAGATGTTATTCACAACTTTAAGAGTTATTTGGATAATGTTAACTTCGTGATTGTACGAACCATATTATTTCAGAAATCTATTGCCCGGTTTATTGAAATTTTTAATATGCAATAGCATTAAAATAATGTGAAAATTCGTTATAGTTGATTTGATTTGTTGATCTTTGTTTACGAAAACAATGCTTCCCGGGTATAGTTGAAGTATATGATAAAAAATACGGTTATAATGGTTATATATATATATATTGCGAGAAACCGGTGAAAACGAAACATGAATCGTTTGTTGGAAAGCAGCGCCTTGATCGGGATTTTACTGAACTAACTCTGTATGTCAATATACGTGTTGCAGACTGATTAAAAAAAAACGACTATTTTATTACTAAATATCGTAAAATTTTTCTTGAAACAAAAGTTTAAGTTGCATTAACATAAATTACCTAATTTTTAAAGAACCCATATTCACAGTCTAATATCCATATATATTAGACCTTGAATAACTTTTGAAGGAGTGAGTTTATCGAAAAATCATAAGAGATCTTTTTTGTTGTAGAGCGTTCAATTCTCTATAAAAATATGTGTCGTTCATTTTGGTGCATTGACTTGAAGCCGAGATATAAAATGTCAAAGTTTGAAAAAAAATGTCCTGTGTTATTTAAATGTGAAATAAAAATATGCGATGAGGAACCTCTAAATATTTGTATTAACAGCTCTAATTTCAACAGGCATATTTTTTCACCTTCCCGAAAGTATTTAATGCGTTACATCGAAAAATAAAAAAATAGTCGCTTTTTTTTAATCAGTCTGGTGTTGCATGTACTTATTTGATAAATGATCAACCGAGCATCGGTTGATAAATGCCCAATATATATATGGGGCATTCCATACGAAACCGACCAATTCGTAACCCTGACCTTTTTTTATTTTGTCGAAAATTTTCTATTCTTTTGTACGTACTGGAAGCAGTATTTCAGAATTTTTTTAGAATTTTGTCTCAAAACCCTTTCAACCACAATAAATTGTTCAAAATTTCACACATTTTTTTTTAAAATGCGCATAACTTTTTAACAAACGGAGATATCAGAATAAAACGGAAGATCATTTTTTTCCGTCTTGAGTTGTAGATTCATTTAAAAAATACAAAAAAAATATCGATATACATTTTGGTATTTTTTTTTTTCATTTTAAATGCAAAATATTTTTTTTAACTTGGACTATTTTGATTTTTTTGGAATAATAATTGTGATATTTATAACTTGTATTTTTTTATCTATGTTTGAAAAAAATGGTGTGAAAAATTGAAAAATTTATTGTGTTTAGAAGGCTTGAGACAAAATTCCATATACAATATATATAAAAATAGAATACTTCCAACAAAATCTAAAATAGTCTTGGTTACGGATTGGACGGTTTCGTATGGAATGCCCCAATATAGATATATATGGGGCATTCCATACGAAACATTTTTGATTTTGTTGAAAATAACCAATTTGTTGAAACCGACCAATTCGTAACCCGTGACCGTTTTTGATTTTGTTGAAAATTTCATATTCTTTTGTACGTATTGAAAGCAGTCTTTCATAATTTTTTTAGATTTTTCTCACAACCCTAAATTGGTGTCTTTTCAGAGTACACGAAGTCTAGATCGAACGCTGAATAGTTTTCTCCGTTTTCGTGGAACATTCTTGAACCTTTTCAATGTTTTATGCTTTGCGAAACGTTTCGCCGGTAGAATTTTTGACAATTGAGATGAATTAGTTCGTTGGTATTGTTTCGCTTTTGAGTAATTTCCATATTCGAGTAGATATTTAAGGCGGTATTTTGGTCCATAATTTTGAAAAAATCAATTTTTAAAACTATTTCTAAATCAATTTTTGACAAAAATCGCTTCCTGATGGCCCGGCAAATTGAATTTGCTTTCAATTTCGTAGACATTCATGTCAATCGGTTCATTTGTTGAAGCTGTAGAGCGCCTCGCGCGCTGAAAGATTTTATTCCCAGAAAAACGCATTCAAATTTAACATTATAAAAAATCTTTTACAATTTACTTTAGATATGAAAATATCCACGTGTTCCAAACACTTTGTGGCTGAAAATTATGTAAAAAAAAAAACAAATCGAATTTTTTATGATCATGAACCTCCCCTTAAGGCAGTATCTGATCTAAAATTAAAAAAAAATTGTTTTCTTTGCATATTTTAAAGTTTAGATGTTTAAAAATATATCCTCGAAAAGAAATTTTTTAATTCCAATAATTTACGGAGTTATAGCTATTTTAGTGAAACTACAACCGTCACGTGTTAGAGCAAATAACACTATAGACGTTTTTTTCAAAACTACTCAAGTTTTACTCAATGGATTTACTTGAATTTTTTCACCATTTTTTCACTTCAATATATAACTTTCTCTATCGCTTTTACTACGATTGTATCAAAATTATTATTTGTGCTATTGTGAAAAAATTAAAAACTGTGAAAAAAATAGTCGAAAAACGCCTTAATTTGTGCAGGCAGCCGCCATTTTGCGAAATTTTTCGACTTCTAGCGAGCTTTTTCTGAAAGTTAGATCTTTTTGATTGCATGCTCGTGATTAGGGGCGATTTCCAGCAGATTTAGTACTCGATATTTGGAGAAAGTCAAAAAGAAAGAAGTGATTGTTTTTCCGTATCATTGGGTCGTCGATTTTTTTTGTCCTTTAGGGGTGAGTCTGAAACCAAAATTGCCTGGAGAACGCTTATACCTATATGCAATTTGCGACGCTGATAAAGATCGTAACGGATGCTGCTGAGAAATGTCAAAAATTAGCATTTCAGTCGATTTTGAGCAACTTTCGAAAACCGTCGAAAAACCAATACAGTCGAACCTCGCTAACTCGAATCTCAGGGGCAGAGCTAATTTCTTCCAGTAAGAGAGGTTTCGTTTTATCGAAGTTTTCGAGTTGTAGAGGGTGACCAAAACAACCCTAGCGGGTCCAACAACCGCGGTTGTTACGGTGAAATAACCATTTTTAGGAACCGGTTTTTTTTACCCCAAGGAAAACCCCAAAGAGCAACTATAAAACAACTGTAGTTGTCGTGGTTGCGCACCCAGTTATTGTAGTTGCACGCTTGGGTGTCGTAGTTGCGTGCCCAGTTATCGTGGTTGCGCACCTCGTTGATGAGGTTATGTTATAGTACCCAAAAAATCCGCCAGGTGGCTTCCACTCGCACAAGCGAACTTTCCCCCCGACGCTTATAACTTCTCCAGGTTCGTCTACGCTGGATGTCTTTATTTTTTAGTATGAATATTTAGTACTTTGCGGCAAGACGCAGGATGGTCGAATCCGAAAAGGATTCCCATAAAAAGGGTCGTTTTTATTTTACCCTCTCTTAAAGAAAAGACAATTTTTTAATCACCGGTTACTGAGGTTGCTCAAAACGCCGCTGCAACCGCACTGAGTCAGTGAGGTTACCTATGGTTATTTTGACTGATCAAACAACCCGAGCGAGCAACCATTGAGATTTTTCTAATCTTTGGTTACCGGGGTTATGAAACCTGGTTTTCCTAAGGGTAAAAACAACCGACGGTTATTTTTCGGTTGCTCCCTTCGGTTATTGAACACGCTAGGGAATATTCGACTTATAGAGGCTCGTCAAAATTCGCCAAATCTAGTGAAGATATTCTTTATTTTAGGACTTACATATGAGGTATTCCAGCTCAAGTGTGTAAACCCGTGACCCTGACCTTCTCGGATTTATTTGATTTTTTTTTCATATGATCGCATCGAGTCTAAAATACACCCTCATAATTTTTTTAGATATTTCCAAACATCCCTTATTTAAAAAAAAAAATTAAAAAAAACAACCGCCAATTTTTTTCAATCTGAAAAAATTCTGAAAAAACCGTGGTAATATATAAAAAATTTCAAGCTATCACCCGTAGTGAGCAGATTTTGTTTCTGTATTTTATGTATTCGATTAAAAAAAAATTTTTTTTTTAAACGCTATTTTTTACAAATCTACAAAAGTTCTGCAAAAACCGTGATAATATATAAAAAATTTCAAGCTATCACCCGTAGTGGGCAGGCTTTTACAAGCTATTAACGTTCTCAACATTCAAAAAAATTCTTAAATGGCTCACCTTGAGCAGATACTCAATTTGTGTATCAAAATAATTCAGTGTCTGCTCAAGGTGAGCTATTTGAGAATTTTTAGGAATTTTGAGAACGTTAATAGCTTGTAAAATACAGAAAAAAATCTGGTAACGGCCTAACCGACCTACGAAAGTGAAGAAAATTCATAAGTACTCGGTAGCTGGGTTTGATCAATTCCGGAAAAAATGCCGCTCAACATGGAGTGGGCCGACATTTCCTTCTATTTCTTTTTTACTTTTTTGAATGAAGAAAAATAAAAAAAATTTCGAGGATTTGCACTCTAAATTTTTTTTCTTCTCAATTTTTCAAACTCTGAGGTCCTTTATAAATCCTCAAAAATTTCCAGAGAGTCATATTTTGTGAAATAAGCTTAGTTGGAGAATTTTTTTTTTGAATATATAAAAAAAAAATAGAAGGAAATGTCGGCTCACTCCATGTTGGGCGGCATTTTTTCCCAGAGTTGATCAAAGTATTCTTTGAGTGAAAAAAAAATAAAAAATGGTGAACTTCGAGAAAAAGATGATTTTTCTCGAAAAAGTGAAAAATTTCATAGATTTTAATATGTTAAAATTTGTTTGTATTTTTTTTCGGAAAGTACATTATCTGAAGACGCAAATTTTGAGAAAAAAAAAGTCCCAATTAGTTAATTTTTGAAGAAGTTATAGCTGTTTGAAAAAAAAAAAGTTTTTTTTTAGGTTGGGTAAAAAAATTTGATAATTTCCTGAAAAATGGTTTTAATGGGGTAGAAAAGGAACTCAAAATTTCCCCCAAATCGAAAGGGGTTGGGTTTAAAAGTGGTTGATTTGACATGGAACGCCCCATATACATCTGAGATGTATCTAAGTTGATCAGGGGCAGAAGCTGATTAGGAATTCGCACACAAAGTGCCGACACATCAAGGTATCCGGTTCAATTGTCAGCATTATCTGACTCACGGCGACGATCCTTAAGGTTGTTTAGAAGCTATGAAACCTTTGAATGTTAATTGTTCAATAAATAGCTTCTTAATCGTAGTTAAATTTTTACATGACCTCCTGAATACTTCATGTAAGAACATACCAAATTTTTAGAATTCTATCATCATTACTTCAACCTCCTTAAGGGTTAAAATAAAAAATCATGAGAAAATTCTGAAAATTTGGTATGTTTTTGTATAAGATATTTAAGAGGGCGTGTAAAAATTTCACGACGATTAGGAAGCTCGTTATTAAGAAATGAAAGTTTTGTCAAAAACAATTTTTAAAACAAATAAAAAAAAATATTTATCAATAAACTTCGTTTTCTTTCCGTTGCTTTCAGGATATTGTGGGTATTAAAAAATTGAGAGGGCAAAAAAAAAATTATCGCAAAGTTATATCAGTTTCCATAAGGCTACATTTAATTTTATTTAATTTGTTAATCTTAATTATTCGATAACGAGCTTCCAAATCGTCGTGAAATTTTTACACGACCTCTTAAATACTTCATTGAAAAACATACCAAATTTTCAGAATTTTCTCATTAAACGTGATTTGCTTCTAAACAACCTTAAGTTTCCGCGTTTTTATAGGCCCATGAAAACATGCATAATTTACTGATTTCGTCGTCTGAATGACTGAGGTGATACGTCATTCAATCGCACCAACTATCATCAATTTTTCAGAAAAACTCACCCACGATCCTCATTCAAACAACCAACCAATCCACAGGTCGTGTCAAACGATGATAATATTTGCGAGATTTCGATATTTGCCTATTATATCGTGACATCAACTCTTTATGAAGGATTATTAAAGGATTTATTTCATGCTTCTGTAGAAGGACTTAAAAATTGGTTGCTGTTATTGCCACGCCTCTGAATTTTTAGTTTGAGGGTTGTAAGGAGAATTGCATTTTTTTCCACAATTTTAATATTGGGGAGTCTCCCTAATTTTAGTGTAATTCGTTTTTCTATGAATTTTCAAAAAATTTTATCTTGCGAGATTGAGACTAAAGTATTGAAATAAATATGCATTATCGTTAATTTATTCGAGTGTATTTACTTAGCCAAATGCCCGTGCGAATCTGCAAACGTCGTCCCACGTTTCAACCATAATCATCGAGCTCGGTTTTTTTTTGCCATTTTTTTGAATGTTTTTTATTCCCTTTCCTTTTTTTCCTCATTTGCTTTTTTTTCATGAACGACGAATTTTGTAATAAACGAGGTTTGCCTTCGAGGGGCACGTGTATCTAATGATGAGGTGGACGATCATTGAGAAATATTTTAGATTTCAGCTTGGGTAACCTTCATTGGGACCGGTTTGTGTTTGGTGTATGTAAATTCTAATGGGCTCTCGAACTTTTTCCTTATTTACACCTCCTACCACATCCCCGAAAACCTAACTTTCAAATGAACGATGGATCGAAACGATAAAAAAAAAAACTCTCTCACACACATCAGCTATATGAGAATAACGTTGCCCTATCAAATTCATTGTAAGAAAAAGAAATGAAAAATTCGAAAAATCGTTCACCTAAAATTCATAAATAAAGCAAAATATAAAAGAAGATCACTTATTTATATATTTGTGGACGTAGCTTCGTGATAAATAAAAATTTAAATAAAACCGCTTCTGCTTTAATATTTTTAACTGATTTGAAGACTAAAGTATTTAAAGCAGAACTGGGCAAAGTACGGACTTATTTCTTGAAGTACTTGAGATGTAAAGTACTTGCAGTAAATGTACTTGAAAAATCAAGTACTTTTTAAGTTTTCAGGTATATCTCGTAAGTTCTAGTAGTTGAATTTGATTTTTTATTCTCATTTGATTTTTGATCGAGTACTTTTTGTATCAAACCATATTTTTACCTTTTGCAGTACACTGAGGCTGCCTAATCTGCCAAATTTAGGCAGATTGGCAAAGAGATCTTTAAACAAAGAATTAAAAATAGTTCAAAAATAGCATTGACAGTTTCAATTACGATTTATTTTGATACAGGTTTGACAAAGAAGAAATGAAGAATATGATACATGGATTGTTAAAACTACTCCAACTTTGTGTTCGTCTTCAAAAAACTGTCGAAGGCGACAGTTCGGGGACAGTATGTCCATACAACACGAAATATTATTTTCAATTACACATTCAAAGGCTTTGTAAATGCAATCATTAGCAAGACACATTCAAAAGTACTTGATACTTGTGCTTGGAAAAGTACTTGAAGTATGGAAAGGTATTTGAAATTTTAAGTACAATACTTGAAATACATGCCAAGTACTTGAAAATTTAAGTACAATATTTGAATTACTTTTTAAGTACTTGAAAATTTAAGTACAATACTTGAAGTACTTTTTAAGTACTTTAAGCACTTCAAGTACTTTTTAAGTACTTCAAGTATTGTGAAGTACTTTTTAAGTACTTCAAGTATTGTGAAGTACTTTTTAAGTACTTTAAGTACTTCCAGTATTGTGAAGTACTTTTTAAATACTTCAAGTATTGTGAAGTGCTTTTAAAGTACTTCAAGTACCGGGTACTTCAAGTACTGCCCGCCACTGATTCAAAGTGTTGGCAGAGTCCCAGTGGACACAGTAATGTTGCAGCAATGTAACGGCAATGTTACCGTTTGTAACATGTAACATTACATGGACGTTACATGTAAGTTACATGTAAGTTACAATTTCCTACTCAGCAATGTAACATTGTTACATAACAGTTGTGTAACGTTATGTAACAGTTACGTAACAGTTATGTAACAGTTACGTAACAGTTATGTAACAGTTATGTAACAGTTATGTAACAGTTATGTAACAGTTACGTAACAGTTATGTAATTGTGTTACGTTACTGTAAATAGAATTAATTGTTGTTAAACATGTTATAAAAAATATATAGTTCTCGCAATATAATTTAATATGCATAGTTTACCGGCCCGAAAGAGATTCATAGAAAAAAAAAATCTGCACGAATTGTCTGATCTAACTTTTCTCAGAGACTGGGAATCGAACCCTCGACCCTACCTACCATCCTACCTATCTACCTAACACGCTACCGATTACGCTACCGACTACTTATGAATTCTCTCTACTTGTATAATATATGAATGCTGGAGTGCCGAACAAATAATAGTAGTATAATAATGGTAGTAAAATAATAATAATAATAATAATAATAATAATAATAATAATAATAATAATAGTATATGCATTTGAATGAGCAATAAACCATGAAAGTTCGTTTTTTTATTTGCGAATTCCAATCCCCTGACCCCTCATAAGTTATGTAAACTTTATTCCAGAATACCTGAACCCTCATAACTTACGTTACCCTTCATAACTTAATTTCAGAGCTTCTAACCTCTCATAAATTATGTAAGCCCTCAAAACATGTTTGAAAGAGCTGTGACCTCTCATAAGTTAAGTGACCTCTCATAACTTATTTTGGGGGCCTCTGACCTCTAGTGTCATGTGAACTCTCAAAACTTTATTCCAAAATACCTGACCCCTCATAACTTACGTCATCCCTCATAAATTAATTTCGCGACCCTGACCCCTCGTAGTAAAGATGTTTACAGTGTGTAACTTCTATGGTATATTGCCGCAATAGAACATATGTTACATTACTGTAATGTAACAAGGTTATATAGCAGTTATGTAACCTACATGTAACAAATGTTACATAACATGTTACTTGCACGTTATATAACAGCAACGTTACATAGGAATAACATTGTAACATTACATGTAACTTCCATGTTATATTGCCGCAATATAACATTTGCTACGTTACTGTAATGTAACAAATTTATATTGCCGCAATATAACATATGTTACATTGCTGTAATGTAACAAAGTTATATTGCAGTTATGTAACCTACATGTAACAAATGTTACATAACATTGTTACTTGCATGTTATATAACAGCAACGTTACATAGGGATAACATTGTAACATTACATGTAACTTCCATGTTACATTGCGGCAACATAACGTGTTCACTGGGGTTATAGTAAATTTATGATTTCTTAATTGTCGCTACTGTGACGCGAATTCTTTGGATTTTTTTGATGAGGAAATAAAATTTGTCGATGTGGAAACGAAGTAAAGAATAGTGAAGGTGATACACGTCAAGATATTTCGTTTGGCCATCGGTTCCCTTCTGCGAGTCGAGAGATGAGGAAAAAAAGAGGCTATATTTTCTGTCGTGGCTTTAGTGCCTCGCCGGCAGTGATTGAGGCATCCTCGTGGTTTTGATCCTCGCACGAACTCCGCGCGTATTTCCGTCATAAGGTGAAGCAAAAAATCATAATATCATCGCTCCATAAAAACTGTGTAATTTACTGAAATGTCGCGAAACGCAGTGAGAATTTTTTCTTCAAATTTACCGAGTCTCGGCGGTTCCCGCGAAATTCGTAAAATTCAAGGGATAATAATACGAGAACGAACAACCGCAATATCTCAAATTGACGAACGATTATGGTCGGATGTGAAACCATATTCAGAAATGCCCGGGCCGAAACCAATCCCTATACTGGGCAATTCCTGGCGATTTCTTCGTCACATTGGTAAAACATTTTTTTTTTGTTACTTTTATCAAGATTCTAAGTAAAAAATATTGCATGTCCAATTTTGAAAATAATTAAAAATATTTTATAATATTTGAAGATATAAGAACACGCGTTTCGAAATATTTAAAATTATATAAGAATAAATGGTTTGGAATTCTTATAATCGTAAATTATTCAATCAAGTTTCTGAAAACTTTGAACGAAAATTATCTTCCGGTTGATGTACCAGCAGTAGAAGGATTAAGATTTTAACCGATTAAAATCAATGATACGAAAAGGTCGATGAAATAAATTTCATTTTATCAGTTGATATGTTTTTTTCAAATGACATTAAAAAAATCACATTATAAGCCGGGTTTACTTTACCATTTTTCGGCTGAATTTCTTATATTGTTGATGGTCATTGATACTAATGATAATTCGGTTTTTATTTCTGCTTCATGCGCTAACTCAAATATAATCTTTTTTTGGACATAATGTTTGAATATGGGTCATGCCGTGTCAAATCGACCAATAGTTGGAATCGACCCCTTTCAATTTCGATGAAATTTGGTCAGAAACTTTCTTTTATCACAAAACGAAGTTTTACCGAAAGAAAAAAAGTATAAAATTTTTTTTCGAAAGTTATGCAAAATTCAAAATTTACCATTTATTTAATTTTGCAAGTTTATTTTTAAATATCTCGAAAACTATTAACAGTTACGAAAAAATCATTCTCGATTCATCTTGAAGAGTATACACGAGGGCTACGAAAAAAAATATTACGAATTTTTTTTTTGAAAAATGATCAATTTCGACAATTTTGAATTTTTTAAAATCGTGAAAATCCACGATGAACATTAAACTTTTGGTTCGATTTTTAAAAATATAATATCTTGTACTGATCTTAAAAGATCCGGAAATTTTCAGAATGGTGTTTTTTTTTCTTCTAAAATATTAATTTTTTAATTTTGGTAACATTTTTTTTTACCTCTAAGTTTTCGTACTTTTAAGCAGCAAAAATTGCAATTAATGACATAAGAATCTCAATTATGTTTCTGTTTTTATATTTTTATGTCATTGAATGAAATTGTTACTGCTCTAAATTACAAAATTACATGATTGCTCAACTTTACTTAACTTAGAGTCGAAACAAATTTTTTTTCCCAATATTCAAAAATTCATATTTAAAAAAAAACACCATTCTGAAAATTTCAGGATCTTTTAAGATCAGTACAAGGTACTATATAAAAAAAATTGAACGAAAAATTTATTGTTGATCGTGGACTTTCGCGGTTTTAATAAAATTCAAAGTTCTCGAAATTCATCATTTTTCAAAATGTTTTTTCGGAATATTTTTTTTTCGTAGCCCCAATTATACTCTGCAAGACGAACCCAAAATGATTTTTTCGTAACTATAATAGTTTTCGTGATATTTAAAAAATAAACTTGAGAATAAAAAAAAAAGGTAAAATTTTGGATTTTGCATAACTTTCGAAAAAAAAATGTAAATTTGTTTTCCTCTGGTAAAACTTCGTTTTATGATAAAAGAAAACTTCTGACCAAATTTCATCGAAATTGAAAGGGGTCGATTCCAACTTCGATCGATTTGACGTGGAATGCCCCATATATTTTTATCAATCACCAACCGGCGATTTTAAACGTCGAACGAAGTGGCCTTTTCAAACTTGAATGCAAAGGTTGTCATTTAAGGAGAAAACAAATAAAATAGTTTCTTGGTCTCTAATTGTTCCAGCGAATGTAGATAAAAATGTGCATAAAAGTGCAGCGGCGCTCAAGCGGTAAATTTGCTGGGGCATTTTTTTCTAAATTTTTATAACTCTACGTCGAAACGCTGTCGTGTCTCTCCGTCCACTTCAAGCGAAAGTATTGGCTTTTTTTTTTAATCGTAAACTCGGTTTGTTTAAAAGAATTCATTCTCTTGTCACAGGTAATTTGAGGATCGATGAGATTGACAAAATTTCTAAACGATGGCACAAAGAGTACGGCAATGTCGTTAAGATAGCAGGAATACTTGGTAGACCGGATATGGTATTTGTCTACGATGCTAATGAGGTTGAGAAGATTTTTCGGCAAGAGGAAAAGATGCCACTTCGTCCATCGATGCCCTCGCTCCATTATTACAAGCATGTAATGAGGAAAGACTTTTTCGGTGACAAAGACACCGCAGGAGTCATTGCCGTGTAAGTGAAAAATGGTACACTGAGAAAACAATGTACCAGGATTTGTTAACAGTTAACAAATGTAAAATTGGCGAAATCAATTATTTTTAACAGTTCATAAATTAAATTAATATTTTTGAACAGTTATGAAATTATTTTGACACATATAAAAGATTTCTCAACGACTAACAAATTTCGTAACAGTTAAGGAATATTTAAGTAAAAGTGCCAATTATAGTATCGTACGAAATTTTATTGTACGAGTGCGCAATAATAGTACATTACGATACGAGTGCGTTGAAAAATGTTTCTCGCACGAGTTTCGTACAAAATTTTATTGCACGCGTGCGGAGAGTGCCATTTTACGCACGGAGTGCAATAATAGTACATTACGATACGAGTGCGATGAAACTTTTTCTCGACGAGTGTGAGTTTGCAGCATGAGCCGAAGGCGAATGCTGCAATCACACGAGTTGAGAAAAAGTTTCTCGCACGAGTATCGTACAAAATTTTGTCGCACGGAGTGCAATAAAATATGTTTCTTTACTACAAATAAACTGTTTTCTCAGTGTACGAAAAAAAACATATGGTCAATTTTGGTTACACGAACGATAATTTTGAAACGTTAACCTGATCAGGTTATCGTGTTTTCCGACACCTTGTCAGGTTATCGTGGGTCGCCGCAGACCCAGGGCATGTTAGAACACGTAATTTGCAATGAAAAAATCTGATAAAATTCCTTAATACTCTTTATTACTCCTACTGTAAGGGCACACCATGAAGATTGCAAATTAGAGATATATTTTATTTTTTGGCATAAACACCTTTCAAGAGAAATGGGAGAAAAGAAAAAGCGTTCGGGTCTCCAGCGACCCACGATAACTGAATCGGGCTAATTTTATAGAGGGTCATTCGAACGATGTAACTTTTATGCCCCTGGTTATTGTTTACGAAATCACGTACATATGAGGAGTTCTTTTTCAACCGGCCCACTTTTTTTTTCACTCTCTCCAGTTTTTTTCAAAATTTGCCAGTTTGAAATATTAGTCAAAAGGAACGTCTGTGATTTTTTAAAGATTTTTTTTAGGCGTCCGTTCAGGATTTTCAATTTTTCATTACGAACACTGTATCTCAAAAAATATTCATCGAACAAAAAAAAAACGTAAGAATAAGAACTTTTTTATTTCTTCCACTTTATCGAAAAAAATTTAAATCATAATTTTTCTACATTGAGAAAATAGAAATTTGGCAAAAAAATTAAAATAATTTTTTTTTCAACCTAATAACACACTTTCGATTTCGGTACAGATTTTACAGGATGTCTGTCATTGGATAAAGAGTCTGCGAAAAAATTTTTAGAATGGCACTTACAATGGTTACGATGAAAAAAAATAAAAACCCTGCGAAATCTATATGCGGTTATGAGATTCCGCAGGGTTTTTATTTTTTTTCATCGTAACCATTGCAGGTGCCATTCTGAAATTTTTTTCGTAGACTCTTTATCCAATGACAGACATCCTGTAAAATTTGTACCGAAATCGAAGGTGTGTTATGAGGTTAAAAAAAAAATTATTCTCATTTTTTTGCCAAATTCCTATTTTCTCGATGCAGATAAATTATGATTTTAATTTTTTTCGATAAAGTGGAAAAAATAAAAAAGTTTTTATTCTTATGTTTTTTTTGTTTGATGAATATTTTTTGAGATACAGTGTTCGAAATGACTAATATTTCAAACTTGCAGATTTTGAACAAAATTGGAGAGGGTGAAAAAAAAGTGGCCCGGTTGAAAAAGAACTCCTCATATGTGCTATTGTTATGCCTTTTTTTTTACATGATATGCGTATATTAAAATTTTTGCACAATTTGCGGAAAAAATTATAGATTACGATATTTCATTTGGAGGTTTCCCTTTCTCTCTTGAATCCAAGAAGAACGGAATTTGAGCGTGAAATTATTTGTAATTATTTTTGTTGCGCATAGACACGGTGAAAGCTGGTACAATTTTCGCAGTAAAGTACAACAAGTGATGCTACAACCGAGAACGGCCAGCATGTACATTGACGCGATCGAAGAGGCCAGCTTAGCTTTTGTTAGAAGGTTTGTGCGTGCAATTAAAAGAAAGTAAAAACAAACTCCATGCATATATTTCACTTGTCGGATGCGTTTTCTATTTCTTTGCTCTATGTTCACGCAATGTATCTTCAATTTCAGAATTAACAAAATATTGGACGCAAATAACGAGGTACCGGACAATTTTCTCAATGAAATCAACAAATGGGCTCTCGAGTGTAAGTCATATCGCACCAAGAGGCGTCACATTATTTTCGGTGAAATTAACGACGAAAAAGAGCCAATCACTATTAATTTCCGATCCAATTCAAAGATTTCTTCGATATTCGATATTCTAAATTTCTAAAACCGCCCTTAGGTCGAATCGGTACTAACATTTTTTAATTGCAGTTGCTCACTCATATTTCACGATGCATTATCGAAATTTGGTCCATTGAGTGAATTTTTTAATTCATGCCGTTTTATTTTCTCGATTCTTTGGCGATTCAATTTAAATTCAATTATTCACAATCGTTGGATTTGAGGGCTGCAGTTTCTGCAATTTATAATTTAGTTTGTCATTGGACTAATATCAAGCCGGATACTAATGTCAATACTAACCCTTACTTGACACACTTCTGCAGAATAACGTAATTGACACACCGGGGTCGTTTGTACCCCAGTGATAAAATTTTTTATAAAAATACCATTTAATATTTTAACTTGCAAATTTTTTTAGAACTTCTTAAGAGGTTGTTTCCCAAAGTGATGCAGGATTTATAGTAAAATATCAAAGTTAAATATGATTAAAAAAGTTAAAAATCCAAAGAAACTGACAAAATGACAACTTTTATGAAAAAAATCATAACTTTTTTATTTTTGGACAAAAATGGTTACAAATTCATCTGAGTTAGCTTAATATATAGCGATACAAGAAAAAAATAGTAGTAGCAAAATAATATAACGGGAAAAAAATTCACACAAAATTTTCACACTCGACTTTACTTGCCAAACTGGGGTACATGGCGAGATCACTCGACTTTGGACGACTACTACATAAAAACTTATCGTCTTAGAGCGATGCTGTAAGCTTGAAGGAGTAGTGGCATTCGCGAACCAATAACAGATGTCGCTATAGGTCCCATTTTTTAAAATTTACTTAAAATTAACCGTTACTTGACACACTGGGGTACAAAATACCCCAGGCCTAAATTTCCTTAATTTTAAGTACCTAAATTGTAAAAAATGAGACCTATAGTGACATCAGTCATTAGTTCGAGGATGCCGCTACTTCTTCAAGCTTATATATAGCATCACTCTAAGACAATAATTTGTTATGTAGTAGCCATAGCCACAGCGCGTCAAGTACACTGAGAAAAAAGTTCAGTTAAAACAACTTAATCCATTTAGTTGAAAAAAATTTAGTTGATTGAATATCAATTTGTTTGAAATAATGAAACTATAATTAGTTCAACAAATTGATTTGGTTAACCATAAGATATGAGGTGAACGAAATTATTTGGTCAATTTCCAGATACAGTTTAGTCCAACTTACACGTTACTGAGTTGCCGTACAGAAATGTTTCGTTGATTTCTAGTATATTTTAACTAAATAAATTTAGCTGCAACAAAAAAACAATTCCTATTTTCAATCACACAATTTATTTGGTACAAAGATATTTATTTGATTGAACTGAAACTTTGCCCGTTCAAGCAACGATTTAACCGATTTAACTAAAACTTCCACTGTATCTTTGTTGAATTACCAAAATGATCTCGTTGAACGTCCGGAAACAAATATTTGGTTGAGTCAAACAAATTTTTGGATTTTCAACAAAATTTTTCTCAGTGTAAGGTCGAGTGCGAAAATGTTGTGCAAGTTATTTTCCTGTCACATTATTTTACTACTACTATTTTTTTTTATTGCAGTGCTATATTTATTAAGAATACTCAGTTAAATTTTCAAACACTTTTATCGGAAAATAGAAAAGTTACGATATTTTCATAAAAGTTGTAATTTTTTCAGCTTTTTAGGTATTTAAACATCTTTATGATATTTAACTTTAATATTTTAATATAAATCCTGTATAACTTTGGTTAATTTTTTTAAATAACGAAATAAAATGCGATCGTTTTGAAATTTTTACATGTTGTTATTTGTATCTTGAAGGGTGCAAATAAAATTTTCTTTACTTAAATTTACATGATTTTGTTTATGATTTTGTACGTCCTCGAAAAAAGGTGACTTGTTTAAGGGAAGCACACAGCCTTCCGTAGTCATCTGAAATAAAAAATACAAAGAGATTATTGTTTTGTAGGCTTCATTCTAGTGCTCTAACCTATAATATGCATGTTTTAAGAGAAAAAAAAGAAATGGCGGACTTCCGAACAAAAAAGCCTTCAAAATCGATTTTTTTAAATAAATTGTTTAAAAAAATTCATTTATTATTAAAAAATTGAATGTTTTAAAGATTAGGTATTTAGCTATGTGTGTCTAAAATAATAGGTAAAATTTTTTGCAAAATCGGTTGAATAGTTTTCAGTCAGTGTTTCCCCGAAATTTCGAAAACGTAGTTTCGAGAAACACGCGTTTGAAGTTTTGACAACAGATTTTGTATAAAAAAATTATACTTACATTAATCAGCTATGCCTGGGTTCATAGAACAATCCTTCCGTTTCCTGAAAGTTATCTCAAAGCTCTCTTTATTTCTTCGGGAGATTTACAGTTTCCGGTGATTGCCAAATCGTAGTAACTAGTCATTTTTAATATTAACTTAACGTTAATTGCTCTCTTCTTCTTTTGGCTATAACTTTAAAAATATTTTAGATTTCGGTCTGAAACTTTTACAGTTATATTCTTAAGATGTTTATCTTGCGAAAAATGTAAAAAAAAATCGATTTTTTGAACCCGTTACAGTGGGCTACTACCTTAAGAAGTTGTAAAAAAATTTGGAAGTTAAAACATTAAATGGTATATTTTTTACAAAAAATTTTGTCGCAAACGATCCCAATGTGTCAAGTACGCTATTCTGCAGAAAGTAAGGATTAGGGATGTTGAGTCCTAAATCGCAAATGATGAGAAAATTCTGAAAATTTGGTTTGTTTTTGGATGAAGTATTTAAGAGGCCGTGTAAAAATTTCACGACGATGAGGAAGCTCGTTATCGCACAATTAACATTAACAAATTAAATTAAATTAAATGTAGTCTTATGGAAACTGATATAACTTTACGATAAGTTTTTTTGTTGACCTGTTAATTTTTTTATATCTACAATATATTGAAAGCAACGGAAACAAAACGAAGTTTATTGATGAATATTTTTTTTATTTGTTTAAAAAATTGTTTTTCACAAAATGTAAATGATTAAATAACGAGCTTCCTGGTCGTCGTGAAATTTTTACACGACCTCTCAAATACTTCATACAAAAACATACCAAATTTTCAGAATTTTCGCATTATTTTTTATTTTAACCCTTAAGGAGGTTGAAGTAATGATGATAGAATGCTGAAAATTTGGTATGTTTTTACATGAAGTAGTCAGAAGGTCGTGTACAAATTTCACAACGATTAAGGGGGTCGTCTAGTGTGAAACCTGTTTTTTTAATGTTTTTTTTCGGGAATTTTTTTTTGGCAAACCATTAAAATAAAATAATTTATGAATTGTGTATCATTTTTATTAACGTTTGAACAAACTTTGTGAATTTTTTGAAGTGAATGTATTAAATATAATCGGAGATACACCGCCCAACAGGAACACATATAAAAAAAAAGGTGCTCCACTGCTGCCATGATTCCGGCCGTTCTGCTTATCTGAAATCGAAAAACCAAACGCCATTTCAATTGTGAGACTTGAGGCTCTACCGTGAACCAAAATAAAGTCAGAATTCCAAAAAAATCATTTTTTTACGCTTTAGAAAAAAAAATCAATTTTTCGCATTGAATATTTTTTCCAAAGCTTAAAAAAAAATGATTTTTTTGGAATTCTGACTTTATCTTGGTTCACGGTAGAGCCTCAAGTCTCACAATTGAAATGGCGTTTGGTTTTTAGATTTCGGATAAGCAGAACGGACGGAATCATGGCAGCAGTGGAGCACCTTTTTTTTTAATACGTGTTCCTGTTGGGCGGTGTATCTCCGATTATATTTAATACATTCACTTCAAAAAATTCACAAAGTTTGTTCAAATGTTAATAAAAATGATACACAATTCATACATTATTTTATTTTAATGTTTTGTCAAAAAAAAATTCCTGAAAAAAAACATTAAAAAAACAGTTTTCACACTAGACGACCCCCTTAAGAAGCTATTTGTTGAGCATTTAACATTAACAAGTTTCATAGGGACTCAGCATCCTTAAGGAAAGGAAAGGGTACGTTATTCTGTCAAGTAAGGGTTAAGGAAATTTAGGCCTAGGGTGTTTTGTACCCGAGTGTGTCAAGTAAGGGTTAATATCATACTTTTTGACAGTACTTTTTGAGGTCATGTTGGAGAGTGGGTCGTCGACGTCGTTTATTTAACCGCAATGATGAAAGAAAGTTCGTCCCAGTGCGAAAAAATTTTTCTCCAATATCATCCATGGACTACGAGTGTATTTTAATTTTTTTGGGAATATTTATATTCAGCAATCGCACGTGTCGCACTTGACATGAGACTTGGTTGCATGGACGACGTGGCGAACGCCGAGACCCAAGAACTAATCAATGCTGTTCACACGGTATTCAATAACGTCACAATTCTGGAGCTGAAAGTTCCATTCTGGAAATTATTTCCAACCACAACGTGGCGACAATACGTCGGGGGTCTTGATACCATTCTCAAGTAAAATGGCTATTTTTTAAATTACTTTTTAATTCTAAATTACCGGTGAAGTACTCCATAAAACTAACAATTTTTACAACAAGTTTTACATTTGGACATTTTCAATATTGTTCGCTTTGCCGACGACGCTTCCTAGAGATTTAGAGAGTTCCTATATTCACTGTTAGTGTCAGTCGATTTCTCGACAATCTCAATTCGACGGCAGTATGGAAGAACGTGCTATCTCAAATTGTGCTAGAAGAACGTGCTATCTCAAATTGTGCTAGAAAAACGTGCTATCTCAAAATGTGCTAGAAGAACGTGCTATCTCAAATTGTGGTAGAAAAACGTGCTATCTCAAAATGTGCTAGAAGAACGTGCTATCTCAAATTGTGGTAGAAGAACGTGCTATCTCAAATTATGAGAGAAGAAGGTGGTATCTTCAAATGTGATCAATTGGAGATACCACCTTCTTCTCTCATAATTTGAGATAGCACGTTCTTCTACCACAATTTGAGATAGCACGTTCTTCTAGCACAATTTGAGATAGTACGTTTTTCTAGCACAATTTGAGATAGCACGTTCTTCTAGCACAATTTGAGATAGCACGTTCTTTCATACTGCCGTCGAATTATACTCATCGCATTTTAGTAATGGGCCACTGATGTTAATTTCTTTTATATTTTGAACCGGTTTTACGTATCGCTGATATAGTTTCACGTCGAAGTATACGAAAATCGCTCTGGAGAGAATAAAGAGCCAACCCAACGACGAGCAGAGGGAACTTTCGCTTCTCGAGCGTATATTAAAAATGGAGGAGAACGAAAAAACCGCGACTGTACTGGCTCTTGATTTGTTTCTAGTAGGAATCGATACGGTGAGTACAATTTTTTGTCAATTTTTTAATTTAATTTTATACCTAACATGCGCAGTTTAGTTTCGATTGGGGAAAGAAGCGTTTTTCCAAAAATCAAAGCTTTCGTGGAAAAGACGAAATTTGCAGTCATGTGATCAACTGCGGGGAGCTGGAGAAGGTGAAAAAGAGTAGGTGAAGGGGTCTCGCACATGTCCTTAATTTAGTGTTATAATTGCTAGAATGTGCTAGAATTGCTAAAAGTGGTGTACGGTCTATTATATATCAGAGCTGGGCAGTACACGGAAGTACTCGGTACTTGCAAGTACTTGAAGTACAGTACTTGCAAGTACAAAGTACTGCAAGTATTGTACTTGCATTTTTCAACTACTTTCTGTACTTGAAGTACTGTACTTGAAAATTTCGAGTACTTTTCTGTACTTGAAGTACGCTTTTCAAGTACAAGTATCAAGTACTTTTGAATGTGTCTTGCTGATGGTTGCATGCGCAAAGCCTTTGAATATGGGTCATTCCATGTCAAATCGACCAATATTTGGAATCGACCCCTTTCAATTTCGATGGAATTTTGTCAGAAGTTTTCTTTTATCATAAAACGAAGTTCTAGCAAAGGAAAAAATTAATTTTTTTTTTTCGAAAATTCAAAATTTCACCATTTTTTCAAGTTTATTTTTTAAATATTTCGAAAACTATTATAGTTACGAAAAAATCGTTCTAGGTTCGTCTTAAAGAGTAAACTTGGGGCTGCGAAAAAAAAAAATATTCCGAATTTTTTGTTTGAAAAATGATTAATTTGGAGAATTTTGAATTTTTCAAAAAAAATCCACGATCAACATTAAATTTTTGGTTTTATTTTTTTTATATAACACCTTGTACTGATATTAAAAGATCCTGAAATTTTCAGGAATGTGTTTTTTTTTCAAAAATATGAATTTTTGAATTTTGGTAAAACTTATTTTTTCACCTCTAAGTTGAGTGAAGTTGATCAATCATGTAATTTTGACTGCTCAAAATTACAAAATTACATGATTGCTCAACTTAAAAAAATTCATATTTTTGAAACGAAAAAAACACCTTTCTGAAAATTGCAGGATCTTTTAAAATCAGTACAAGTTATTATATTGAAAAAATTGAAGAACAAATTTGATGTACATTGTGGATTTAAAAAAATTCAGAATTCTCCAAATTGATCATTTTTCAAAAAATTTTGTCGGAACATTTTTTTTTTCATATCCCTAAGTATACTCTTCAAGCCGAAACAAACGATTTTTCATAATTATCATAGTTTTCAAGATATTTAGAAAAAAAATTTGAAAAATGATGAATTGGGAGAATTTTGAATTTTCAAAAATCGTAAAAATCCAAGTTGCCCATTAAAATTTTAATTCAATTTTTTTTTATATAAAATACCTTGTACTAATTTTCGAAGGTCCTAAAATTTTCAGAGAAGTCGTTTTTGTTTTTTCAAAAATATGAATTTTTGAATTTTTAAAATTCCTGTAAATTTACAATCAACATTAATCTTTTGGTTACATTTTTTTTATATAATACCTTGGATTGATCTTAAAAGATCCTGAAAGTTTCAGGATGGTGTTGTTTTGTTTCAAAAATTAAAAAATCCTGAAATTTCCAAGATGGTGTTTTTTTTTGTTTTGAAAATATAAATTTTCGAATTTTGGTGAAAAAAAAATTTTTTTTTACAAAGCTTTTGAATAAATTACAAAATTTGTTAATAACTAAAACTTCTGACCAAATTTCATCGAAATTGAATGTGGTCGATTCCAACTCTTGGTCGATTTTACATGGAATGACCCAAGTACCAGAATTTACGAGACGTACCCGAAATCTTGAAAAGTACTTGATACTTGGTACTTGATTTTTTCAAGTACTTGTACTTCAAGTACGACCGGTACTTGATACTTTAAGTACCTACGGTACTTTGTACTTGATACTTGAAGTACTTTCAAGTACTTTGCCCAACTCTGTTATATATTCATTGAAAGTCATAATCTATATTGCGAAATGAGCCTTGAAGAATTTAAAGGTGACGACACAAACGCTCCAAACGCTTACCATATTGAAATTAGTTTGATATAGCCTTGATAAAGGACACTTTAGCGGTTTTAGTTTGATTCCCGAAGAGACATACACCCCCCTCAAAAGTTTGGATACACCAGTCAATCCTTCTTGCCGCACTAGAGGTTGCATAACTCCGTAAAAAAAAAAAAGATATTCAAATTTTTAACAAAGCTATTTGACGGGAGGGAAATCAGCTTTGTTTTGCTTTTGAAAAATATTTTTTATGATTTTTTTTCGACCCGGTATGCACTTTTGTACGTGACCGTTTTTTGGCCTTTTTCGACCATCGAGAATTGGGCGCATAGCCCAAGCAGGACTTTTTTTTTGTCTTTTTTATCTACGGTACATTTGAAAGGATTAGCAGACACTCCATTTCCGTTTTCTAAAAAATTTTCTAAGACTTTTTCTCGCAAAGTTATTTCACTTTTGACTAAAAAAGACAAATTTTAAAAGATGCAACATAACTCAAAAACTATAGAGTTTAAGAGAAAGTGTCTAGAATTGAAAAAAGTCGCATACGTATACACGGAGAAGCCTAGAATTATTTCAGAATTTTCATATGGAATTTTTTTTTGATGATGCCGTCCCAGCAAAAAAATGTATCTGATCCGTACTTCGTGCTACAATAAAAATCTGAAAAAATTCAGCAACATTGAGCATGCTAAAACAACAATTATTAATGATAATTATTGATCATTGTTCATCAATAATAATGGTGCCCAAAAGTCATTAACAAATTGTCATCAACAATGGTTTAAACCATTTATTCATAACTTTCGGGTAATATTATTATTGATAATTGTTGTTTATAGCATGCCAAATGTTTTGCTGAATTTTTTCAGATTTTCATTGTATCACGAAGTAGGGAAATTTCAATCAGATACTATTTTTTGCTAGGACGCCATCATCAGAGTTTCGAGCGAAAATAGTAAAAACAAAAATTTCATAAGAAAATTCTGAAATAATTCCAGGCGATTCCGTGTATATACGTACGTTATTTTTTTTTGAATACATGACATTTTCTCTTAAACGCTATAGTTTTTGAGTTACGTTGCATCTTTCAAAATTTGTCTTTTTTAGTCAAAAGTGAAATAACTTATAGCGAGAAAAAATCGTATGAAAATTAAAAAAAAAAAAAATGGAGCATCTGCTAACCCTTTCAAACGTACTGTAGATAAAATAGTAAAAAAAAAATGTCAAGCTGTGCGTTCAATTCGCGATGGTCGAAGAAAGGCCAAAAATGGTCACGTACAAAAGTGCATACTGAGCTGAAAAAAAATCATAAAAAATATTTAAAAAAAGCGAAACAAAGCTGAATTTTTTCACACTTTTTTTAAATTTGATTATCTTTTTTTTTTAACGGAGTTATGCAACTTCTAATGCGGCAAGAAATATCGACTGGTGTCCGCAAACTTTTGAGCGGGGCTGTATATAGTTGAAAAAAAACCATGTATCTATGTAAAAAATGTAATTTGAAGGAGAATATATCAAAATAAAGTCACGGTCGTTATGTCGAAACCAAATTCATCGTTAAAATTTGCGTAATATCTTAATATGTCTCATATATTAAGTAAGAACATTCTAGCGGAGATCTGGCGGGGTGTTCAAGGACGTTTTTTCAATATCGGTGGTTCGCTGGAATAAAAAACCTTCGATGATCGAGCTGAAACCCTGCAATGATTTGAAGAAAACGGGGCATGTTATACAATAGACGCTCCCATAACTTGACGCTCCCCTCATTCTCCTACTCTCGTGTTTCAGCGCATGCGTACTGCCTTCTTGTCGAACCATCCGTAGAGAAAGCGCGCGAAATTCAACCCGAAGTTTGTGCTTACGCGTTAAAGACATAGATTTAAAAATCTGACGGCGATATATTTTGCAAATTTTTGAAAGATTGATAAGACTTTAATGTTGATAACTCTTGATGAAAAGAATTCAACAGAAAATACATTAATCCGATCGTTGAAACGCTCGAGATACATTTTTCTACAAAATGTAATGCAAAGTTGCATGTGAGTCATTCCACCATTTATTGACCAAAGTTGTGCCGAGGGGTCTGAACTCTGCATAACAAAATTTATTATTGAAAAGTACATAACAAAGAGAGCTTTCATGATTTTTTTCAAATTTTTTCGTCGAACCCTTTCGAATATACAGAAGATCGAAAATTGCAAATAGATATTAAAAATATCAAACCCTCGTAAAATTTCAAAAAATATATTAAATAATGGTTTTTGGGTGAAAAAATCTGAGCTTTCTGAAAAAAACATTTTCAATTTCCTCCAATATCGGGAAAACCCCGAAGAAGAGGTCAAAAAGTAAAATACGCTTTTTCTAACAATGTATCATTTTTGATATTTTTAAAAATATTTTTTTTTTAAAGTTCAGACTTTTTTACACGAGAAACGTATTTTTTTTATTTTGGGGATATTTAAAAATAAACCATAGCAAAATAAAGTTGAAAGTTATGTGATGAATTGCCGATCTGTATTGTGCTGCCGTGACGGTCGTCGCACGAACTATCGAATCAAGTTTGAAAATTTCTGTACAAAGCATTATATTCAGCGATTATGTAGTGAATATATATGTTCAAAGTGTGAAGTGGGTAAGAAATTAAAATTATTATACAAAAGAGTTATGACGAGGATCAAATCTTTATTATTTGAACTCTTCTTGTCACTGTTGAAAGAGATTTAATGTATTTTTAGAAATTTTACAAGGCGATTGATATTTTTAATATCTAAAGTCAATAATTGCAAATCTGGAAATTTTCGATCTACTGTATATTCGAAAGGTTCGAATTTTGTTATGCAGAGTTCAAACCCCCCCTGCACAACTTTAGTCAATAATTGGTGGAATGACCCATATATATACATGTACACATACGAATATTCTACAGAAATTTCGTTCTTACTGGAAAATAAACATTCCTCTTTCTTCGAGAAAACGACTAATAGTAACACTTGATTGATCGTACGTAATTGGCAAACAAAATTGGACAGTTGAGGTTATGTTGCCCTGTGTAAAATTTCCGCAGCGCGGCAGCTGAGTTTGGAGTGGGGAGAAAGCGCGATAGGGGTCGTCAAGTTATGGGAGCGTGTTGCCCTGGTAACGCGTCAAATTATGGGAGCGGTTAAGTTATGGGGGGTTAAGTTATGGGAGCGTCTAGTGTATAATCAAATGGGAAAAAAATCATGGATCATGTATCGAAGAGTTTCAATTTCATGATGTTCAAGTTTGCATCGTTCTGATGCAATGAAAATAGTTTATATTTTTATAAAATTCATTTTTCTCAAGAAATTTTCATAGTCAAAAATCTTAAAAATATATTTTGGGATTTTTATCAAGGACTTGAAACGTTAAAAGCACAAGTAAACCGTAAATCTCGCTAAGAATGAATTCAAAAAATGTTATCCGTTGCATTGCAACGATGCAATGTTTAGCATCACTTCATATTTCAAATATGAACGTAAAGTTAACTTCGAGAGACGTTGAATGAGGAAAAGTTTTAATTCGGCGTGTGACTTTCGTCCTGAAAACCAGATTTTGTTTAAAATTCTTACATGAAGGCGAATTTTCTGGCCTTAGGCCACTCTACAGGGCCAAAAAGGTCATATTTCGCGATTTTTTTTCAGCGAAACCTGAAATCAATCGGATTTACAATAAAAGTGTTTTATTATACATCTAATTGGCAATACAAAATTATTTTTTCATGGCAATATATGTCAAATGGCGACTGTGCAGCATTTTTCCGATGACGCCTTTATTTCTGGAAGGCCAACGGCCGAACTAACAGCTCCTATAATTTTCGAGTCGTGATGAGACACCAAAGTTTTTTCGATTATATATAAAAATAGCTACAGAAGTACGTAGGTTTTTTTGATATGTTGTTTTTTGTAAAAAAGGCGCATTTCAAAATGCCATGAGAAAATTGTCAGGAAATTGTTTATAAAAAAGGAACTATGCAATATATGACAAAATCCTACGTAGTACTTTGGAGAACGTTATTTAGAATGTATAGTTGAAATTTCAAATGAATCGGTTGAAATTTGTTTGAGTTAGAAGCTCTGCCGACTTAAAAAATGTAGTTCTGAGATAAAAGCGTTGAAAGTTTGTAGAAAGCTCGCTGCGGATGAAGAGGGGTTGCACTAGATTACGAAAATCGAATACTTAGGGATTTTTCACGCACATAACTTTTTGGAATATAATTCTAGACATACTAAATAACTTTAAAAAAAAAAACGATTTTTTGAAAATCCTAGAGTGGCCTAAGGCCTTAAACGGAAAATGCATTGGAAAGTATCCCACCTAATGGGGGTTGATTGTACCTTGAAAGCGATAGTTTATCATAGTGCAAGTAAAACCACTCCAACCCTCCGCGGGTCATATGAATTTCTTCGGCACCCCGGATCATATGGGTCATATCTGTCCTGCAGCAATCTCACGTATTTAGAAAGAAAAAAATCTGAAAGAATTAGGAATACTCTTTACTGATTCTACTTTAAGGTTTAATAGTTTTTATAGCCGTTGAATTTTTTAATTTTTTAATAAATTGCTTCGAAAAAGTTTATTTCTGAAAAAAAGTTTTTTTGCGGAAAAAATCACAATTTTTTCTATTCAATAGAAAGCAAAAAAGCTTACGCGGATTTGTAGCTGAAACTTTACTCTTTCAGATAAAAAAATGTCCCAAGTCTGCCCATTTGAAAAAGTATTTTTTTGTTGGCATCTCTGAAAGGAGGGCATTTTTCAAGTATCAGAACTACTATTATATAAGGTATTTTCCATCATAAAATGTTTTATAAATTTTTATTTATCAAAAAATTTTACAAAATGCATGAAAAAGTAAATGACATTATATTTTTAAAGAAAAGTTACAAATACGACAATTGATAGCGAGGTGCTGGATGAGGGGGTCATAACCTAAAAACACGTGTTTTTCGATTTATTTATTACAATACCGAAAACCCCCGAAGATTATCAACAAACATCGAAAAGAAACGCTAAAAACACGAAAAATACAAATTCGCTTACGTTGACAAAATACTGGCACCCCGGATCATGTGGGTCAGATCTGACCTACCCGAGATTACACCTGGCTGTTGTCCGGACAGGAATTGCTAGATCAAGGCGCCGTATGGGCACCGAGTACCCTTCACTACTAAGTTTTTTTAGGGTGGGGAGGGAAGCCCTTCAAGTATCCGCAAGATATTTAAGGGGGAAATTTCTCTTGGGACAGATATGACCCATATGATCCGCGGAGGGTCAACGACATAAATAATAATATGTACCGGTGTAATTTGATAGCTCTTGTGACAGTATAGTGTCATTTAAAAAATCACTGTCTCTGATTCAAAGACCGCAACCAGCATAGGCTCGGTGCTGTACAACCTTGCTTGTCACCCAGACAAACAGACAATTCTTCGCGAGGAGGTAGACCGTGAACTTCCGCAACAGGACATGCAAATGGAGCGTAATCACTTGGAGAAATTGCGATATCTCAAAGCATGCATCAAGGAGACTCTCAGGTTTGTAATGAACGTTTATTAAACACACATGTCATTCGCACGTTGGTAATATGTCGTTGATAACTATATGAAAGGATTTAACCCAAAATGAACTCTCTCATTAGAATGCGACCTGTTGTTATCAGCAATGGACGATGTACGACCAAAGAAACGGTCATAGATGGTTACCAAGTACCTAAAGGAGTACGTATTACGAAAATTAAAAAAAAAAATTACATTTCCCTCAACATAATTTTTCGTAGTCAAACTTCTTCGATCTCAAATCTTCTTCATTGCGGTTCCATTTCTGATGCAGAGATACAAACATCCACATCAATCCAATCGGCCATTTTTTGCGAAACATCGTTTTGTGGATTTTCTTGATATATCTGAGTACTTTCCCACAAAAACTCCATTTTTTTCATTATCTAGAAGCTTTCTGCATAGGAAAGGAAAAACTTTGCGCTAATGATCGAGACATCTTGATTTGGAGCAATTTTGTTGATCCCCCCTTAGGTTTGATGGTTTTGAAGTTTGTTTGAATCCTGGACGATTAGAAACAAATTTTTAATTACTGATAATACAAGTTTGCTTCAAGTACTATTTTAAGTTATTTCAAGTAATATTTTTGACTCAAAGATACAAACATGCGTCAACCCAATTAGCCATTATTTTCGAAACATCATTTTGCGATTTTTTTTACACATCTTATTGTTAGTACTTTTTCGCACACTGAAAAAAACGGTTAGTTGCAGTAGCAATTTTCTGCTTAGCCTCCGCATACTTTAGCGATAAATTGCTACTGCAGCTATCCATTTTTTTCAGTACACCAAAACTGCATTTTTTTCAATGTCGATAAGATTTCTGCATAAGGGAGGGAAAACTTTGCGATAGCATTCTAGAAATCTCAATTTGCAGCAACTTTATGCACCTCCCTTTGACTCGATAGAATTTAATTTTGCTTGAACTACTCTCGATCAGAGCTGGGCAGTACTTGACGTACTTAAAAAGTACTTCAAATATTGTACTTAAATTTTTAAGTACTTGGTCTGTACTTCAAGTATTGTACTTAAAATTCCAAGTACTTTTCTGTACTTTAAGTACTTTTTCAAGTACAAGTATCAAGTACTTTTGGATGTGTCTTGCTGATGGTTGCATGTACAAAACCTTTGAATATGTAATTGAAAATAATATTTCGTGACGTATGGACATACTGTCCTTCAACTATCGCCTACGACAGTTTTTTGAAGACGAACACGAAGTTGGAGTAGTTTTAACAATCCCTGTATTACATTCTTTAATTCTTCTTTTTCAAACTTGTATCAGAATAAATGATAATTACAATCGTCAATGCTATTTTTGAATTATTTTTAATTCTTTGTTTAAATACTTTTGTTCCAATCTGCCTCAGACTAATCTCAGTATATTGCACAAGGTGAACGTATGTTTTGATACAAAAAGTACTCGAATGAAAATACAGTCGAAGTCCCCATTTCTTAACCCCCCATTTCTTAACCTTTCCCACATCTTGACCGGGTTACCGTGGCAACCATTCCCACATCTTTACTTCTCCTATTGATGGCTGCACCACTCTAGAACCCAGTAGTTTGTAGGCGCGTGCGCAAGTGTGCCGAGATCAGAACAGCGCGTGCGCGCTCCCACGAGCATGCGCGTGCTCTCACGAGCATGCGCGCTTGTGGCGTACAATATGGCGTCGTACCGAAAGTGGGGACTGTAGGAGAAGTCAAGATGTAGGAATGACCTACATTCGTCCGGTCAAGAAATGGGGACTTCGACTGTAAAATGAGAATAAGAAATCAAATGCAGTGCTAGAACTTACGAGATATATCTGAAAACTTGAAAAGTACTTGATACTTTGGTACTTGATTTTTGAAGTACTTTCAAGTACTTTAAGTCTTAAGTACTTCAAGTACTTACGGTATTTTGTACTTCAAGTACTTTAAATCTTGAGTACTTCAAGCACTTACGGTACTTTGTACTTGAAGTACTTTCCGGTACTTTGCCCAGCTCCGCTCTCGATGATTAGGAAAAAATTTCAAATTATTGACATTACAAGCACATGCATCTGAATATAAGTGCACTGTTTAACAATCGTCATTGTTAAAAACGTTTGTGCGTACATTTCGCTACGGCAATTACAAAATGGTCTTTGCCTCACAGGTGCAGGTGATATTTCAACATTACGTGACGAGCAATCATGAAAAGTATTTCCCGCGTCCCGACGAGTTTACGCCGGAAAGATGGCTCGGGGAAAGCGATTCGCGGCATGCTTTTGCATCGTTGCCGTTCGGCTACGGAAGGCGCATGTGTCTCGGTCGTCGATTCGCCGAGCTCGAAATGATCATCGTGATCAGCAAGGTAATAAGAAATATTGACTTTCAAGCAAAATTAGAAAATTCAAAAAAAAAAATGTACACTAACCGCGGACATCTAAAATCAATATTTAAAAGCGACGATTGATCGATAAACATTTCCAAAATGATCTATAAAAGCTCTAGCACGGATTTGTCAAGGCAATGTAAATTGATGAATATCATAATTCGGCATTGATCAATCGACATAGCTGCAACTCAATCTAATTGCGTATTCACTCGAGCAATTAGAAACCCATATAAAACACCTACTAGCAAATAAAAGGGCGTATCGATTGTTAATTCGAAATCTCGATTGCATTTAGTTGTCAGCAACGTAACAACGGTTTCTCAATAATTCTGAACCCATTAACGAACCTTTGAGTCCGTAGTTGTCGACATTATTACAAAATCAAATTTGGACGTTCTATAATCGGTAATCGTTGTGCCAGAATCTCATTTTTTCTTGCTGCAATCATTTATCATAATAATTAAGAATAAATGTCATCGTGATCAAAATGCTTTCACACGACTGTTAATTGACACAAATTGAAAAAGGAAATTCTAAAAAAAAAGGACTTTGAACATTTTTGTTTCACTTTTGTGTTGCAAAGTTGCCAATGAAAATGATGGGAAAAATTTGTGTTGTGAATACAAAAAAGAGTGGATACAAATATGAAGGAAGTCTCAAAGTCGATTGCTTTGTACTTTTTTGTGTTTTATAATTTTTTGGTCCCAAGATTTGTGATCAACTGGAAATTGTTATCAATTTGGATCTTAAAATTTCATCAAAGTAGGGAGAAAACATAACACGTTTCATGAAGTTTCAAAAAATGTGAAAATAAAACGATATTTTGAAGATCCATAATTTCGAGACAATGTAGAGAAGGGATTTATACCAAAATCGAAATCAGTGACCCCGCTAGAAAATTTTGAAAACTGCGAAAAATCGTCAACCGAAATTTTGGAAAATTTTATTCTTCACTTTAACAAATTTTTTAAAGCTTGAGGGACGCAAATTGATGGCGCAATATGGGAAACTTTGTTGTTCAACAGAATTCGAGTATGTCCTTTGAGTCAGCGTCGAAACGCCGATTTTTCAACATAAATATAAATGTTCGTTAAATACGTGTAAACCTGACCAATGATCCATCATTTGGCGTATCCAATGAAGAAATTTTTGACGCTAGTTAGAACCTTTAAGGTGCAGCGGTGCTCTCATAAATCAATTTTTGTAGTTTTACTACGCTGTGCACGATCCTGATCAAATCGTTTGACGGATCTTATTCTACGACGTCTCATTTCCTTTGTAACACTTTTCCGGACTGCTTAAGCGTGCCACATTTTTTTTTTGGTCTTTATTATGGAGTTATAGAGGCCATTTTTTGAATTTTTGACCCATTTTTTGTTTAAAAAATTCAAAAAGTGGCTTATAATTCTATAATACACTGTAAAAAATGTGGTGTTAAATTAACACCACCAGTGGTCTATATAGGGCCATCCCGTTTTGTGTAAAGCACTGACTTATTCGGTGTTTTTAAATAACACCGAATAAAACCACACTTTAGTCAGTGCTTTACACAAAACGGGATGGACCTATATAGACCACTGGTGGTGTTAATTTAACACCACATTTTTTACAGTGTAAGAACAAAAACAAAACAATGTGCCGCATTTAAGCAGTCCGGAAAAATGTCACGAAGAAAATGAGACAACGTAGAATGAGATCCGTCAAGCGGTTTGATCAGGATCGTGCATAAGCGCAGTGCTACTCAAAAATTGATTTATGAGAGAGCCGCTGCACTTTAAGAGTTTCCAACTAGCGTCAAAAATTTCTTCATTTTATACGTCAAATGATGGACCATTGGTCAGGTTTACACGTATTAAACAAACATTTATATTTATATAAATAATTATATAAATACTAGCTGACCCGGCAAACGTTGTTCTGCCATATAAATTATTTCTAGAATAGTAATAAATATAAATTCAAAATTATAGTCCAGTGATCGTATGTAATATAACACCCACACTCAACTATGTAACAACTCATCCCCATATCCCCATCCCCACAACCACCCACATCTAACCAAGCTAAGTAACACACCCATGTAACAACTGACACTTATCCTCACCCTCATAACCACTCACGGTGCCCGAACCATCATCCACACCCACCCATGTAACATCAGTACCTAACCCACCCCCACAATAATTCGAACTCACCACCACCCACACCTACCCACGCTAAGCAACTGTGCTAATGGTAACCGTTGCGATGGTAACCGTTGCCATGGTAACCGTTGCCATAGTAACCGTTGCTATGGTAACTGTTGTTATGCTAACAGCTGCTATGGTAACCTTTGCTATGGCAACCGTTGCTATGTTAACCGTTGCTATGGTAAACGTTGCTATGGAAACCGTTGCTAGGGTAACCGTCGCTATCATAACCGTTGCTATCATAACCGTTGCCATGGTAACCGTTGCCATAGTAACCGTTGCCATGGTAACCGTTGCTATGGTAAACGTTGCTATGGAAACCGTTGCTAGGGTATCCGTCGCTATCATAACCGTTGCTATCATAACTGTTGCTATGATAACCGTTGCCTTGGTAACCGTTGCTATGGTAACCGTTGCCATGGTAACTGTTGTTATGGTAACCGTTGCTATGGTAACCGTTGCCATGGTAACTGTTGTTATGGTAACCGTTGCTATAGTAACCTGGCAAAGGTTGTTCTGCCATAATAGAAAAAAAAATTGTGGATAGGGACACCCTGATCACTTAGCGGTATGAAATATACTTTACGACCTATTCTCATACCTACACTGAGAAAAAAAATGGTTGAATATGCAAAATCGTTAGTTGAATACGGGCAACTAAATATTTATTTGGTCTAACAAACTAATTAGTTTCTTCAATATACCCGCACTTCGGTTGACCAAAATATTGTTCAGGCAACAAAAATTTGGATTGTACAACTAAATATTTAGTTGCACGTATTCAACTACACGATTTTGCATATTCAACCATTTTTTTTTCTCAGTATACCAAATATACATAAAAAATTCCATAAAAATCGGTCGAGCCGTTTCGGAGGAATGCGACCACAAACACCGTGACACGAGATTTTTATATATTAGATTTTACCCGACCCCCTTAATACGTTGATTTTTTTTTCGATTGTCATCGGGATGCATTATCGTCTCTTGGGATCTTCCTCGTACAAAAAATTCTTATAATCACCCAACACAAGTCCGGAATTCATAATTATGACGAATCGGGCCCATGATGGTCACGGTGGGGGAGTTCCCTCGTACAATCAGGGTCAAGCACGCGCGTCCAACCGTAATACAGACATTGTAATTTCATCCTTTGCGACCAACAATCACGAATTTTTTACCACTATAATTTTCATCCGCGAGGTTGATAATGGACCGAGTACGGTTGGTTAACATCTCTGGATATTATAACCACGGTAATCATAACTTTCTCGAGAAACTCGACATTTGAATGTTTTCTTTTCAATTACATGCCTAAGAAATCAAAATGATCGATCTCAGAGATAAGAAACCCCGATTAAGGCGATATTCTGTTCTAGGAACATATACATTTTTAGCGTTTTGTTGAGCTCGATAAAAAAAATATACTATAAATATAATATATAATATATAATATATATAATATATTTTAACAATATAAATATAATATATTTAACAACATAAATATAATATATTTTGACAATATAGAAAAAAAATTTTGAGAAAAAAAAATGAAAATCAACTAAGTTATAAGCTGGTGAAGTTGGGGCTGAAAAAAGGGGTGTGCTGGCTGAAATAGTTTCAACCTTTCTAGTCATCCGATACAAAATTAAACAAAGATTCTTAATTAGTAAGAATTCAAAATTGCGCAAAATGGTTGCTGTCTGTGTAAAAAAGACGTTTTTTGACTCTTTTTCATAGTTTTTAAGTATTTTACGACAGTAAAAATAATAATTTTGATACAATCGTGATAGAGACGATAGAGTTATATATTGACAATTGGCGAAAAATTTCAAGTAAATCGGTTGAGTAGATCTTGAGATATCACGTCAGCCGTGTTGAGAATAGTAGTTTTGAGAACGTTTATAGTCCGATTTGCTCCGAATTTCTTTTGGAGGATATATTCTTAAAGGTCTAAACTTTAAGAATGTGGAAAAAAACTAAATTGATTTTTTCAAAAACAATTCGATTTGCTCCCAATTTCTTTTGGAGCATTTATTCTTGAAGGTCTAAACTTTAAGAATATGAAAAAAAACCAAAATTGATTTTCTCAAAATCCTAGACCTAGAATACCGTCTTAAACTTGACACACTGGGGTACAAAACACCCCAGGCCTAAATTCCTTTAATTTTAAGTACCTAAATTTGAAAAATGGGACCTATATCAACATCTATCATTAGTTCGAGGATACCACTACTCTCTCAAGCTTATAGCATCACTCTAAGGCAATAAGCTTATATAGTAGCCGTCCAAAGTCGAGTGTATCAAATTAAGTAAGGTCGAGTGCGAAAATTTTGTGCGAATTTTTTTCCTGTTACATTATTTCACTACTACCATTGTTCCTTGTAGTGCTATATATGAAGCAAACTCAGTTAAATTTTCAACCGATTTTGCCGAAAAATAAAAGAGTTATGATTTTTTTTCGTAAAAGTTGTCATTTTTTCAGTTTTTTCGGATATTTACATTTTTTTTATCATATTCATCTTTGATATTTTATTATAAATCCTGTATAACTTTGGGAAGTAACCTCTTAAGAAGTTCTAACAAAAATTGCGAGTTAAAACATTGAACGGTATATTTTTTATAAAAAATTTTATCGCTGGGGTACAAACGACCCCAGTGTGTCAAGTACGTTACTCTGCAGAAGTGTGTCAAGTAAGAGTCAAAATAAATGCACAATCAGAAAGGCCCGATATAGTTTGACCTAATAATGGTTAATTTATTTAGTTCGTTGGAAGAAATTGTTAACGCTTGAAATTTTTTTGCGTAGATCATACAATCCTTCAAAATTGAATATCACCATCAGAAATTGGATTATTATATAAATCCACTCTACACACCGAGAGGACCGCTCAAGCTGAAATTCATCAAGAGATAATTGAAGATTTCTCTTTCGTTCCGGCATTGTCGGGTGAGGAATCTCTCCTTGGTTCGTGCAAGATTCATCGTGTAATTGAATATGACCACGAGAAACTAAATTATCATATAAATTAATTCCATCCACAGAACCGACCGTTCAGGATGAAAATCATCGAGAGATAATTAAAAGTTTCTATTCACCGGAGACACGAATGAGGATAAGGATAAAAATACCGGATAAATGTTAAATTATTGTTCTTTTTTTATCATACAAATGTGTGTACATATTAAAACTCATTTACAAATAAATATCGATGATTTTTTAATATTCATGGTTTTTCAGTTATCTTATCTTTTAACGAATTTGAATTTGAGATCTCCATCGGGCGCGTACATGAACGTTACTTTGTACTTGAGTGGTTCATGATGATATTCCAACTTCCACGATCGTATGAGCTGGAAAAAATATGATGATTAGAATATTGCGATTTTGGCTGGGTTTTGTAACCGGTCGATATTATTAATTATTCGAAAATCTACGGTATTCTATGATCAAAGGAGATTTTTGACCCGCGGGTCACTTATGCGCGAGATATTTTTAAAGGACAAAAATGTCCCTCAAAGAATGTTCTTTAAGGGATATTTTTTTTCGATTGCCTTAAGAGACACTAAAAATATTGGCACTAACCTTAGCGAGAAGAACTTGCATCTCGAGATCGGCGAATCTTCGTCCTAGACACATTCTAGCACCGTAACCGTAAGGAAGCGACGAAAACGGATGGAGTTTGTCGTTTGACGAATCTTTCAGCCATCTCGATGGTTTGAAGCTCTTTGCGTCCGTGACCCACTGTTCCATGTTGCCGGTCACGAGAGTCGGAAACACGACTTGTACCTGGTGTGAATCAAATAAAGAGATTATTAAAAAAAAACGATGTCGTTTGCCACTTCTAGACGGAAAAAACGAGTTGGTTGCGGCAACTGTAACTGGTTTGTAAGATATGCTCTAAGTAATTAGTTGGTTGGGGCAACCATTTTCGTCTTTACCGGAATTATTTTATTGATTGCCAAACACCCAACCAATAAAAAGTTGGTTGCGGGAACCACGAAAATGGTTGCCCCAACCAACTAATTACCGTAAAACGGGGCTACTTTGACTTTGGGGGTTACTTTGTTGGTTTTTGGGGCTACTTTGGACGAGCAGCAAAATACGGTAAAAACGTGTGCGCAGTGAATCCTCGTGACCTTGTGGGGCGGGAGGGGGTGTGGGGAGTGGGTAGAAGCGGAAAAAAAGTCATTCATAAACCAGGTACACATATATGTGTAACAAGCCAAGATGTCCGAATAATCGATGATGCCATTCGCATGAAGGGAATAAAGAAGGGCAAGAAGAGCGACTTCAACCTCTGTTACATCTGTAAGGCCCGAATTTCAAGTCACAAGTCTTACCCTAAGATCGAACTTTCCACGGAACTCAAGTTGGAACTTAAGATCGAACTTAAGTTCCAATTTAAGTTGAATCGTAAGTTGAACTAAAGTGCCATTATAAGTTCATACTTAAGTTCAAACTTTAGTGCGAACTTCAGATCGATCTTAAGTTCAAATTCAAATTTGGTTTGAAGTTCGAACTTAAGATCCATCTTGAGCTTAAACTTAAGTTTGATCGTACTTCATTATTTTCACAAATAATTAAAAATAACACGGATGAGGGAGGCGATGAAAGAAGTTTGATCGAACTTAAGTTCATGCTCAAGATGGATCTCAAGATCAAACCTCAAACCAAATTTAAGTTCGAACTTAAGATCGATTTGAAGTTCGCATTAAAGTTTGAACGTACGTATGAGCTTATAATGATACTTAAGTTCAAACTTAAGATTCATCTTAAATTTGAACTTGAGTTCGATCTAAAATTCAAATTTGAGTTCAATAGAAAGTTTGATCTCAAGTTTGATCTGAAGAACTTAAAATTCGGGCCTAAGTATTTGGTATTTTTATGTAAAATATTTCTTTAATAAAAATGACGAATTCATTGTCAAAAATCGTTGTTTTTCATTTAATTTCATGTATAATGTATAAAATATTATTGTTTTTTATCAAAATGATGTCAAAGCTGCATTTACGTAATTACATAAATTGCATTTCAATGAGTCTCCAAAGGTAGCCCCACACTCGGGGTTACTTTGGTTTTTTTGTCTAAATATATAAAATTGTGAGGGTCTAGTGGGGCTTGCTATTGTTGTACTTTTTATAGTCAAAGGACACATTGTTCTGTTCAAGCAAAAAATAATAATTTTGGACGTTAAAAAAGAGTTACGACCAAAAATCTTCCGAAACACGAACAAAGTAGCCCCGTTTTACGGTACTAAGAGCATATCTTACAAACGCGTTGGTTGCCACAATCAACTCGTTTTTTAAGTTTACTTTCGTCCATAGATTTTCATGGCGGCCTTCAAATACATCTTACCCCTTTTGGTATATGGTAACCACATATTACACTGTCATCTTGTAATGTCCTACCATTACCGATCACGGTTGAGTAGACTCTACAAATAAATTGGCGAGAATAGAAATTGACGATAATGATAAAGTACGATGAGATTTCTTAAGTCTACTTTAGAAGGCCAAAAAAACGAATTTTTAAGATTTTTGCACTTAGCTTCTTTATCAGATATAAAACTGTTTTTACAACATTGTTTCATCCTTCGAAAATAGAACAAAAAAATTATTTGTTATTTTCATTCTTTGAATAATTGTCTTCGAAAATGTCGGAAACAAAAAAAAATAGAAGCATTTTAAAAAGGAAGGTTTCTTACATAACAATTTATCACTGTTAATGAAAAATCGATAAAAAATGGCGAATGTTTGAAACAAATTGTGAAAAATCCAATTTTTTATTTTCATTTGAAACATCCGCCATTTTCTTATCGATTTTTCATTAACGGTGGTGAACTGATGTGTAAGTAACCTTCCTCTTTAAAATACTTTTTTATTTTTTTGTTTCAGACTTGCCGATCCTGAGATTAAGGATGCTTTGCCCCTACCGTCCCAGCCAAAAATTTTAAACAACAATTATCAATAATAATATTGCCAAAAAGTCATTAATAGATTGTTTAAACAAATAATTATTCAACCGTTTTTCGGTAAGTTCTTTTGTTTCTTAAGCAAATCGAATGCGTTAGTTTTTCTGAACGCGTATGAATTTTTTCAGAATTTTCCCTCTATTTTGCAATTCCCATTTTGAAATTTTAAAAATGGCTGTATTTATGTATTTTTTGGCCCAGTATCTTTGAAACTTTTCAAAGCTGATAATAAACCGGTGTGCAAAAACATATACAAAACAGTTTTTTGTTTGTATTTCAGAATGTTTTTTATAATATTTCAAAATAGAGACAAAATTCTAAAAAAATTCACATGCGTTCAGAAAAATTAACGCATTCGATTTGCTGAAGAAAAAAAAAGATCTTACCGAAAAATTGTTGAATAATTACTTGTTTGAACAATTTTTAATGACTTTTGGGGAATATTATTATTGATTATTGTTGTTTAACATTGTCGGCTGGAACTGTAGGGGCAAAGCATTCTTAAGCATTCAATTAAAAAAATTAAAAAAATATCTATTTTTTAATACCTTACCCCCCCCCCCCTTAACTATCGGCCATAGGACAAGACATTTTCGACATTGGTGCCTCCTATAAATTATTTAAAGAATCGAAATAAAAAATATTTTTTGTTGTTGTTGTTTCGAAGGATGAAACAATGTTCTAATAGTACATTACGATACGAGTGCGATGAAACTTTTTCTGACGAGTGTGAGTTTGCAGCATGAGCCGAAGGCGAATGTTGCAATCACACGAGTTGAGAAAAAGTTTCTCGCACTAGTATCGTACGAAATTTTATTGTACGAGTGCGCAAAGTGGCACTTTGCGCACGGAGTGGAATAAAAATATTTTTCTAGCCATATCTGATAAAGGAGCTGAGAAAAAATCTTAAAAATTTCCTTTTTTGGCCTTCTAAAGTAGATTTCTACCTTAAGTCCATTGCCTTTTATTCTTTTCCATGATTTATAGTTTTATTTGTGACCCATTTATTTATATTCAAGATTCTAGGCTGTATTTAACAAACCGGAAAACTTCGCGAATGAATGCTTTCATGTAAACGGCTTGATCGAGATGCTCCATCGTTAGCGGTGCGCTTGGATCTTTTATAATGTTCTTCAGCTCTTGATAAATTTTTTCCTGTTCCTCTGGACGTGTCGACAATTGATATAGGATCGAGCAAACTGCCATGGATATCTTGAATTCAAATTAAAAATGAAATGTATATATTTTTTAATTTAAACATTCTAATTCCAGTGATCGAATGAAAATTGAAATAAAATAATCATACCGTATCAATACCGACTAAAATCAGATCCAACGCCAAGACATAAGCTACCTTTGGGTCGGATTCATTTGCCAAAATTCGCTCGACCAATGACAGCTCCATTTCGTCGACGTCTTTTTTATTCTTCAATGTTATTATCGCAGCATCAATGTGCTTCGTGCATATTCTGCAAAGAATTATGAATTTACAGTCATGTTTTTTTTCGGCCGGAAAAATATCTTTGAAGTCAAGACAGATTCGTCAATCGCGGCTCAATGAATTTTACGAGCGATTTTAACCAAATAACTAATAAATGCAGAATTATTAAAACGAAATCGGGACTTGGAGGCTTGTAAAACGTTGGACGTGGACTTACTCGACGAAATAGTCCATATTACGGACGTAACGTGACCAAAGAGGGGTTGGTATGTATCTCCAATAGGGAGCTTTTAGTTCGAGCTCGGCGACATTTCTCAAGGCAAATTTTGCCGCGTTGATGATCTTCTGAGGCTCGGATTTTGGCGACAGATCACCGTCTAGACAACCGAGTCTCACGTCCAGTGCGACCCGTCCTATACCTAACGTCGAATAATTCGTCAATTACAAAACGTTCCTAATCGTCAATATTATCGAAGATCGATCGACGTACCGCAGAACAACGTACTTGGAAAATTTAGAATCATTAAAAATTCATCGTTAACTCACACTCGAGAGCCCATTTGTGAATCTCGTTGTCAAAGTCTGCTGGAACTTCGTCGTCGTTATCCTTGATCTCTTCAATTCTACGGGCGAACAAAAAGTGTCTGATAATTATTGAGACCATAGCTATAGGGATGCTGAACTTGTACAGGGTGTGCCGGGGGTGAAGGTCAATACCGTGAGGGTAGATTTGTGACGTAATATCGAGTAGAAAAGTCCTCAGCCATTTTTTGATATTTTGAACCCATGAATTGTTATGCATTTTTTAAATCAGCCAATGAGATGAGCCGTGATCCCACCATGCCTACCCTCGTGCTCGTTGGTGGGAGCAAGGTAAATGGGCGCATCTCATTGGCTGACTAACAAAATGAATAACAATTCAGGGGTTCAAACTGGCAAAAATGGCTAAGGACTTTTCTATTCGATATTACGTCACGAATCTACCATCACAGTATTGACCTTCATCTCTGGGACACCCTGTATAGTGAATTAATACAGCTATTATGTTTCGACTCCAACGAGTCTGGGTCATTGTCACGTGAATAAAATCCGAGGCCACCTGTGAATGGCATTGAACGTATATCTACATTGAGAAAAAAAAAGTTGGAACCAACTAAATCTGCCATTCAATACGTCCAAACGAATATTTAGTTGGTACAATTCAATATTTTTTTGCCTGAATAATATTGAATCGTACCAACTGAATATTCGTTTGAACGTATTGAATGACAGATTTAAGACATTTAATCTGATAACAACAGTCGATGATTATGTTAAGTAAAAAAGTATTGCAATTAAAAAGTTGAGAGTTGATATCTATTGGTCATTGTTAATAACAATAACATAACAAGATAATAATTAACAATAACATAATAATAACAATAACAAGAACGAAAATGGAGCACCTGCTAATCCTTTCAAATTTACCGTAGATTAAAAAAAAACAAAAAAAAATGTCCTCAAGCTGTACGCCCGATTCGCGTTGATCGAAAAAATGCCAAAAAACGGTCACTCACAAAAATACATACGGGGTAAAAAAAAGCATAAAAAATATTTTAAAAAAAGCGAAACAAAGCTAAATTCCTTCCCGTCAAAAAGCTTTTTTAAAAATTTAATTATCTTTTTTTGACGGAGTTATGCAACTTCTAGTGCAGCAAGAAATATCGACTGGTGTGTCCAAACTTTTGAGCGGGGGTGTATATTTAACAAACAAATTTCACAAAGCCGGATAAGCATGTGAAATCTGCCCCCAGCCATTTCCAAAATTCCACATGGCTGATCGATTTCTAATTGGAAAAAAACATTTTCCTGAAAATTTCAGATTTTTAACCCAAAAAGTGACGACACAATTCAAAAAAACCCGTTTTTCAGTATTCATTATATTGCAACTATTCTACTCAATATTTTTTTGCAAAAAATTTTTTGCTAACAATTACGAATAAGAGACGTTCAAAAGTGATTTTGTTATAAGTTTTCAATCATTGCCTTTAAAAAAAAAAAAAAAGTTTTTGTCGCTATATTAAAATATGTTCCTTTCGGGTGTCAATCACGAATTTTTCATAGAAAACTCCTTCTTGCTCTTCTTAATACAGTAAAATTTTCAACTTGATCCATTTGGTGCAACATAATCAAAAAAAATAAAATCGATTTTTTTTCACATTTTCTTCGAATATTATTTACTATTTACTTGTAAAATACTCTTTTTCATTGCAAAATATATAAAAAATATCATATCATTTCTCCATACTATTAGGGAAATTATTCAGTGATATAATAAAAACAAAATTTTTAATTTTATAATAGTATATTACGATACTAGTGCGATGAAACTTTTTCTGACGAGTGTGAGTTTGCAGCATGAGCCGAAGGCGAATGTTGCAATCACACGAGTCAGAAAAATGTTTCTCGCACGAGTTTCGTTATACAAAATTTTATCGCACGAGTGCGGAGAGTGCCATTTTACGCACGGAGTGCAATAAATTATGTTATCATATTAATATTACTCAACAAAAGTTCTTATCAATTATTTATATTTAATAAAATAATTTCATATAGAGATATCGATTTTTCTTTAATACAAGTGATTAAATGAAATTACCTAGTTACCCTATAACTATAAGCAATCTTTGTCAAGATGAGTCCAAGACTGTGTAAATAAATATAAATACCTGTCTTGATTAGATTTGGCGCAAGACTTGGTCGAGATGGCTACTAGGGTACAATATGAGAAATGATTTGTAAAAATTGTTTTAAAAAACGTCAGTTAACCTTCGTCACTATTTTCATTTACTATAGCATTGACTTTTTCATCTGTGAATAAACGACTTAATATCTTGGCAGATCTTATTATGTATTGTAGCCCAATATCGTGCGTGAGAAAGAAATAGTTGTAATTAAAAAAAAAATTGTTTCATTCGAATACATATTTACACAGTTTGAAAAAATATTTATTCATATTAAATAAAAATTTATTAAATCGCAATATATTTCCTAATAGGTATATAAAAAAAAATCGTTGAAATGTATAGAGTCGTATTAGGCTGGCCTACAACTAAACAATTTATTTGGCTTGTTTAGGATTGAATTGAATGTACTAGATATTTTTTTCTGGGTGTACCGTCTTCAATCTTCGGCATGTAAAAATAACACTAAATATTATAAAACTACAAGTAAAATCTCGGCACATTACCTCAAAAACATACCGTTGTTTCATTGATTATCAACCAAGTACGAATAAAATCTCTGGCATTAAACGATATCGTCGTGATTGTGCTAATGGTAAGCGTACTTGCATTAAAGAAAAATCGATATCTTTATATGAAATTATTTTCTTCAATATAAATAATTAATAAAAACATTTGTTGAGCAATATAAATATGATAACATAAATAATAAAATTAAAAATTTTGTTTTTTTATATTACTGAATAATTATCCCTTATAGTATGGAGAAATAATATTAGATTTTTCATATATTTTTAAATGAAAACAAAATATTTTACAAGTAAATAGTAAATAATATTCGAAGAAAATGTGAAAAAAATCGATTTTTTTTTTACTATGTTGCACCAAATGGATCAGGCTGAAAATTTTACTGTATTAAGAAGAGCAAGAAAGAGGAACATATTTAAATATAGCGACAAAAACTTTTTTTTTTCCAAAGTAATCATTTAAAACTTATTAAAAAATTACTTTTTAACGTCTCTTATCGATAACTATTAGCAAAAAAATGTTTGTCAAAAAATATTCAGTAGAATAGTTACAATAAAATAAATACTGAAAAACATGTTTTTTAAAATTGTGTCGTCACTTTTTGGGTTAAAAATCTGAAATTTTCAGGAAAATGTTTTTTTTCAATTAGAAATCGATCAGCTATGTGGAATTTTAAAAATCGCTGGGGGCAGATTTCACATGCTTATCCGGCTATACCCTTTATAATTAACAGAAAAATTTCCTAAATTTTTAGTGGTTTTTAACAATGCTGTATCTCAGTAAAAAATGGTCGTATCGAGGTCTAAAAAAAGCATTTTGAAGCTTCAAATTTCTAGTTTTAAGACTTTTAGAAAAAAAAAAAAATTCGAAGCAATAGGTTTCACGCAATTCTGAGATAGTGAGAAAAAAAATGTGGCAAATATTTTTTTTTTCACTATTTCTTGGGATTGCGTGAAACCTGTAACTTCGATTTTTTTTTGCTTACAGATCTTAAAACTTCAAGCTTCAAAACGCGTTTTTTACATCTCGATACGACCATTTTTGACTGAAATACAGCATTGTTAAAAACCACTAAAAATTTAGGAAATTTTTTTGTTCCTTCAATTTTTTCCGGTAGTGTATAAAAATTTTTACGTTAATAAATTAAAATGTTTTGCCGGAAAAAATTCTTAAAAAATCGCCTTTTTCGACCTTCTGACTGCGTATAACCCTTTAAGGACTATGCAGGCGTAGGGATCCCGTTAAGTAAAGTTTGGGGTAAAATCGAATATAAAGTAAATTCGAACCTCTTGATGAAGTCTCTCGTAACCACCTCGATCGGTGTTATGTATTTTCTCACTGTCCGGGGCTGCAAAACCGGTTTTTGAACACGTGTTCGAAATATCTTCCATGGTTCGCCGTGTCTACGAAATATATTGTTCAAAATTATTTTTGTCATTTTAATTATTTACAAATTATTTATAAAATTATTTAAGAAATGCATTACATTAATAATTTTAAAAATATTTAAACACATCCGAAGTCATCGTTAACGATGCTCGAATGGTATAAAATTTATAGAGAATCAACGACATTAAAAAATAAAAGAAATGTCTAAATTATGATCACCAAAAAAATGGATGATTAAATTAAACGTACACTCCAACGACACCGGGCAAATTGCCGAAGAATTTTTTTCTCGCGACGCTCTTGTAATGAACGAGACAGGGCATCGATGGTCTGAATGGAGTGGATCCCTCGTTTCTGTAGATTTTTTCAATTTCATCGGCGTTGTAAACAAAAAGAAGATCGGGTCGTCCAATGAGACCGGTCAAACGCACTATTTCGCCGTATTCGTTGTTAAAAATTTGCGATATTCTGGCGACGTCCGATATTTTATATTGCCCAATAACTGGAAATAATCGCCAAGTATTGCCGAGCAGCGGCAGTGGTTTTGGTCCCGGCACTTCTTCGTATGATTTTACACTCGTGAAAAATTCTTGACCAACAGCAGCGGGACATTCTCGGCTCGTACTCATCGTCGCCGAATTACTCGACATTCCTCGCGTGATTATGTGCAATCGGCGCATAGCCGAACGCGTCGACGACGTACCGATCGCAAGGGACATTATTTCTCCTGCCTGTAAAATAAAAAGTAGGTCAGGTGGGAAAGGTTGATAAAAACTTTCCTTTTCGTCACACACTGCAAGTTTGTGATGGATAATCATCCCAAGACAATTCGGTTTGATACAAGAGTGCTTGTACACCGAGAAAAAGGTTTGGTAAAGTGAAAAAAATTTGGCTTGAATTAACTAAACCCGGCGATTAAGGTAAATGTCCCAATTATTGAACAGGTGCCAATTATTGAACACTATCTTGTATTTTTATTATTTCTCATTCACCTGCATGCATTTACTTATTTATAAAAATTTCATTACATGTATGGAACTTTTAGCTATCGAAATGTTACCTTACTTGTGCAAAAAAGCTTTAATTAATAGAGAAACAAATTATTCAATCAGCAACGGTGACTCGATTTGACGTCTCGTGATAACTGCTTATCGTTTTTTCTAAGACGCGCCGCTTCATGCGTAAGGGCATAAAAAATTCAAATTGTCGCATCTCAAAAAGTAAAGGCGTTTCAGGTTCCTCAGAAAATTTCTTACAAATAACAATTTTTAAACATTTTTTTTAAACAATCATTTGTTGAAAAATACGGTGTTCGATCATTGGGACATAGAAAATGCAGTGTGTCCCAATTATTGAACACTCGAATTCTCCAAGATGGCGTCATTAAACCCATCAAAACATCGAGACAGTTAACGTGTGACAGATCGAGTGAATCGGATTTATTCAAACAAAAACTGTAAGTTCCTGAATAAACTTACCTTTATTCTTTTAATAATAACTCTAAGATCGTCAAATATATTTTTTATTTGTACTTTCATGCAATAAACATAAAAAGAAAAGTAAAAAGAGAATATAACCTAAATGTAACCTAAAATACGAATGTAATGTTCAATATTTCTTGCTCTCCGATATTCCAGTCGAAAAACAAGGAAGCTGCGACAAAATCAAACAAAACAGAACATAAAAACGAGGAAGCTGAAAATAAAAATAAAATAAAGTTCGAGTTGAAAAGCAAAAATAAACCAAATGCGAATGAACCAAAAACCTGTCAAAAGAGACTACATATATATTTTTGTATTGTTAAATGATTAATAAAAGATTATTTGAGTGTTTGATTTTGCTTTTATTTCTTAATATTGTACCCAAAATAATATTTTCAGAACGGAAAAAGAATTCTCGAGAGTGTTCGATAACTGGGACATGCCTGTTCAATATTAGGGACATGGGCACTTCCAGTGTTCAATAATTGGGAAGTTTGCATGCTTCACATTGTTATTCTTTTTTTTCATTTGAAAGCATTTAAAAATAATTTAAAGGGTGATTTTTCGAAAGTAAAAATATCAAAGTTCATTTGAACATGAAAGCGATGGTTTTTTTTCTTGATTTTATATTTTTTTCTCACCGTATTCAATCCCCAGATCGTAAAATGCACTCAATATGCGATTACATAACCAAATGGTTTAGTTGAATGAACAGTTTATATTTTCTATGCAATGCAGATGTTCTCAACCGGAAAAAAATGCACTCAATATAAAGCTCCAAAATTTCAATTGCATTAACAAAACATTTGATGATATGCAATATTTTTTTAAGCTACGAGGGCTTTTACTTAACTAATTAATCGTGAGATTAAACAGTTGAGTGAAAACGTAACTTATTTATCCATGCTCCCATAAAGAGCACGAGGGCCACCAAAGTGCAATGGTGATCTCATTCAAATATGTAGTCTTTAGTCAATAGAACTGCGCGACCACAGAGCGCGGGTAATGTTCCATCAATTTAAAGTTAATTGAGGACTCCGATGCTGGTAATACACTGGTACTTATCGGTGCTCGGTGGCTGTCTCGCTGGTGCGAGAGCGCGCGCAGATCGTCGCCACCTTACGGATCTCGGGCGAAGTGCTGAGATCGTGATAGTTACTGTACGTACTATCGACTAAATGTGTTGTGGTTGCATTGAAATATTTAGTCAAATTTATAAAACAATTTGATCGACTTGAAAGCATTTACTATTCTTTTTAACTGGATAAATAGCTCAAATTAAAACTAGATTTTGTTGATGAGACGAAAGATACAGTTAAAACAATTTTATTTACTTCCAGTAAATGACTAAATATTCGATTGAACGAGAAAACAAGTTGTTGAATGAATCTCGTTTGGAATCATTTTGAACCAATTTTGTAATTGCGGTAAATGCAGTACACATTCGAAACAACGACACCAGTTTTATTATTTCAACAACGGGGTAATCAAATCAAATTCGTGACGATTGATTCAAACGAATTTTCCGTGATCGCAGCTGGGTAGTTGATATTACTAAACCTTTTTTTCGGTGTATTACAAAAAAAACTGTTGAGACTCTAAACAAATGAACCTTTAACTTTCACCAGTCTCATTGTCAATCTGCGAATGTTAATTCGGACGATCCTAACTTGCATGAATTTGTTTAAAAGCATTGCGCTTTGTTATACAGAGCACAAGCGGTAAAATTTTTTAGTGTCAAAAACTATTCGATGATTTTGACTTTTAGGAAATCGCGTCGAATAGAAAACTCGTGAAATAAGCAGTTTTTTAAAATTGACTTATAGTTGGCGGGAATAATATTCAAACTTGACGGTCTGAATTTAATGTACAAATATCAGCCGACAGACGCAAGTAAAAATGCAGTAAGATTTATCTGAGACAAAAATAGAAACAATGGATGAAATATCCGAAAAATGAAACTTTTATATATACTTGACAGCTTAATTTATATAACAATTTGAATAACTTAACAATTCGAAGTTATTTTGTGAGTTTTTACCATTCTCTCTACGTATACATACAGGACATCTTGGTTTTTCCATTTTTGGGAATGGTACCTGCGAAGATGTAATCGTGTATATATGGGTCATTCCATGTCAAATCGACCAATAGTGGGAACCGACCCCATTCAATTTCGATGAAATTTGGTCAGAGATTTTCTTTTATCATGAAACAAAGTTCTACCAAGGGGAAAAAATAAAAAAAAATTGTCTTGAAAGTGATGCAGAATTCAAAATTTCGCAATTTTTTCAATTTTTCAAGTTTATTTTTCAAATGTCTCGAAAACCATTATAGTTACGAGAAAATCGTTCTAAGTTCGTCTTAGAGATTATACACTGCGACCTCGATAATCGGAACCCGTCGGGACTGGCACTTGCAAGAAGTGGGGTTGCGCACATTGCACAGAACCGTCTCTGCGCCGCTGGTAGCTGACGGCGGCCTGACACGATTGGCTTGGCGCTTCTCCCACTACGCTGCAATTGCAACGATCGAGGTACCGATTATCGAGGTCGCAGTGTACTTGAGACTACGAAAAAAAAATTCCCCTAAAAAAAATTTTGAAAGATGATGAACTTTGAAAATTTTGAATTTTTAAAAATCGTGAAAATCCACGATCAACATTAAATTTTTGATTCAATTTTTTTTATTTAATACCTTATACTGATTTTAAAAGATCCTGAAATTTTCAGAATTATTTTTTTTTTCAAAAACACACATTTTTGAATTTTCTTAAAAAATATTTTTTTTACCTCTATGTTAAGCAGAGTTGAGCAATCATGTAATTTTGTAATTTCGAGCAGTAAAAGTGTCAATTAATGACATAAGAATGTAAAAACCGAAACATAATTGAATTTGCGTTTTTATTTATTCGGGCAAACGTTTTAAGCGTAAACTTAATATACATGTATATTAAGTTTATGATAAATGATAACTTCTGACCAAATTTCATCGAAATTGAAAGGGGTCGATTCCAACTATTGGTCGATTTGACATGGAATGACCCATATATATGTATATATCCCCTAGAAATAAGGGAGAAATTCCCATTGTCTTGGGACGTATATATATTTGTATATGTATATATAGGTTTGTAAAAATAAGCCACAGGGGTGTCCGGTAAATTTCACGACTTTCGTGGTCGTATGCAGCAAGGCCCTGTGTCAAGAATTTCCCGTTATTAAAGCCGAGATTCAACTTGACGAGCGGTGGTAACAATTGTCTCGATCCGCTTAACTGTACAGGCATGCAATTTCGTTAAGCCACGCAGGTATATCGAACGTACCGCTTTATATTTAGGTTCATGACTAAAAGCCGACAACTAAAAGACTGACAAAATATCTAGATAAAACAATGTTTAGACAAAAAATATCTCGATGGCAAAATATCTGGTGACAAGATATCAAATCTTTATTCTGGGCAATACATTGCATTTATGATTTTACATCATAATGCAAGATTCAAAATTTTATAATTTTTTAAATTTCTTAAGTTTATTTTTTAATAATCTCAAAAACTATTATAGTTACGAAAAAATTGTTTGAAGCTCGTCTTGAAGAGTATACTTGTAGCTACGAAAAAAAAATATTCCGAAAAAATTTTTTGAAAAATGATGAATTTGGAGAATTTTGAATTCTTAAAAATCGTGAAAATCCAAGTTCCGTATTAAATTTTTTGTTCAATTTTTTTATGTAATACCTTGTACTGATCTTAAAAGATCCTGAAATGTTCAGAGTGGTGTTTTTTTGTTTAAAAAATATAAATTTTTGAATTTTGGTAAAAATTTTTTTTTTTTACCTCTCAGTTAAGTAAAGTTGAACAATCACATAGTTTTGTAATTTTGAGCACTAAAACAAAGTAAAAATAACAGTATTTTGGTAAAAAATAAAAAAAATTCGACCAAATTCAAAAATTTATGTTGTTGAAACAAAAGAACACCATCCTGAAAATTTCAGGATCTTTTAAGTCCAGTACAAGGTTCTATATAAACAAAATTTAACCAAAAATTTAATGTTGATCGTGGGTTTACACGATTTTTAAAAATACATATATTTGAAAAAACAAAAAGCACGTTTCTGAAAATTTCAGGACCTTTTAAGATCAGTACAAAGTATTATATAAAAAAAAAATTGAACCAAAAATTTAATACGAACCTTGGATTTTCACGATTTTTAAAAATTCAGAATTCTCCAAATTCATTATTAAAAAAAAAAAATTTCAGAATATTTTTTTTTCGTAGCCACAAGTATACTCTTCAAGACAAACTCAGATGATTTTTTCGTAACTATAGCAGTTTTCGAGATGTTTAAAAAATAAACTTGAAAGATTTAAAAAATTGTGAAATTTTGAATCTTGCATAACTTTCGAAAATTTTTTTTTTTCCTTTGGTAGAACTTGTTTTATTGAAAACAAAAACTTCTGACTAAATTTTATCGAAATTGAAAGGGCTCGATTTCAATTCTTGGTCGATTTGTCATAGAATGACCCATATATAAGTATAAAAGGCAACGAGATGTAAAATTGCAACCGTGAAATATTTCACGGACATTCAACCTTTAGGGACATCAATATTAAAAAAAAATAAAAAAATTGCACATTTTTTTTATATTTCAATTACCTGTCGTTACTTCTTGTCCGAGGATTACACTGCGTTACACGTTGTCCTGATAATGTTAACGCGAGCACTTTGATGATATCAAATATGACACTTTCACGGCACACTCGAGCATAGTACTGAGAGGAACGACGAGAGAAAACAAACTTCGACGACGCTCTTGTACAGAACTCCGCTTTCACATTTGGTTCCACCTCCAACAAAACGATATCTCACGTGCACTGGGCTCTCCCCGTGCACGATTCTCCGTGTACAATGTACATTCATCCTCCATGAAATAAGAAGACAGTAATTCAACTTACTCGTGCAATGAAATATCCGATGGAAAAAAGGCCAAATGTTCTGTGACGAAACGAAGAAACGATTTTTTGGTCTATATGACTGCATTCATAAATTTGTGGTATTTTCATTCTCATCACGAAAATGCAGGGTTGCAAATTTTTGTTCTCATGAAAATATTCATTTACTCACTGAATGGATTGTTTTAAATTGATGCGAATTTGATTTTTCGTTATGCAAAGTGATCGTTTCTTGGAACATGAATATTTTTTTTTTTTTTTTTTTTTTACTCTGAACGCATTCATAAATTTGTGGTATATTTCATTCTCATCACGAAAATGCAGGGTTGCAAATTTTGTTTCCAATGAAAATATTCATTTTCTCATTGAATGGCTTATTTTACATTGATGCGAATTCGGTTTTTCGTCATGCAAAATGATCGTTTCTTGGAATATGAATATTGTTCTCGCTATTTCTCGTTGTAGGTTCCCAATAGAAATGATTCAATAGAGAATAATGGACAGGTGAGATCGGTGCTACCTGCTCCAATGTCCGAGCGTAAATTTTACGACCCAGTAACTATTGGGTAGTCTCAACTTGATCGACAATGTGTTACAGATGGAGTGGGTTATGAGTCTCGCATTTATCGGAGTATTCAGGTCAAATCTCCGGAACCGTGACTCTCAAGAATTTGCGTTCCATTTTCTATTTAGTATGCTTTTTTATGTCACGCGCGATCGCGTGACATAAAAAAGGAACAACGCCACAAAAGGAACAAAATTTGTTGGTCATGAAAATTTTCAATTAATATTTCGAATAGGTTTCAATGTTTCAGCAAGAATCTAGGGAATTTTATACCGTCGAAAAACTCCTCATTACACTGAGAAAACTACCGTCACGGGGCACTTTGACTTTGGGGGTTACTTTGTTGATTTTTGGGGCTAGCTTGGACGAGCAGCAAAATACGGTAAAAACGTGTGCACAGTGAACCCTCGTGACCTTGCGGGGTGGGAGGGGGTGTGGGGAGTGGGTAGAAGAGGGAAAAAAGTCATTCATAAACCAGGTACACAGATATGTGTAATAAGTCAAGATGTCCGAACAATCGATGATGCCATTCGCATGAAGGGAATAAAGAAGGGCAAGAAGAACGACTCCAACGTCTGTTACATCTGTAAGGCCCGAATTTCAAGTCACAAGTCTTACCCTAAGATCAAACTTTCCACGGAACTCAAGTTGGAACATAAGATCGAACTTAAGTTCCAATTTAAGTTGAATCGTAAGTTGAACTAAAGTTCCATTATAAGTTCATACTTAAATTCAAACTTTAGTGCGAACTTCAGATCGATCTTAAGTTCAAATTCAAATTTGGTTTGAAGTTCAAACTTAAGATCCATCTTGAGCTTAAACTTAAGTTTAATCGTACTTAATTATTTTCACAACTAATTTAAAGTAATACGGTTGAGGGAGGCGATGAAAGAAGTTTGATCGAACTTCATGCTCAAGATGGATCTCAAGGTCAAACCTCAAACCCAATTTAAGTTTGAACTTAAGATTGATTTGATGTTCGCATTAAAGTTTGAACATAAGTATAAACTTATAATGATACTTAAGTTCAAACTTAAGATTCATCTTAAATTTGAACTTAAGTTCGAAGTAAAATTAAAATTTGAGTTCAATAGAAAGTTTGATCTCAAGTTTGATCTTAAGAACTTAAAATTCGGGCCTAAGTATTTGGTATTTTTATGTAAAAATTTCTTCAATAAAAATGACGAATTCATTGTCAAAAACCGTTGTTTTTCATTTAATTATTCTTGTACAATGGACAAAATATTATTGTTTTTTTATCAAAATTATGTCAAAGCTGCATTTACGATGTGGATCTTTGACATAAGTTGCATTTTAATGCCTCTCCGACGTAGCCCCACACTCAGGGTTACTTTGGCTTTTTTTCTAAATATATAAAATTGTGAGGGTCTAGTGGAGCTTGCTATTATTATACATTTTGTAGCTAAAGGACACATTGTTCTGTTCGAGCAATAAAAAATTTAATTTCGGCTGTTAAAAAAAAGTTACGACCAAAAAACTTGCGAAACACTAACACAGTAGCCCCGTTTTACGGTATGTACCAGGATTCGTTAACTGTTAATAAATGTAAAGTTGAGTATGGAGAAATCAATTATTTTTTAACAGTCAATAAATTAAATAAATATTTTGTAACAGTTAATAAATTATTTCGACACAAATAAAATATTTCTTAACGACTTACAAGTTTTGTAACAGTTAAGGATCATTTAAATAAAAGTGCCAACTAAATATTCTTTACTGCAAATAAACTGTTTTCTCAGTATAGTTTTGCAGAGCCTATAGACTTTACAATCGATTTTTAAGCCTGAAAACTCACAGGGTTCAGTGCGTTTAGATCGATTCTCTTTTTTTTTTTCATCTACATATAAATTATTATTAATTTATTGATCATCATTAATTTTATTTCGCGATAAAAGAAAAAAATTACAAAGAGTTACTTGAGATGTGGTGAAAAATGAATCCTCTCACTAGAAAGTAGAGTTCTTTCGGCATAATGAGCGTACAGATGAATAAATATATATTTTACAACAAGAATTATTCCTTAAATTTGTAATAAATAATACGAGAAATAACAAAAAATGTTGTTCGTTACAACTTTAATTTATTTAAATTTCATTGAGGCTGATTTTTTTGTTATTATGAGGCACTTAACTTTTTTATACCATGACTAAACTTTTGCTTTCATGGCTAATATTTTACTAACGCATATTTACATGGGTAAGAGGTTCGTTTGTCTCGAGACTTTTACACCTTAAGATGGGTATGAAACGCGTGAGGATCGTCAATAATCGAACAAGCACTCTAGGCGTTGTACATATATTACAAGGATGAGTACACCGCAAATATAATATTTTTATGCTTGACCGAACATACATATATACATAAGTATCCATATATATTAGGGCGGTCCTTATTTAGGGCTCGGACGAATTTTTTATCTGACGCCCCCCAAATCGACTCCAAATAATTAAAAAACAATACGCTTATTTTTTCAGACTTTTATCTAAACTCTAACCCCACCCGAAATGAGGGTAGATTTGCCCATTTGAAATACACGTGTTTCGGCCATATTCTGAAGATGTATTTTATTCTGAGTGTAATCATTTTTTTTTAGATCTGTAACTGCAAGATTTTAGTGTTCATTGAAGCTACTATTTGAGGAAAAATTCACATTATCATACGGGTTAATCTAGACAAATTGCCATTCGTCTAAAATTCTAATATGGGGGTCAATCTACACGAACTGTAATTCATCTAGATTGATCCGTATGATAATGTGAATTTTGCCTCAAATAATAGTACCAATGAACACTAAAATCTTGCAGTCACAGATTTTTATAAAAATTATTATACTTAGCATAAAATATATCCTGAGAACGTGGCCGAAACACGTGTAATTCAAATGGGGAAATCTACCCTCTTGGTGGGAGGGGTTAGAGTCTAGATGAAAATCTGAAAAAAATAGGGTATTGTTTTTGAATTATCTGGAGTCGATTTAGGGGCGTCTTATAAAACATTTGCCCGAGCTCACAATAAGGACCACCCTAATATATATATAATATATACACACTAGCTTATAATATTTTACGCATTACGAATTTTTCACGTATGAATTTTACAATTACGCTTTAGCACGCTAATCGTATTATAAAATTTGTCATTTGGAAATAAATATGTATTTCACAGCCCCACAATTATTACGCATGAATAATATTAAGAAAAGAACAAAAGGTAAAAATATAGTATTGTTATTATAACTAAAATATAAATAAAAACAGCTTTAATAAATTATATTTAAACATTTTAAATAGATCCTATAGTTGATTCAAAGATTAAAATAAATGCTATTTGATTGAATAGATATTTTTATCGTCCCATGGGCCCTATCAAATAAAAAATTTGATTAAAAATTAAGGAATAAAAGAATTGAAATACAAGCTCGATTAAAACTAAAATTTTAAAAACTGCTTATAATATCCCATCGAAAATGAATCTATTATTTGTAGTAAATTGAACTTATATGAACCAACCAGAATTTATTTCAATCGATTCATTTTTGTTATAAAGCTGGCTAATGAATATTTTCTTTAAACATTATTTAAAAAAACGTGATTGATTTAAATTGAATTTTTTATTTTGCAAGATAATTTCTGTTTGATTGAAATAAAAAAGTCGATATTTTCATTGTTTCATGCCCCTAGAAATCTGAATAAAAATTAAAAGTTGACAAAAAAATCGTTCCGAGATAGAATGCGGTTTATTATCTATAGCTTCCCAACCAAAAATTGTATCTGATTGAAATTTCCATACTTCGTGATACAATAAAAATCTGAAAAAATTCAGCAGCATTTGGCATGGCATAAATAACAATTATCAATCATAATATTGCCAAAAAGTTATTAATAAATTGTTTAAACAAATAATTATTCAATAATTTTCCGGTAAGTTTTTTTTGTCTAAAAAAATCGAATGCTTTAATTTTTCTGAAGATTGTTTTCTGACGATTGTTTTGTAACTTTAGAGACACATAGTACAGTATGAGAGTACACTCTGGAATTTTTTCTATTTTTAAATCGTCCAGTTTCGCTGTACCGACGACGTAATTTTTTTGAAATTTCTTGAATGTCATATTTTGATCAATTTCTCTAGACCCCTGTAATTGAAAAAAAAAAAAAATTTGACATATGATTTCATCGAAAAAGATCTCAGCTTTTAAAAAAAAATATTTCCAAATTCGTACCAATTCGTATAAGCATAGAAAAATAGGTTTTTTCCTCAAAAAGGCGTTTTATCGATGAGCCTACACTCCAATCTGTTTTTTCATGGTTTTTTCGGATTTCTGAGGTTTTTTTACACGAAAAAGCGTTTTTTCCAGAGCGGGATCTCTGCGGCATCAGACCGTTATATATTAAATATAATCTGGGTGCTGTAAATATCGAGAAAATAGTACGGATACAATAATGCTTACTGCGCTAGTATTGTATTGTTTTGTTACTATCATTTTTTATCGCGGTCGTTATAGGTTTTTAACTTAACTTATAATTGATTAGTACTGTAACAGGAGGTTTCGACTATGAGAAAAAATAATAATACCCCGAAAGCAATATAATATACACGCTTCCGGGGAATGGGTGTGTAAACAAACTTTAAAAAACATCCATTCATCTTTTATGAAAATATTTATTGGCGCATGTTTAATTTTGCGCGAAAAAAAATATTTAACAATTTTTACTTGTTTTACATTGGTTGCTTTTGAGTATATTCAAAAAAAATATTTAACAATTTCTTGGCGAAAAATTAACCATACGTCAATAAATATTTTCATAAAAGATGAATGGATGTTTTTTAAAGTTTTTTTACACACCTCAAAAAACCTCAGAAATTCGAAAAAAATATGAAAGAACAGATTGGAGTGTAGGCTCATCGATAAAACGCCTTTTTGAGGAAAAAACCTATTTTTCTATGCTCATACGAATTGGTACGTATTTGGAAATATTTTTTTTTAAAGCTGAGATCTTTTTCGATGAAAACATATGTTGAATTTTTTTTTTTAATTACAGAGGTCTAGAGAAATTGATCAAAACATGCCATTCAAGAAATTTCAAAAAAATGACGTCATCGATACAGTGAAACTGGTGGATTTAAACATCCAAAAAAATTCCAGAATGTACTCTCATACTGTACTGTGTGTCCCTAAAGTTACAAAACAATCGTCGACTATGAGGCCCAAACGCATGCTGCCTTTCGGAATTTTGACCCATATGAATGTTTCAGAATTTTCTATTTTGAAATATTATAAAAACCCAAATACAAACAAAAAATTGCCAATTTTGTATATATTTTTACATGTAGGTTTATCACCAGCTTTGAAAGGTTTCAAAGACCCTAGGCCGAAAAATACATAAATACAGCCATTTTAAAAATTTCTCAACGGGAATATCAAAATAGAGAGTAAATTCTGAAAAAAATCACATGCGTTCAGAAAAATTGACGCATTCGATTTGTTTAAGAAAAACAAGAACTTACCGAAAAATGGTTGAATAATTATTTATTTAAACAATTTATTGATAACTTTTGGGCAATATTATTATTGATAATCGTTGTTTATGGTATGCCAAATGCCGATTAATTTTTTTCAGATTCTTATTGTAACCCGAAGTACGGAAATTTCAATCAGATACAATTTTTGGCTAGGACTGTGTAGGCAATACATCCGTAACTAAGTCCAGGTAATCATCGAAGTACTATGATAAGAAACGTGTAAGAATCTGCGTATACACAAATACGTGTATAACATCGTCATGTAAGCGAATAAAAACACATTTAGAGGGCGTTTAGCGAAATAGACAGTCTCTTATTGGTCTCGTTAATATAATACACAAAATATATCGCAGTTGCGATCAAACGTCTGGCTGAAATAGTCGTCGGGTAAACGAAAAGGCTCCTTATATTCTGTGACGGTCTTCTATAGAAATAAAGCTGAAAATTAGTATATACAGACACTCAGGAATAAACGGTTTTATGACACCGGGGCGTCGAACCAAGGGAGACAGAGGTCCGGGACAGGCCAAATGAGTTTTGGGTAAATTCAGCAAAGGCATCAGCTAAAATCGAATATTATTTTTCCCAGAGGAAAGAATGGAGGGATATAATACGTCGAGGCTCGCCAAAATTCCGTACTTGCAATTGTGTCGTGTTGGAATAATTCCAGGATCTACGAAAAATCGTCGCAGGTAGTGAAATTTTAATCGCTCATACCCCCGACGACGAATACATTTCAGGTAACGAGAGTCCCAAAATTTTCAAGGGGCGGGGTAGTTTGACAATAATCGGAGGGGATGAAAATTCCCATTCGACGATTGGTCGAACCACTCGAACCTTCTTCCCTCACCACCCAAAAATTTTCATTCACCCTTTGCATTATTTTTGCGAGCACAGCGTCGGTGAAATTACTCTTCATTACGACGTGAAACATCCAACGAGAAACATCTGCGTTAACGAAAAATAAGCGGTGAAATATTTCAACGAAAGAATAAATATTCGATCTACATAAATTATTTTAAAAAGTGAATTACCACAGTTGCGAAAATAAAATGGCTCTTCAAGCAATGTGGATCAGGAAGAATATGCTTCAGTCACCCGGTGCCGATTACAATCAACTTGTAAGTAGATTTTCATCGTTATTTTTGTTCAATCAAATATAAAGTTCAAAATTTACCAAACTTTTCTTCAAGCGATATCTTCAACGTGTTATCTCATTTTTCTTCTCTCAGTATACTGAGAAAAAAGTTTATTTGTAGTAAAGAAGTATATTTAGTTGGCACTTTTACTTAAATATTTCTTAACTGTTAGAAAATTTGTTAGTCATTAAGAAATATTTTATTTGTGTCAAAATAATTTATTAACTGTTAAAAAATATTTATTTCAATTATTAACTGTTAAAACATAATTGATTTCGCTGTATTCAACTTTACATTTGTTAACATTTAACAAATCCTGGCACATTGTTTTCTCAGTGTAACATAACAATTTTTTGCACAAATATGTAGTCTGACCAAAATGAAAATGATGTATCTTCTATCTCTATACATGTAAAGTAACCCTTTCAGATTTTACATACACTTTACACTTGATATGAATTTAATTAATTATAAATTTTCGCCATGAAATTCTTTCCAATTGTTTTATTGTTGGTTAATTTTTTATGGATAAGAATTTTAATTGCAAATGATATTTGAACGAAAAAATGGCAATTTGAAAAAATAAAATGTAAATGTATAATTAAAAATCTGTTACAAAATTAATTAATTTTATTTTTATTTTCTGACAGCACGAACGACAAATGTCCGAAAACGAAAAGAGAGTATTGCGTTCACTCCAGAAGCTCTCCATACCGGAATGGTATCTTAACAAAAGTTCGAGTCCACCGAAGATTCTTAAAAACGACACACCGATCGATCAGCGACCACCATCCTGGAAAAATATGCCGGTCACCAAAACCGTCGTCTGCAGCACGCCCATAATGCCGATGAAAAGTTTAACAGGTAAGATGTCGATAGAATTGAAATATTTATACACAGTTTCTCGGTATATTGTGGCCATATTTAACGCTAATAATGCTAATTTGATTAATGACTGTGTTAATACTACCTAGAATTTCTAATGCTAATAATACTAATTTTTGACTTCCTCAAGGAAGAACCTTTTTCTTTCACGTAGATTTTTTTCTTCGAGATGCTCTTGTTAAAATATAAAAATAATACTACCTGGAATTTCCAATACTAATAATACAAATTTTTTACTTCCTCAAAGAAGAACCTTTTTCTTTCACGTAGATTTTTTTCTTCAAGATGCTCTTGTTAAAATGTAAAAATAATACTACACTGCGACCTCGATAATCGGAATCGTCGGGACCGCCTCTTGCAAGAAGTGGGGTTGCGCACATTGCACAGAACCGTCTCTGCGCCGCTGGTGGCTGACGGCGGCCTGACGCGATTGGCTTGGCGCTTCTCCCACTACGCTGCAATTGCAACGATCGAGGTACCGATTATCGAGGTCGCAGTGTACCTGGAATTTCCAATGCTAATAATATAATTTTTTTACTTCCTCAAAGAAGAACCTTTTTCTTTCACGTAGATTTTTTTTTTCGAGATGCACTTGTTAAAATATAAAAAACGTCTCAAATTTGAGTTAGTGAGCTGAATTATTGCACATAAGCTTGGCCTCTTCATTTGCCTGTTATTAAAATTCTTTAAGGGGTGGAGATTTTATGTGACTTGAAGTTTTTCAAAAAAATTTCATAATCGGTCTACGTTGGGTTAACAATTTTATAAGGATGAAGTTCTTATAATTGAAACTTCACCAAAATTTCTCAACGGCGCTTAGAAAAAAAAATTCAGTTTACGAAACAACAGAGCGTGATTGCCCCTTCCAAATATCAGGTTACAGTTTTAAGGGGACTGAGCCAGCGTCAAAACGCCGATTTTTGAACATAAATATGAATGTTCGTGGAAAAAGTGTAAACCTGACCAATGGTCCATCATTTGACGTATCGAATGAAGACATTTTTGACGCTAGTTGGAACCCTTAAGGTGCACCGGTTCTTTCATAAATCAATTTTTGAGTTTCACTACGTTGTGCACGATCCTGACGAAACCGCTTGACGGATTTTATCCTACGACGTCTCATTTACTTCGTAACACTTTTTTGGACTTCTTAAATGCGGCGGTTTTGCTTAAGCTCCTTATTATAGAGTTACAGGCCACTTTTGGAATTCTTGGAACAAAAAATGCGTCAAAAATTCAAAAAGTGGCCTATAACTCCATAATGATGATCTAAAAAAAAATTGTCCTGTACTTAAGCAGAATAAGATCAGTCAAGCGGTATGATTAGAATCGTGCACACCGTAGGGAAACTCAAAAATTGATTTATGAGAGAACCACTGCACCTTAAGGGTTCCAACTAGTGTCGAAAATTTCTTCATTTGATACGTCAATTGATGGACCATCGGTCAGGTTTACACGTATTCAATGAACATGATCAAAAATCGGCGTTTTGACGCTGACTCAGTCCCCTTAAGGTACCAGTCTACCTTAGAACGCCAACAAAGGCAAATTTTTGTCTCAGCTACTTCATCAGATATGGCTATGAAACTGGTTTTACAACATTGTTTCATCATTCGAAAATATAAAAAAAAAATGTTTTTTATTTTGATTCTTTCAATAATTTATAGACGGCGTCAAAGTTGAAAATGTCTTGGCCCATGGCCGACAGGTAATCTCAGGATTGGAAAGTCTGAAACAAAAAAATAAGAATGCATTTTGCAGAGGAAGGTATCTTACCCAACAATTCACCACCGTTAATAAAAAATCGATTTAAAAAAAATGGCGGATGTTTGAAATCAAAATGAAAAATTGAATTTTTCACAATTTATTTGAAACATCCGCCATTTTTTTAAAATCGATTTTCCATTAACAGTGGTAAATTGTTGTGTAAGAACCCTTCCTCCTTAAAATGCTTCTTAATTTTTTGCGTTTCAGCCTTGCCAATCTTGAGATTAACTGTCGGCCATGGGACAAGACTGCACTTTCGAAGACTCGATTTTGGTGCCTTCTATAAATTATTCAACGAATAAAAATAAAAAATAAATTCTTTTTTTGTATTTTCGAAGGATGAATCAATGTTGTAGAAATAGTTTTATAGTCATAAGGGGAAGTCCCCCAGTACCGGACACTTAAGGTTATTCATTAATAAAACTATTATACATGTGAGACCTTCGATTTTTTATATTTTTTTCTCAAAGTTTGGAGTATTCTTTGGTGTGTTAATGATAGTACAGATTTAAAAAAAACGTAAAGCTAAGAAAAATATATTTTTGAATTTAATAGTTAAAATGGTCGAGTCCGAAAAGTGGCACCTACTACCGGACACTAGGAATATTATTTGAAAAAATGGATTAAAAATGGTTAAATTATGCAATGATCGCAAATATATTCATCGTAACACTCCGGAATATCTGCGCACGACTTATGAGCCCATTGCTTACAACTGCCGCACTGGATTCAGTCATTATTGTCATCGAGTCTTTTTTCATATTTTCCTCGGGCCATTTTCCTTTCGTCATTATTTTTAACTGATTTGTCATAGTGAAATACCACCACAACAAAAACAACATGTTTTACATAAATATTCCAATAACGAAAAAAAAAAATGGCGTCCGGTACTGGAGAAAGATCGAGTGTCCGGTGCTAGGGACTCAACATGCAAGATTAAATAACAAAATGCGTTGTCATTTCACAAACATTTTGAAATTTAACCTTCATTATTTGAAAGAATACTTACCAAAAAGCATCCCAAGCTAAAAAACGGAGCCACAAAACCCCTATTTTTTTAAACAATGGATGTGTGAAAATTACGGCTGACACGAAATATTAATCGGCTCCAACGAAAATCAACTCTCGACAACGCGCGCATGCGCACCGCGGCTAGATCTCTAGCGCCACCGTTACCACTGTGGCCACTGTTCGAACTACGCACGAGAACTATTGTCGTTGCTCTCTAGTTTGGATTATGTCAACAGTGTCCGGTACTAGGTGACGTCCGGCGTTAGGGGACTTCCCCTACCTTAAACAGATAATTCAAACTTAAAAAAAAAAAAATTGTGCAAATTACTAATTTGCATATTGTTTTTTTATAACTTTCACAAAAAGTACACTTGCCTGTAAAGGCTCTATTTATTTACCTTGATTTTTTTTTTTAAATTGTTACATCGTTTGATTATTGACCAACGAAAATATGTTTTATCCACAGTTTCACGAAACGGTCTATTGGAGACCGAAATTGGACCATTGACGACCGACAATCAGAGTTTCGCGACTTACAAGCTAAATCGAATATCACCGACCAAAAAATCGTCGTCATCGCGGAAACGTGAGTCTCCAACGAGATCTCACAATGCTGCCAACAAGAGGATCGGTAAATCTCGTTTGGCCAACATCAGCCGAACATTTCCGCGTGTATCGCCGTCGCGGAAGATACAAAACATAAATATCGTTTTTCCGCAACCACCGAGAGAATCGAAGAGCATAATGATAACCGATCTCGATGAGCCTGACACTCCAGCAGCTGACATGACCAAGGATTCATTGAACGCCACAAGTTCAATGGAATTCGCTCATCAACTTGACGAGACCGTTGACATTCAGAGCGACAGTCTTGACGGCAGTTTGACAAAAACAAAAGTTCTTCCATCGCCAAATCGTCAATTAACTTACATAAAACCATGGAGATCAGCGACGAAGCATTCTGAGGTCAAATTCGACGTGACGCCGATCAGGGAAAAGTTTCCAATTACGGAAAATTTCAAGCTTCGAGCTTCCTCGACGCCGCAAGGATCACCCGTATCGATTGTAACATCCTTTGATTTTGACACGACAGCCGAAAAGGATAATGGCAAACCGATTGAACTCTTCCCCGCTAACACGTCAGATTCCGAGATTAATGCGAAGAAGGATAAACCGGAATCGGCGAATTTGCCAAATTCGACGTACAATTTGGACTCTACTGGAAAAGAAAATCGCAAACCACCGTCGATTATTTCATCTCCGATGTCCAATCGGGTGACGCCGAAGCGAGAGAAGAAACGACCACCACCGGTCTTGTCGCGTCTGAAAAGAATCAACCTCTATCCAAACGACGAATTGTGCGACGCTTGTAAAATGGATGCTCTGAGACAAAAGCCGATTTCACGAGGATCGGTTGGTTTACGGCCGAAGAATTCGTCTCCGTCGACCATTGAGGAAGTCCGTCCGAATTCATCGCCAAGGTCATCTTGTTCACCAACGACAACGGCCGCTTCAGATGTCTTTGGTACGTCGAAGAAATCGTCTGACCTTGAGGATATCGTTAATAACGATCGACCCGGGTCTTGCGACGCCAACAAGAGTCTCGTAAGAGAAATAATCGAGGAACTGAATGAGAAGTGTCGATTATCGTCGAAACCGACTTACGTATCGCGGGGCTCGAAGAATTTTGTGAAGAAACTGGTGAGAGCTTTGGAAAATGGGGTCTCGCCGATCAGCGAACGAGAGAACGAGAATGAGACTGATAATTGTGGAAATGCAGCGAAACTTGGTAACCAAGATATTGCCGAGGAAGACGCTTTCGTCGGGAGTGAGAACGGAAGTGAAGATGATGTTAAATCGGCAGCGGTATCGACATCGATATCTTACAAAGACACGGACAGCAGCAACAGCAGCGACACGGACATTGGCTCTCCAACGCTGAAACAAGATTATGAAAAATACGATTGGAACATGAACGTCGATAAGAATGGCTCCAAGATTCCCGTCAACAATAACAACGACGACAAAAAGTCAAACAGCAATTTTAAGGACACTGAAACGAAGACAAATCGAAGTGACGACGATTCGGTCTACTGGATTCCAATTGCGAAATGCAAATTGCCAAGAACGAGTTCGGTTTTGAGCATGATGTCAAAATTGTCGATGAACAGTAAAGGACAGAGTCTTTCACCCTGTGTAAGTCCGATAAGACAATCGAACGATCAAAGCCAGGGCAATTTTTTTCAACCCTCGAACAATTTTTGGGGTTCCACGTACAGAACCAATGGTCGCAACGCGAGGAAATTATTGCGAATCGATGAAACGACCATTTTGGATTCGGGATATTCCGATAGATCGAGCGCTAGATCATCGAGATCGTCCTGCGCCGATGAGAATCACACGATGACCTGGCTCGATTGCACGGAAACGACGCAGACAGCCTCCGAAAATGGCTCTTTCTTCAACGAATTGTCACGATTTTCTGGATCAACGAGCTCCAACAGGCATCAAAATAGCCCCCGTATATACGGACGATCATTAGCAATCTGATTTTAATCAGTCACATCGAGATAACGTTCTAAAGCCCGAGTTTTAAGTTCTTAAGATCAAACTATCCATTAAACTCAAGTGGGAAGTTAAGTTGAAACTTTAGTTAAGTAAAAAGTTTTGTTCAAACTCAAGTATGAACTTGAGTTCATACTTAAGTTCAAACTTCAGTGGGAACTTCAGATCGGGCTTAAGTTCAAAATTAAATTTGATTTGAAGTTTGATCTTAAGATCCATCTTGAGCTCGAACTTAAGTTCGATCAAACTTCTTTCATCACCTCCCTCGACCGTGTTTATTGACATTAGTTTCCAAAATCGTTCGATCGAACTTAAGTTTAAGCTCAAGATGGATCTTAAGTTCACACGTCAAACCAAATTTAAGTTTGAACTTAAGTATGAACTTATAATAACACTTAAGTTCATAGTTGAGATTCTTCTTAAATTGGAACTTAAGTTTTCAATGGACAGTTTGATCTTAAAACTCCGGCTTAAGGCCCGAGTTTGATCTTAAGATCAAACTTAAGATCAAACTTTCTATCGAACTCAAGTCCGAACTTAAGATCGAACTTAAGTTGAATCTTGAGATGAATATGAAGTTTGAACTTAAGTGTCATTATGAGTTCATACTTAAGTTCAAGCTTTAGTGCGAACTTCTGATCGATCTTAAGTTCAAACTTAAATTTGGTTTGAAGTTTGAACTCAAGATCCATCTTGAGCTTAAACTCAAATTCGATCGAACTTAATTATTTAGACGACTAATGTCAAAAAAAAAACAGTCGAGGCGTTGAAAGAAGTTTCATCGAATTAAATTCAAGCTCAAGATGGGTCTTAAGATCAAACTTCAAACCAAATTTAAGTTTAAACTTAAGATCGATCTGACTATGAAGTTCGCACTAAGGTTTGAACTTCAGTATGAACTGATATAATGATGCTTAAGTTCAAACTTAAGATCCATTCTAAATTGGAACTCAAGTTCGATCTCAAGTTCCAACTTGAGTTCGATGGAAAGTTTCATCTTAAGATAGATCTTAAGATCTTAAAATTCCGGTCTAAGAATACTGAAGATTTTTAAAAATAAGCGTGAAAGTCAGAAGTCTAACGAGTCTTGTATGATTTTTTTTCTCGCGATTAGTTTTCCTTCAGAGCGATGAAATTGTGTGAACTTGACTATTTAGAAGTAAATAGGTGCTTTCGTATCATACAAAATTTTTCCTGTAATCGCTCTATACTTGAATCATTTATATATACATAGATATATATGTATATATTTGTTTTGATAAGTAATGGAAGACAAGAAGACTAAGAGAAACATTATATAAACGTAAAACGACTAGTCCGAATAAGTGTGAGTTAGATTTTTTTGTTTATATTCGATAATACATTTTTTATACGATTATGACGAAAACATCCGGGTTTTCAGTGGTCCTCAGATTGATTATAATTTTAAATCAGAGATTCTATTCTCTTGTCGATTCGTTCTTGTACGCGCAATTATTGCAACTGTGTTAAAAATATAAGAGTGTATTTTCTTACGCGATATTCGTATAAGCATTTGAAGTAAAATATATTTTTTAGGTTCTCCTGTAAATGCGCGAAAATTACGTCATGTTGTTGCTTCATCAAAAATCGATGATATTTTAGTGATTGAACCAATTCATTGAATGTAGTTGATTTTTCATGAATTGGCCACGAAAATTATATTTTATACCTTCACGACTATTGCAAGTATTCAGATAACAAGATTTTTATGAAATATTATGCGAGAACATTTTCATAATAAAAAATGGAAGAATTGATGAGTTTTATGCAGCTAAACGGCGAAATTCTATGAATAAAATCGTGCAATACAGAATTTAATCAATTTTTTTCTTTACAGAAAGTGAATTTTCATATTTTCAATGAACTTTGCTAAAACGTATTTTTCGCAACCGCACGATCGATAAGTTTTTTATTAATATATTGTATAACAATAAGCCTTGGTACAGGTAAAATACTAAATAAAGTGTATCTTTCTCCATGAATAAAATGATTTACAAAAAAAAACAAATTTTCTCTTTCCACAAATATTACCTATCCTTTCAAGAACCAAACCAACTATATATATATATGCCTTACTATATATATATGCCTATATACATGGGATACTCCATGCCAAATCGACAAATTTGTCATATTATTGTTGATTCAAATATTTTTTATTTGATTTTTGGTATTCTATGCAACTTTTGGTACTCTATGCAATAGTTATCAACAATTTCACTTGTCCACAAAGCAATTGATTTTTTTAAATTATGGGTCATTCCATGGCAAATCGACCAATAGTTGGAATCGACTCCTTTCAATTTCGATGAAATTGGGTCAAAAGTTTACTTTTATCATATAAAACGCAGTTCTACCAAAGGAAAAAAATTAAAAACAATTTTTTTAATGTATCAAGTTTATTTTTTAAACATCTCGAAAACTATTATAGTCACAAAAAAATCGTTCTGGGTTCGTTTTGAAGAGTTTATTTGGGGCTACGAAAAAAAAAATGTTCCCAAAAATTTTTTTGAAAATTGATGAATATGAAGAATTTTGAATTTTTTAAATTCGTGAAAATCCACGATCAACATTAAATTTTTGGTTGAATTTTTTTTATATAATACCTAGTACTGATCTTAAAAAATCCCGAAGTTTCAGAATGGTGTTATTTTTTTTTTAATATGAATTTTTGATTATTGGTAACAAAAAAATTCTTTTTACCTCCAAGTTAAGTAAAGTTGAGCAATCATTTAATTTTATAATTTTGAGCAGTAAAAATTTCAAGTAATGCTTATACATATATTGCTTATGCATGTATATACATCATGTATATTACTTATACATGTATATTTAAGTTTACGCCCAAAAAACTTAACTTAATTTAACTTAACTTTCGTCGAAATTGAAAGGGGTCGATTCCAACTATTGTTCGATTTGACATGGGACGACCCTTATACATAAAACCCAATGATTTTAAATAGTATTTATTCAACATTTTCGTTGATGACAGTGAAAGTGATTGTTGAAAAATTCTTAAAATCTCACAATTTTTAAAATCTTGATACTTTTTTTAAATTAAATGCCCCATACATGTAACAGGCGTCTCGTGCTCATGGTCGATAATGCAGTAAGTTGATCTCCGCAAGCAGTTCCACGAATCTCAAATAGAATGCGTCCCCATCGTTATATCAGGAAATATATTTTGAAGTTTGGACTCTGCCATTCATGTAATCTCTGCACGATTTACAAATACACACATACACACATTTTTATGTATACACTTGTATTTATAATGAGTGTGATGCTCGTTTGTGAATCTCTCTGGTATTTGATTCGTAATTAATTCTCTCGCGATAGTAACAAATCGCGTTGACGCCTTTGATAATTGACATTTTGCATACCAATGCTGTCTATTATTGGCAAATCAGAGCGAGAGGGGGCAGTAATCACGCTGTATCGTGCCCTCTTCGTCGATCGTTCGTCAATTGAATGACACATATATAAATTGTAAAATAATAAATCGGAGCACAAAGAATATGCAAGAAAATCTAATGATTTTATCGGAATCCGAAGAGATCAATTCACTCCTCTACAAACCGATAGCGACCACTCAACGTATCAAGGTAAAGAAAAAAAGTACCAAAATTAATAGAAGAAAATGATACTTTACTCCAAAATATTTTTCATCGAATGAATAATAAAAGAGTGATGAGACATCTAAATTTTTTGTTTTTCTTACAGTATACATGTCTCAACGTATCTGTAAATTACATCGTTCTTGGCTCAACGAGCGGAAGCCTTTATTTATTTATCCGCGAGCCATGCACCTTTCAACAATTGATTCCCTTATCAGTGAGTATTGGGATTCATATTTGAGGCAATTTGAAAAAATTTCCATTCAATTATTTTCATCTTACAATCGATAATAACAGGAATTACGAATATTGTTATAAATTGCCATGTGATAAATTATAACTAGCAATAATTAAACATTCTTTGGAGAAAAACAAATTTGCAAGAATTTTAAAATCCTAGGAGCATTTTTTTTCGTTAGATTATTTTAATTATTGCCTTTAGCGATAGTTTATTGTGTTGCAATCCATTTTTAGGATTGATTCATTATTTATTAAATCAATTTTTTAAAGGGATTGTTATGAAAAATTACACTATTTATATTAATAAATTTAATTGTAAATTTAATTTAATTACTCAGGAAGGACCAGTTTCTTGTGTGGTAATATCCCCCGACGAAAAAACAATAGCACTGGCGACAAAACGCGGCAGCGTTTGTCTAATAGCAATGAAACCAACTGTCAAGCTTTTGGCTGTATCGAGCGAGCATCTCGGAGAAGTGATAACGAGCTTGTGCTGGAATGACAATAGCTCGGAAATATACATTGGCGATGGAATTGGAAAAATATCAACCATGGTCCTCTCGATATTCACGGTAATCAACGGTTCCATTATTTGAATAATTTTTTTTATTTATTTATTGTATATTTTAAAAAAATCAATATTTTAATCCTCATCTAATGAACTTATCACATTTCATCTATAAATCTAATTTTATGTATTTTAACAAAAAACATTAAACTTCCCCAAAAGAATTGAAGGCTTTTTGAGGCAGTGTTGCAAGCCAGAAGAAATTTGATGCTACTTTCGTAAATTAATAAATAAATATATTGTTTTTTAAGGCTGGGATTTTCCTTACATAAAGATGCGTGTATAAAGTATGCTTGAAGTTTGTTTTGTTTGAAAATATCTATGAATACGCGCTATATCAAATATTGAACTGCTTTAGTTAGTTAAAAAAAATACCAAAAAATATTTAGTCAATATAAAATTGGAGATTGCATGTATAAATGACAAAAAACTGAAATCAAGAAAGTTTCATCAAGAAAGTCTGGTTTTTATTTATTTCTTTTTGTTTCACCAATTTTGGAAATCAAACTATTTTTGGAGATGAATTAGACTAAAATACTGCCTTAAGAATGCCTCCTTTAAACAAAGGTTACATAAGTCAAAGGAAATCAATAAAATAAATAGAATAAAAATTGGTTTCTCGGGAATTTCCGGAAAAAAGTATGAGAAAAATATTTCCATATGCACCGTATGACCGAAAACTAAACCAAAACCCACGCCCAACCCTTAACCCAGCTCCAAAATGCCGATTTTTGAACATAAATATAATTCGTATTCGTTGAATACGTGTAAACCTGACCAATGGTCCATCATTTGACGTATCAAATGAAGAAATTTTTGACGCTAATTAGAATCCTTAAGGTGCAGCAGTTTTCTTATAACTCAATTTTTGAGTTTCACCACGTTTTGCACGATCCTGACCAAACCGCTTGATGGATCTTATCTTACGGCATGTCATTTTCTTCGTAATACTTTTCCGGTATGTTTAAGGGCGACATATATGTTTTTTTAAGTCCTTATTATGGACTTACAGGCCTTTTATTAAATACGCTCGACCCATTATTTATTCCAAAAGTTTAAAAAGTAGCCTGTAACTCTATAATAAGGACCTAAAAAAAATGTGTCGCACTTAAGCAGTTCGGAAAAGTTTTACGACGAAAATGAGACATCGTACGATAAGATCCGTCAAGCGGTTTGGTCAGGATCGTGTACGTCAAATGATGAAGTATTTAAAAAGTACTTCAAGTATTGTACTTGAATTTTCAAATACTAGGGCTGTACTTCAAGTTTTGTTCTTAAAAATTCAAATACTTCTCTGTGCTTCAAGTACTTGTTCAAGTACAAGTATGAAGTACTTTTGAATGTGTCTTGCTGATGGCTGGATGTACTGCATGTACAAAGCTTTTGAATATGTAATTAAAAATAATATTTTGTGACGTATGGACATACTTGTCCCTCAACTGTCGTCTACGACAGTTTTTTGAAGATAAAAACGAAGTTGGAGTAGTTTTGATAATCCATGTATGTTCTTTATTTCTTCTTTTTCAAACCTGTATCAAAATAAATCGTAATTACAATCGTCAATGTTATTTTTGAATTATTTTCAATTCATTGTTTAAATATTTCTGTTCTAATCAGCCTCAGACTAATCTCAGTGTATTGCAAAAGGTGAAAATATGTTTTCATACAAAAAGTACTCGAATAAAAATCAAATGAGAATAAGAAATCAAATGTAAGTACTTGATACTTGGTACTTGATTTTCCAAGTACTTTAAATATTAAATACTTCAAATAATAAGTGCGTAGTACTTCAAGTAGTGCCGGTACTTGATACTTCAAGTACTTATGGTACTTAATGGCGGATCCATTATGGTGGATCAAAATTGCTAAAAGTTGCTTGATCTAAGTGAAAGTTGGTGTACTAGAGTTTATGGGGTCGCTGATTGCGAATTTCCACTGAAAATTCAGAAATTCAAGATGGCGGATACAATATGACGTACCAAAAAAGAAAAAACTTGCTAATCGTAAATTTGCACATCGCTTTCTCAGTTTTTTTTCTCATTTACAAATCCTCCTGTTTTGTTTTGGCTTCCTCATAGAGGGAGCTTTGTAAATACGAAAAAACACCCTGGAAGTGATGTGCAAATGTACAATTTGCAAATTTTTTTACTATCTCTGGTTATCGAAGTAATAGAACTGTAACTTTATGTCGTAAAATTTTTGATCAAGCTTTTTTTTGAAAAATTCAAGATTGCATAAAATTTGCACAGCTCAAGCGATTTTTGCAGAATTGAATACCGAGTACGTTCTTCCATTAAATTATCTTTATAGAAATTTTGAGGCTGATATCACGAAATATATGCAAGCTAGAACGATCACGGGTTTTTTGCGAAAAATACAAAATTTTATAAATCACGAACCTCTAGAGGGATTTTCGCGGAATTCAATGCCAACAATCTTTATCACTCACACGATCGGTATAATTTTTTTTAAAGCTGATATCGCAAAATCTGTGGACGCTAAACCAACAACGTTCTTTTTTTGAAAATTTTAAAGTTGCTTAAAGTTCGCTCACGCCAATGAATTTTTGCAAAATTCATAGCAAATAAAGAGACGGGGGAGCTCAGCTTATGTGCAAAATTTGGGCTTGCTACTCCAATGTGGTCTTTACATATAACTGTTGGCATTTTTCGAAGCAGGCACACACATACATCCGGACATTTAAAAAAAAAATGATTTCTCGATGATTTAGGACATTTTAAACATATGACATGAAAATCTCGAACAAAATTTTTTTCACGAAAACAAAGCTTCCTCTATGAGGAAGCAAAATAGTCGTTTGGTCATCAAACGACATTACATTTTGCATTTCGCAATGACTGTTTGCATTTTTCGTCCTCTTAAATTTCTAAATTTTCAGTGCAAATTCGTAATCAATGACCCCAAAATCGCTTGCATACCAACGTTCGCTCTCATCAAGCGATTTTTTTGCATTTTTGGTCCGCCATCGTGAATTTATAAATTTTGGGTGCAGATTCTTAATCAGTGTTCCTCAAAATCGTCAAGTATAAAATTTCAAGTTGTTAGTAAGTTGACGAATAATGGAATTGCGTAATCGTGAGATAGCACGCGAATTATCTGAATTTTTTTCGGAAATTAATGAATAATCGCGCCAAGGCTCTCGTTTTGTTTCGAAACATAGTAAGATGAAATAAAAAAAAGAGTAACAGCAATGAAATAGCGTTGGAAATGATTTGACATTGGTTTTTTCGCTAAATGTCGAAAATTTAATTGACGAGAGTCTCGACGAGACTCTCGTCTTGACGAGACTAACAAATGTTGATTTGGGTATGCGGCCGTATAGAGACAATAGTGAAGGAAGAATCGGCTGCGATTCGGCCAGTGGGTCCAAATGACAGTGGACAATTTTTTTGGTATAACGTTTCGATCCTTATTCAGATCCTCTTCAGATTTATTATTCCTAAAATTACTAAAACACAATTTTAAATTTAACGACGTTAAAATTTTTAATAATGAAAAATGGCTCAAAAAGCGATTAATTCGGGAAATGATACAGATTAAAGCACACTCAAAAGCGATAAATTTTAGAACCGACATCGACAAACTAAGCAGCATATATAATTCAATAATTTAATAAAACTCTGAATAACAACTGAAAAACCTTAAATTACCATCCATTAATTGAAAATTCATTACCAAATCTAACAGTTATCAATTTAAAACCGGTCCTAAACCGGTTAACACATCTAGTCCGGCAAGAAAAACAACTAACGGCAATCGGCAATACTCAGTCGCTACTCAGCTCTCGAAACACCATGTAATGAAAATTGTTAATTTTGATCAAAAATGAATCTTGGAAAATATCAAACATAAAATTCATAGGTAAATAACACGTACACAAAGGTATCACAAAAAACATTAACTAAGCATTAAAATATTAAAATCCTCCCTCTCGCAGACACCAAGGATCACAAAAAAACGACCCGTCTTGATACAATAATATCATAATGAATATTATCCAAGATCCACCAAATGATTAAAAATTACCCCTACAAATTCAGGGCAGTCATGACACATAACAACACTTAAGCTTATAATGTAAAATATATTATGCAAAATAAGACAATAATGAATGTAATTTTAGAAATAATAAATCTGAAGAGGATCCGAATAATGATCGAAACGTTATACCAAAAAAATTGTCCACTGTCATTTGGACCCACTGGCCGAATCGCAGCCGATTCTTCCTTCACTATCGAGACTAACAAAGTCTCGTCTCGTCGGCATCACTAATTGATCCCCATCAAATTGTCAACAGGTCAATGGAATGTTCCAAGCTCCCTCGTGTGCCTTGATGCATCTCGATTCAACGATAGTGCAACTGGAATTCTCGTCGAATCTGTTGCTCGTCTCGACAATGACACGATGTTACATATGCGACACGTCGCAGGAGCAGTTCAAGCAGATCGGTAATAAAGCGCGAGACGGTGAGTTTGGCGCGTGTTTCATGAAAAAAGCAACGACGGAGGAGAGGAGTCCGAAGAATGTGAGGAAGATCGATCGAATAACGTTGAATCGTGAATTACCGTTCGAGGTTATAACGGAAACGAATTCGTCGATCGACTCGAACGATACAAAGATCTATTGCGCTCGTCCCGGTTGCCGATTGTGGGAAGTTACGACGAACGGTACAGTCGTTAAGACTCATCAATTCAAGGAAGCACTTGCAATCCCATCGTCGTCGATTTATCGTTCTTACTCATCAAAAATATCGCAAAATCGTCATCAGATCGAACGCAGCTGGTCGTCACAAATCAATGCAAATTTCTCTCATCTTCATGTTGTTCGAGAAAAATATTTATTCTCCCATACACGGGAATGCATGTGCATCATAGATCCCACAAACGCGGCGATCATTTTGTGGACCATCGATTATACCGATATAACAATGGCGATCACGATCGACGATCGTATTTACTTGATGACGGAAAATGGTCTTTTTCACTGTTTGCGTCTCGTCGATCGGGACAGTCTCATTCTCGATCTCTACGAAGCCAAAAGATACAACGATTGTATGCGAGCTTGTAAAATTTTGAAACCCGAATCATTGAGATCAACGAGTACGTTGAATAATCGTGAACTAGATGATAACACGACTCTGATACCGATAATATCGATCTTGAGATCGAACATCAATTCGCAACCGATAAAATTGAATTCCGGAATCGTCGTTGTAAATACCGGAAACGGCAAGCATCGAATGGACGAGAAGCGCAATTACGAAAGATCGATGATCGATGATAAAGACACGGGGGTAGCGATCGATACGAATAATCACGTTAGAGATGAAAAATCGGTTCACAACGAGGAAGCCAAAACGATCAACGATGATCTTGATCCCGTGATGATCGAGACTTTCGTTAAGAAGCGTGAGAAAACGTACGTCGATTGTGAAATTACACGAGAAACCGATAATTGCATTGATCGAGTATCGAAAATCGTTATCAACGATGATAACGATTCGACGAATAATCGTGAGAATATCAAAGCGTCTAAGGATGATCAAACGAACTCGAGAATGATCGATGAGGCAACATTGAAGATACAAACCGACCTCGATCCCGTTTACGCTATGATAAACAGTTTGAGGCCGACGATGCTCGATCGCGAGATGGAGATAACGATAACGAATGTGAGACAAACTATGAGCGAGATAAATGATAATTACGGAAAGATCGCGGAGCTCAAGGATTTTCTCTATGAAATGTTGCGCTCAACCGAGCGACACTGTTACAGTGTTTTTCTGGAAAATCTAACGATCGAGACGCTGTCCGGGACGAATAATGAAGTTTTGTTGAATGAAATCGCTCGATCATTCGTCGATACGAATATCTCGTGCATCGCTGAATGCACTTGCGGCTATTATTATCCAAAGGGCAACACGAGAGAGCCAAAATTTTTTGCGATCGGTAAATCGTTGCTCGCCAAATTCACGAGGGAGGATAAACGCGATAATTGCATTAAATTGTGCAACAGCGTGACCTACATGTGGCGTTGTTACTTGCCAATGTGCATCGATGATCTAGCGATGATCGACGATTTATTGTGCATGTGTCTCCGAACCCGTGACAATGTCGTACTCTCGACGATATTACCGATGCTCGATGTCAGACAGTGGGAAATCGCTGTTAAATGCATCAGAGACATGGAATTGGGTGTTTGTCCTTGTTGCGGTAGGAAGGAGCAAAATTCGAATACTCGCGATAAGATGCAAATAGATTGGAGCGGAGTAGCGAGGGAACTCATGAAACGCGAGGGTACATCGTCCGCAATGACTTTTCTCGTTCTCGTTGAGACGGTACTGCCCAATGTCAAACTCGACAAAAGGTTTGTCGATTTGTTTTTCATCGTCCGAATGAATTTATTAAGAGGGTCGAATCAGCGTCAGAACGCCGATTTTTGACCATAAATATTCACCCCCGCTCAAAAGTTTGGATACACCTGTCGATATTTCTTGCCACACTGCATAACTCCGTCAAAAAAATATCAATTTTTTAAAAAAGCCCTTTAACTTTTGAACGCGACCGTTTTTTTGCCTTTTCTCGACCATCGCGAATTGAGCGCATAACTTAAGGACTTTTTTTTTTTAATCTATGGTACATTTGAAAGGGTTAGCAGACGCTGCATTTTCGTCTTTTAAAAATTTTCGTACGATTTTTTCTCCGAAAGTTATTTCACTTTTGGCTAAAAAAGACAAATTTTGAAAGATGCAATGTAACTCAAAGACTATAAGGGTAAATGTCAAGTATTTTAAAAATGTAGCGCAGGTGTACACGGGATCGCCTGGAATTATTACCGAATTTTTATATGAAATTTTTTTTTTTTACTATTTTTGCTCGAAACCTTGTTGATGACGACGTCCCGGCGAAAAATGGTATCTGATTGAAGTTTCTGTACTTCATGATACAATAAAAATTGGAAAAAATTCCGCAATATTTGGCATGCTATAAAAACAATTATCAATAATAATATTGCCCAAAAGTCATTAATAAATTGTTTAAATAATTGTTTAAACACTGATGAATAATGATGAATAATTATTATTGATCATTGTTGTTTATAGCATGCCAAATGTTGCTGAATTTTTTCAGTTTTTTATTGTATCACGTAGTACAGAAACTTCAATCAGATACCATTTTTTGCTGGGACGTTATCATCAATGTTTCGAGCAAAAATAGTAAAATAAAAAAATTCATAGGAAAATTCTAAAAAAAGTAATTCCAGGCGATTCCGTGTATACATACGCTACTTTTTTTCGTAATTGAAATTTTCCCTTAAATCTTATAGTCTTCGAGTTACGTTGCATCTTTCAAAATTTGTCTTATTTAGCCAAAAGTAGAAAAAACTTTGCGAGAAAAAATTGTACGAAAATTAAAAAAAAAACGAAAATGGAGCGTCTGCTAACCCCCTTCAAATGTAGTGTAAATGAAATAAACAAAAAAATGTTCTTAAGGATGTTGAGTCCCTATAAAACTTTTAAATGTTAATTGTTCAATAAATAGCTTCCTAATTGTCGTGAAATTTTTACACGACCCCCTGAATACTTCATGTAAGAAAATACCAAATTTTCAGAATTCTATCATCATTACTTCAACCTCCTTAAGGGTTAAAATAAAAAATTATGAGAAAATTCTGAAAATTTGGTATGTTTTTGTATGAAGTATTTAAGAGGTCGTGTAAAAATTTCACGACGATTAGGAAGCTCGTTATTAAAATATTAACATTTTGTTAAGAACAATTTTTTAAACAAATAGAAAAAATATTTATCAATAAACTCCGTTTTGATTCCGTTGCTCTCAATATATTGCAGATAATAAAAAAATGAGAGGTAAAAAAAAAAACTTATCGCAAAGTTATATCAGTTTCCATAAGACTACATTTAATTTAATTTGATTTGTTAATGTTAATTGTTCGATCACGAGCTTCCTAATCGTCGTGAAATTTTTACACGACCTCTTAAATACTTCATCCAAAAACATACCAAATTTTCAGAATTTTCTCATCATTTGCGATTTGGGACACAACATCCTTAAGTTATGCTGCCAATTCGTAATAGTCGAAAGGCCAAGAAATGTCGAAAGGTCACGTTCAAAAGTGTATACCGGGTCGAAAAAAAATCATAAAATTTTTTTTCAAAAAGGTGAACGAAGCTGAATTCTTTCCTGTCAAAAAGCTTTTTTGAAAATTTGATTATCTTTTTTTTTGACGGAGTCATGCAACCTCTAGTGTGGCAAGAAATATTGGGAAAGTGTATCCAAACTTTTGAGCGGAGGTGTAAATGTTCGTTGAATACGTATAAACCTGACCAATGATTTATCATTTGACGTATCAAATGAAGAAATTTTTGACACTAGTTAGAACCCTTAAGGTGCAGCGGTTCTCTCATAAATCAATTTTTAATTTTCACTACGCTGTGCATCATCCTGACTAAATCGCTAGACGGATCTTATCCTACGAGGTCTCATTTTCTTCGTAACACTTTTCCGGACTGCTTAAGAGCGGCACATTTTTTTTGAATTCCTTATTATAGAGTTATGGGCCACTTAATTTTAAAATTTTGGAACAAAAAATGGGTCGTACATTAAAAAAGTGGTTTGTAACTCTACAATAAGGACCTAAAAAAAATGTGCCGCACTGAAGCAGTCCGGAAAAGTGTTGCGAAGAAAATGAGACGTCGTAGAATAAGATCCATCCAGCGGTTTGGTCAGGATCATGCACAGAGTAGTGAAACTCAAAAATGGATTTTTGAGAGAACCGCTGCACCGTAAGGGTAAAACATTTCTTCATTTGATACGTCAAATGATGGACCATTGGTCAGGTTTACACGTATTCAACGAACATTTATATGTATGTTCAAAAATCGGCGTTTTGACGCTGACTCAGTCCGCTTAACCCCAATTTTCATACATAATTGACAATGATCGTGCCATTGCTTTGATTTACAGTATATTTCAGTCACTCGTATTCACGAAAATATTGAATCATCATGGGCTCGAGCATACCGTGGATTTTGACAAAAATAGTTCGGATAAATCATACGACGCAATGTGCTCACCAACGGTAATTATTCTCAATTTTTTCGTAATTTTTTGGAATTCGGAAAAAATTTAACCTGGTTCTACTCCATAGAATCTATATTTCTTCGTTTCTGCTATATTTTATTTGAAACCTCGTTAAAATTTTATAATTTCAGCGTATATTGCATTTATTCCCTGGCACACAAGAGTTTAAAGTTAATATCGAAATGGCAAAATTATCTTGTTTCCATTTATTTTGTGGAAGCAATTTACCAAAATTTCGCACTAGTTTGACTTGTGTCTAAAGTATTTAAAATATCAAGTACTTTGGTACAGAGACTCGATCTGATTGATTGTTTGAAATATGGAATAAAAAGTTCTTTTAATTATTTAATACTTGAGTACAAAGTACTTGTTATTGTTTAGTACTTATTACTCAGTACTTGTAATTATTCAGTAATTGAGTACCAAGTACTCGCTATTGTTAAATACTTTAGTACAAAGTACTTGCAATTGTTTAGTACCTGAGTACAAAGTATTTGTAATTATTCAATACTTGAGTATCAAGTACTTGTAATTGTTTAGTACATAATTGAGTACCAAGTACTCGTAATTCTTCAATACTTGAGTACAGAGTATTTGCAATTTTTCAATACCTGAGTACAAAGTATCTGTGATTATGCAATACTTAAGTATAAAGTACTTGTAATTATTGAGCGCTTCAGTACGAAGTACTTGCAAGTATTTGGTTCCTGAGTAGAAAGTACTTGCAATTATGCAGTAATTGAATGCTAAGTACTTGATATTATTTAGTACTCCAGTACAGAGTACTTGAAATTATTTTGTGTTTGAGTACAAAGTACTTGTAGATATTTAGTACTCGAGTAGAAAGTACTTGTAATTGTTTCGTTATTGAGCACCAAGTACTCATAATTATTTAGGACTCGAATTTTACGTTCTTGTAATTATTTGGTATTCAAGTGCTAAATACTCGTAGTAGTAGTAGTAGTATTTATTCCTCTGTACAGCATCCTTCGCTTTTTACAATCTCCCCTCTTCTTCCTTTTACATAATTCAGAAATATCAAGTATTGTTGATTCTATATAAACAAAATCTTCACTATGCAGCTATTACGTTTAATAAAAACGACATTGGTGAGAATAAATATTTTTTTGTTCAATGTACCGCGTAGCTTTCAATACTCTTTCTTTCATCATGAATTTAGCTCCCCTTGAATTTCAGCCTCTTAAAGCCCCCATATCCTTGACCCCGGAATGCCCACAATTTTCTCCATTCTTCCTTCTAACTCTACCCACCCCCACCATACTCCCTCTACGCATATCTTTCGATACCCCTGTCGCATATCTTTAGATACCCCTGTTTCACCGATTTTCCCTCTTTCATTAATTTTTCAGCCTCGCTGATTATCCATTCCTGCACCTCTTCTTCTGTTGTCGTCAAGTCGTCCTCCAACCAAATTCCCGAATCTTTTAGAGCCCCCTTTCGATGCATGATTCTCTTTTTTGTATCCAATGAATCTACGGTGATTACCGCCCCCCCCCCCCCCCCACAGCATAATGTTTGCTATTCCCGGGTCAATGCCCATTTTTCCCCTCAAGGCCTGTGTGATCCCCTGCCTGGTCCTGGCCTCACTTCCCACCGACCCAAACCCTCTAACCCTAATATTCTTCTTCCTCATGTTAAATACTTGTATTTTTTAAGTACTCGCGTACCAAGTACTTTTAATTACCTAATACTTGAGAGCAGAATATTTTCGGTATTGATTGCTTGAGACTTTAAACAACAAGTACTGAAATGCGGCGTAAAAAAGTGTACAAATTTTGAGTCTACTTGAGTACAGTATGCTTCAAGTAATAAGCACTTATTAACCCTTCGAGTGCATACGGGGTCGTTTTGACCCTAAACATTTTCTGTTACCGATTGTATCGCAAAACGCGGGGATCTATTCGCTCGAATTTTGACGCGACAATTTTATCCCACTCCTACTCTATAAGTAGCCCGTTCTCAGATCCAGCCAGTATATATTGAGGACAGCCATCGAAAAAGGACGTTGCTTCAATTCTTAAATGAAAGGCTTAAATTGTAACCTCCGAATAAATATACTTTTTGGAAAGTTGGTCGGCACTGTATTTTTTTTCGCATCTATAAACCTTCCTCTTTAAAAATTCCGAAGGGGTTTTTTTTATTGAAATAAAAAAATTCAATTTTTTTCGTGTAAGTACGTATTTTTCAACGTAAGCCCCACTTTGAACGAATATTTTGGCATTTAACTTTCGTTTTCGTCAAAAAATAAATTTAGGGCCATAAAATATGGATAATTTACTACAAAAAACGTCTCTACAAAAATAAAAACAAAAAATGCATATTTACCGGAGAACAACGATTTGAAAAACGCCTTGGGTCAGATTGACCCAACATGCACTTCTAGGTTGGCGGCGGAGGTGTGCACTCGAAGGGTTAAAATTTGTGTAAAAAAAGTGTGTAAATAGAAAAGTTCATTAGGATTTGGGATCCATCAATATTCTGTCTAGTTTTTGTCATGAATTCTACATATTCGATATCTGGATAAAAAATCTCAATTCGTCAAATGAAAATTCAATGACGAACTAGAACAAAAAATTGTATATAAGTCTCAGATTGTTAATTAACATACTTTTGGTTTTCATGAAAAGCTTTAAAAAAATTCGGATCTATTTTTAATAATCATTTTTTTTGTTTACATAATTTGTGCACCGTTTTTATTTTCTACAGGTTCAAGGGCAATTGCGGGAATCCCTAGAAAAGGATTTGGAACGTCCGATGGAGAAAAATATCTTTGGCACGGGCGCTCATCATTGGGGAATGAGATTTAAAGCGAAATCATCGACATGCCCTTGTTGCACCCTCTCCCTAATGACGCCAGTTTTACTCGGTGAAAATGGAATATCATTGTTTCCATGCGGTCACGCTTATCACGTAAATTGTCTCATACAAAGAAAACTCTCGAGATGCAATCTTCACTCGTAATTTTTTTAAATGAATATTTAGGGGAGAGTGCGGCACGACGGCCCCTCTAAGCCGGTTAATACTTTTTGTGGCTTTCAACCATCAAATCAGTTTACTCTTGTTCTATCTTGAACGAATTCACCGACATTTTGCTGACTCTACAAAAAAAAAAAAAAAAATTCTGGGGCACAACGGCCTCCCTCTAAAAAATGATTTTTTTTTAATCTTAAAAAAGTGTTTCAAACGTTAATTTTTTTTTTCTTTTTGGCAATCCATTTTACCCCTGATGTAGTGCATCGGCTTTAGAATGGATGAATACATCAAATTCATCGTAATTTAAACAGCAACAAAAGTTTTCTGACTTAATTTGAAAAAATGAGTCAATACATTAAATTTATGATAATTTGACAAGAAACAAACAAAAAATTTTTTGACCGAATTATTGAGGGCGGGCCATCGTGCTGCACCCTCCCCTATATATCTTTTTTTAAGTAATGTAATTGATAAAACAATGGAGGAAAACCAAATTATCAATATACTCTGTCGATCCAATAACCGAGGGAGATATCTGTATTTGTGTATAATTGCCGCGAATGATAAGTGGATTTAAATGATCCATTCGATAAATCGCCAGACTGATTTTGTTTTTTTTTATTATTATTATTAATATGAACAAATACAAAAATGTTCTTCCGTAATGTAGTTATTCGTAGAATTAAGTCGCGTAAATCTCTCAAGATTGTGACGGTACAAAAATAAACTCTGTGCCAAATTCATAATTTTTTTTCCTTCTCTTTTTCTAACTCAGACATTAGTGAGTAATGTGAATCTTGTATATAGACAATTTTTTTTTTTTTAACATTCTTCTTTCGTGCCAATGTGTGTACTCAATTAATGGAGACAATTGAAAAAATGATAAATTATAAAATCGATGATTGAAATCAAATAAATGAGAAATTAGAACATGTTTTATTTATTTTTGTTAACCCTTTGTGAAATTTTGTTGGCAAATTAGAACGATAATTCGCCTTCTTATTTCTTTCTCTTATCGAAATTCTTTCAAAAACATATTTTTTAAGGAAGGAAAACATTTAGTTTTTAACTTCAGATTTTGTCTTTGTAACAAATTGATTGTGTGATCAATTTGTTTTTTCTTTTCTATGTTGTATAATTTTTTAGAAACACTTTTCACAAACCATTCGGTATAATCGTCATTTATACAATGACAAAACGTCGGTATTGCATAAGAAAAACTAGACAAATGTATAAACGCAAAGTAAAACGCCAGTAATATGTTTTTTTTTCGTTTCGATACTTTATCTTTCATTGAACAGAATCAATAATTTTTCATCTTCGTTTCATCGTCTACACTGAATATTTGATTCTCACGATAGTTTCAAACGATTGATGATATTTGCAACTATTTGGCTTCGCAACATTCAAATTGGAAAAAAAATAATAATTAAATTAAATTTTTTTGTTTATTTTCATCTATTATTTTTGGACTTCTCCGTCCGGAGAGAATTTCGTTGACACCGTTTTGTATTCTGTATCGAAGACGACATTTATGCGGTATTAATAATTAAATTCATAAGAATTCCGCCAATTCAAATATTCAACATATTCAAATATTTTTTAAACGTTTGAATTAACAGTGTAAATGTTCAACATGTTCCAGAAGACAATATCTTCAGGGATTTCATTTCGAAAAAAAAACTTTCAAAAACATTTACTGAGAAAACAGTTTATTTGTAGTAAAAAAATATATTTAGTTGCCACTTTGAATTAAATATTTCTTAACTGTTACCAAATTTGTTAGTCGTTAGGAAATATTTTGTGTCAAAATAATTTATTAACTGTTAAAGATTATTAATTTAATTAATTGACTGTTAACCAATAATTTATTTCGCCATATTCAACTTTACATTTGTTAACAGTTAACAAATCCTGGTACATTGTTTTCTCAGTGGTCAAATACGGTTTTTCATCAGATAAAGTTAAATTAAATTCAGATAAATAATTTTTTTCTTTTCGTACTTTTTCAACAGCTTAAAAAGACCGAAAGTTGAAGATTTTTTGGACCACGGTTTAATCGTTACATTTTCAGAGTGGAATTTATAACCCATGTCGAATTAATTCGTTCACTACAAAAATTCGTATTTAAACCTACATTACGTACGTATTTAAAAAAATATATATACGTATGTGACAAGATCACAAACATTTTTCCTTCAGTTTCGACACTTACCTTACACATGTACGAATTTTTCAGTCTTTCATAAAATTGGAAGATCGCAAATAATAACAATAATGATAAAAATAATGTCTCAATGGTGGGTTCAGTCTCAGACAAAGGAACCCACCAAAAATATTGATCTTCGCCGATCAATAAAAATGTCTTATAATAATGATGATGATAATAATAATTGATATCACAGCGATGAAGTTTGTTTTTCATAATCCCGTTATTACTCGAGCTACGAAATAAATACGTGAGTATATAAAAAATCAGAATGTATTAAAATCGTTTTAATTCTCATCGAATTCGACCTTTCAAATTGAATATTTTTAAATCGTACAAAATTTGTACGTTTCTCACTGTTTTTAAAAAAATAAATATATTAATCAATCGATCACACGAGTACACAGCTCGATACACATGCGACTAAAATCAAGTACCACGTAATAATTATAAACAAAAAAGCGATATTCAAATTGACTAGAATAACGTTTTTACGATAATGCTCGTATAACAAAAAAAATGGAAAAAACTTATACGCCTAACGTGTGAAAATATATAAAATCATACATTGAGAATTTGAAGAAAAAAAAATCGAATTTCTTTTTCCATACATATAAAAAACAAAAAGATAACAGAAAATAAAAATTCGAGACGAATGCGGAAAAAAAGCGCCGAATATACGAAATTCTTATCGGAATTTTTTTTTTCGAGCGTTCCCCGTTTCTCCCACTGTTTTTTCTTCCATTTTCTCATCGACGCTGATTTTTTTTTCGCAAGAAAAATCTATGATAATACGATGATTTCTTTTTAACCAAAAAATTTTGTCGGTTTCGCACATCATATATAAATGTTCATTATGAAACTCGAGACGCACATAATCGAGTAACTTTGATTTTTCGCAAGTTTTCGAGTTTGGAAAAAAAGCAAGAATAAAAAAAAAACGTTTGCGATCCTAAATTAGGACTTCTGTATCGTGTTTCTAAATTAAACAGCCTTAATAACGATCGGGCATTAAAAAAAAAAAAAATTAACACAATTAACAAATTAGTATGATACCGCATTCGTCGAAATTAATTCTTGAATACTTTTTGATTTGTGTATCAGAGTTTCGTGACTAGATTCAACATATCATCGAGATTATTAAAATAATAATAATAATGATAATAATAATGGAGCATCATACTTTTCGCTTCTTACGATCTATTACAGGAAATACAGACATAATATAAAAAATATATATTTCATCATGTACGATATAAAACTTACCCTGTACGTCCGTACGTATTTATCCGGAATTATTATTAAGTAAAAAAGCGTCAATGTTAAAAGATTTTTGGCGAATTTTTCGGCTTTTTATCAAATTCGAATATGTGGTATAATAGTTTGCGTCATCTTTTTTTTTTTTTGTAGTTATTGCGATTATTTTTTTTGGATAATTTTCTATTAGATAATGATTTAAAAAAGATATTATCTCGGGGGAGGCCGCCTTGTTAAAAAAATTATTATTTTTTACAATAAAATAAAGGAATTTAGTTACTAGAAAAGATATCCCCGTCTCTATCATTTTTTATAATTTTTTTTATCAAACTCAAAAAAACGACACAAACTCTGCAACTTTTTCCTTGAAAAAATTAATTAGTTATCAATTATTAATCCTTTTTTTTCAAAAGCCCCTCCCCGGAGCTAATATTTATTTTTTTATCATTATCTAATAGAATGTAATGAAAAAAAATTGGGATGCGCCTTTCCGATGAGTCGCACTTCGCAATAAATACCTTTTTTTTTCTCTATAATTTTGATAAAAATTCGAGAAAGTCATAAATCTGTTAAAAGTGATGTTTTTACTCCTATAACTTATGAGATATCTCAGGTCAATTTGGTCAAAATTTAAGCCTGAAATTTAAAGATTTCAGGATCGAGAATGGCAAGTTTGCCAGAAATATCACATAAATAGCGAAAAACGATTCGTTTATGTTAAAAAAGATTCGTCAATGTTTTAATATAAAACGCATTGAATGTTCGATTATCGAATGCAATATTTGACTATAAGAGGAGGCTCCAACTTCATCTTTGACCTGTTAGGAAAACCTCGTCGAAAATGTAAAAATGAGAGATTGTTCAAAATCGACAACCAAGTGGAATAAAATGTTTCATCAGAAAAAGTTTCTTCAAAGGTACAATTTGATGTATCGCAGCATCAATTCACTTCATTATCAAAAAATACCTCGTTTGGTAACTTTGATATGATTTTCTTGCTGACAGATGAAAAAAAGCCACGTTTTCTATTTCAACTTTTTAAGACAGAGCTCTCTCCACGAAATTTTTGTGGCACAAAAGAATATATATATTATCTGTATTTGCAGTGATTTTCGAAGCTTTTTTTCAAATCTTTTCGATAAAGATATTCTTGGTGAATTTCTCAAGAGATTCCGTTTAAATGGTTTTTTGTTTTTTGAATCATCTTCGATATGTATATCCGCAATTTTAGACGAAATTAATAGCTAGACTAGACTGGAGCTTAAAAATAATTTTGATAACAGTGTTACCCGATTGTTTGGGTTTCTTTCTCGTTCTTTAGCGTATTCTTTGATTTTTTTCTTTTTATATAAATGCATGCAATAATCAACGCTTTGATTTATATAAAAAAAAAGAAAAAAGTTGGGAACAGGATAAAATTGATTGGACATTACTACAGGATATAGCTACAATTCGCAGAGTACTTTGTGAGAATGGAATGTCGTTTTATAATAATTTTATCGCATTTTAAAAACATTTTTCATCTTTCATTAAATTGTAATGCGGAAAAATGTAATGAATTTTTAAAGACTGAAAAAAAATTTCATCTCTTACTACAGAAAATTGATCGACGCACGATTCTCACAAAGCTGAATACAAAAAAAATACTACAGCTCGGTGCAACGTGTTCTTATGTTTGGATGAATGTGTGCACGCCGTTAAATATGAGCAATATTTTGAGCCGAGAAAATTCAAAGAGGCCATCGCATATTACCGATAAACAAAAAAAGATTGTAGTATATATTTACATCGAGAGAAGTATTTCAGGATTTTATTTTCTGCATAGATGCATAGATCCGAGAACGAAATTTGGGCAAAATTGATTTATCAATGTAACTTTAATTCGAAGCAATTAAAAATCGATATCTGCCCCAATTGGGCCGAATAAATCGAGATCAATCGATAAAACATTTTTCACATGTATCTGCTTTTTGCTTTTTACAGAAATCTCGAAAATGTTAAAAATAAATAAAACTTTAGTATTTCATTCGGAAACATTCCTGAAATATTCTGATCGACGTGAATAAACAAATATAGAATGGCCAATGATCGCAGAAGTATTTACAACTTTTCATACATCAAAATCAGTACAGATTTAACGCAAGCGCGTCGTTGAGCGTTTCATTGTTATTTTTTTCTCTCTCTTTTTCTCACTCTTTCTTTGCATTCGTATGTCTCGTGCTCAACGAAATTTATAAATATCCCTTTCAGACGTGTGAAATAAATTAACAATTTTCAGGATATTGTGTGCACGCAGATCAATAAAGTAAAGACATGTTTATCATGTATATTTTGAAAGCGAATATTTTTTTTTTCTTTATATATGTATTATGTTTAAGATACAATCTTGCTTCGACGTGCAGCTAGAAGATCGGTGAAATTCGCAACTCGATGATTTCTCGTTTTCCTCTTGAGTGTTCTTCGAAAAATCTTGTTCATCGTCGTTGTTCCGTTCGTTTAATTTTTTGTTTTTTTTACATTACTTTTTGCGCGTCGATATCTTGCACGGTATTGCGATATCGACTTCTTTTGTTTTTCTCTTTACTAATTATTTCGACAATTCGTACATGTACACACGCGACAATCCCCGAATCAAACGTCTCAAAACATTTTTTACGTTTTCCTCGAGTCGTCGTTATCGTTGGATTCGGCTACTGTAAAAAGTATTTCCTTCCAATTTTTAAATCTAAGTCAACGTTTCTCTCAACTACAGAGCTTTTTCTTTTGATACATATGTATGTATGTATACATGTAAATTACGGTTATCAATATTTATGTGGTATGTCGAAGAAAAAAAAAACATTGAAAATACGAAGAAAAAAAAATACTAGGTTAGCTCGACACAAAATATACGATTCACTGTGAAGATAAATCCAGAGTCAGGAGTGATCTCCTTTGCTATGTCGTCGGTGTGTATTTTTTTTTTTAAACCGAATTTTGTTAAAAGTTCATTAATGAGCTAACACTTTTTTCTCGTAGTTTTACTCCGTCGTATATATTTGGATAGCACAGGCCCAGGGAATATGTACGATTGATCACACAACGTTCGAGTAACGTTTTGTTAATTTTGGATGGGGAAAAAATATATATATACGACTGAAATATTCCGCACGATGGGATCGTTATTTTGGAGCTTTCGGACTTTCAACTTCAGTTTTCTTCGCTTGTCCGCTTGATTTTTTTTTCTTCTCTTTTCTGGTTGAGGTTTTCGCTTTTATTTTCGTATTTCCGTTGTTTAGTGTCTGGAACGATGCGAAGAGTCTCCTCTCTCGTCGCGACGATCTCGTTCGCGTTCTCTCTCGCGCTCGGGCTCTCTCTCGCGCTCGGCCGGTCTTCTGCTGGGTTCACGCTCACGGTCTCTCTCGCGTTCGCGTTCTCTGTAGCGATCGTCATAATACCTACACAGTACACGTCAGTCCAATTATCTTACTAACAATGCTTACTTCTTCGTTGTCGCTTCTCTATATCTGTATATCAACAAGTTTCGAACAAGCTTTACATATACAAATATACATATGGACCGTGTAATGCATTGTATCTAACGATAATGGAATCGAGTGTCATATTGTTACTTCGATTAGGATAGACGTACCAGTTTCGGCCACTGTACCATTTGTGACCACGTCGCGTTTCTCTCGACTTTTATAAGGTTTTGAGGTTGCGCTCACTGAATAGATTGTTACATATCGATAGAAAAACTGTTTTGAGACCGCTATCAATCGTTTTTTTTCGATTGTATACCTTTTCTTCTCAAGCCTATGAATAGAAATGTGTTGACACTGAGCTATTTGTCCGATTTCTTAACGAAAGTGCTAAGGATCCGGTGGTAAGTAAAGTATAATTTCTTGTAACCCGAGTCATTATGATACACCGTACACTTTTGTTTTATTCAATATGTATTATTTTCGGGGTTGGGGTCGTTAAATCCGAAGGATAACCCAAAATATCCTAAATAAACGTGCTGGCGTCAACTGGTGCATTGAAAATGCGAATGCACTATTTTTGGCCAGCACATGGCCACAAGTGGAGCATGCTGATACCATTTGTCGCCATCTGTTGTGACTGTAGACCAAATTCAATGAGTGCGATGAAATCCTTCTTGTGCTTCGCTAAAACTAAGGTTTACTGTTGAACTCTATTTAAATTTGCAGATAATGGGCCGAATAAATAAGAAATGTATATATAAACACAACCAAAAACGAAAATAAAAAATCGACCACTACTATTCTTTTGTACTCAACATATTATTCATAGGAATTCAAATTACCTAACTTTAAGCCTTTTATATTTAAAACCTTGTTAAAATTTTATACTTTATATTTATTCGTGTAATAAATAACCCTTGCTACTTGAAACTACTTTTATGAATTGTTAATACCCCTATCTACCATGTTTAACCTCAATCTGTCACGTTTCTGTGTCCAGTGGCCAAAACTGGCACTTCAGCTGTCGAAAAGCAGTACATTTGATGGCGACAACTGGTGAAAATGGTAGTTGTAGAACATTTCCCTATTTTCTTCAATAATTCAATTCACAGGTGGTTTTAATCGATAATAATTCGATTCTATATACCTTTTAAGTTAGGTTGGTCACTTTTTCAGTTGTATATTTGATATTATTTAAAAATGATACGTGATCGAATGTCCAAAAATGCTTAAAGTGGCCAAAACTGGTACGTCTACCCTACAAGGAATTGCAACTGGTTGTAGTGTGAAAAAAAAATCGGGTTTTGGTTATTTGGCGATATCTCGGAATATGGTTTTGAAGTTTGTATCGTTCGAAAGAAACAAGTGTATTTTTTTCATTTTTGGTCTTGTTAACGAAAATGGAAACCCGAATATAAAATTTCAACTATTTTTTGATTTGAAACACACATTCTTGACCGAGATGAATCTGAAAATTGAAAAGAATAACCCACTTTTCCCAAAATGAATTATCCAAATCAAATTTAATTGATAATTACCACATCTGGGTCATTCCTTGTCAAATGGACCACTTTCGATTTGGCTGAATTTTGTTTTCCTTTTCTACCCCATTAAAAACATTTTTCAGGAAATTTTCAAATTTTTTAACCTAACCCAAAAAAAACTTTTTTTTTTCAAATAGCTATAACTTTTTCAAAAATTGACTGATTGGGACGTTTGTTTTATTTATTATTTTTATTTTTAAATGTTCTTTCTGAAAAAAAAAATACAATAAAATTTTAAGATATTAAAATCTATGCAATTTTTCTCTTTTTCGAGAAAAATCATCTTTTTCTCGAAGCTGGTCATTTTCAATTTTTTTTCACTCAAAAAACACTTTGATCAATTCCGGAAAAAATGCCGCTCAACATGGAGTGGGCCGACATATCCGTATATTTTTTTTCACTTTTTTGAAAAAAATTCAAATTTTTTTCGAGGATTACCACTTTCAATTTTTTGTTTCTTCTCAATTTTTCAAACTATGAGGTCCTTTATAAATCCTCAAAAAATTCCAGAGTTGTATTTTGTGAAATAAGCCCAGCTCGGAATTTTTTTTTTCAATCGATAAAAAAAAATAGAAAGAGATGTCGGCCCACTCCATGTTAGGCGGCATTTTTTACAGAATTGATCAAAATATTTTGTGAGAAAAAAAAATGAAAAATGGCCACCTTCGAGAAAAAGACGATTTTTCTCGAAAGAGTGAAAAATGTCATAGATTTTAATATCTTAAAAGTTATTTGTATTTTTGTTTTCAGAAAGTATATTTAAAGACGAAAATTTCGAAAAAAACGTCCCAATTAATCAATTTTTGAAGAAGTTTTAACTATTTGAAAAAAAAAAAGTTTTTTTTGGGTTGGGTGAAAAAATTGGAAAATTTGATGAAAAATGTTTTTAATGGGCTAAAAAAGAAAAACGAAATTTCAGCCAAATCGAAAGAGGTCCAGTAAAAAAGTGGTTGATTTGACATGGAATGCCCCAAATGTAGAGCTCTTGCATCTTTTCAGATTTAAATGAAACGTTTTTTTTATTAAGTAAAGCATCTTTTTTCCCATACTTTAAAAGCTAGGTCCTTTTTTTAGAAATTTATTTTGACATCTTTAACTAGCTGCTCAAATTCTGCCAGAACTTTGGGTTTTTCTTACAAACATAAAAAATTTACAATTTTCTCCGACCAATACAAAAATTTTCGGACGCTGATCCTGAAAACCATCAAATTTCGCAAGCTTTTTTTTTCTTTTCGATACAGAGTTTTTAAAAGATGCCGAAAAGTCCGATTTTTTTAAAGGTATCAACCAGGTATAAATCCTTGATAGGCTAAAGAGCCTCTCTTTCGCTCTTAACAAGAGTGAAAAGATCGGAGAGAGAGTATTTAGCCTCATCTTAATAGATAATGAATACTTTCTATTGAAATGATAGAGGAATGTGACAAAATTCAAATTGGTGAATATTTTTTTTTACAGAATTTTCGATAAGTGTAAGAATATATTGAAAACTCAAGTGCACTGCGGTGTCAATATCGGGTGGCAAATTTTTGCAGACAATTATAAATTTGCAAATTTATAATTGGGTAAGTAGAATTGAATATAAATTACCAAGTAATCCATTACAATGATTCGGATGAATTATAATAACTTGCAATAATTGGCTGGAAAAAAAATAACTAGCGTCAAGAAAAAAAATTGTTCCTGCTTACTTTTTTATCGGATTCCTGTCACTCGAGATTTCAATACACAAACATGTTCTTTTTCCACATAAGTTTACATCGAATTTGGCAACAAAGAGTTTTTTAATTACTTAGCTAATTCTAGACGCGTCTCTTTAGTACAAAATCGGGCGCGCTTTCGTGAAAATGACAATTCTTATTTCGGCGTCTCGCGTTATACGACTTTTGATTAATTATGACTTATATCAAACAACAACGGAAAATAAAACATGATTTACCTAGATGGTTTGGCGGTCGAGACTGGTGCCGCCTCAGGCGGTTCTTCCTTAACTCTCGGCCTCGCTGACTGACGTGTCGTACTAATGAAAAATTTACACTTTGTTATGACATATTATTCTTACGTCGATCTCGTAGTGTTGCCTTTTTTAACCCTCAACGATATAATCAAATTGGGAAACAAAAACGTCGAATCAATGAACAATGCTTTTTGGCTTTCCTTCCAAATGCTTAGAAAACAATATACAAATTACTATTCTCACACCAATAAGATATTATCAAGTTTCGGATTGGAAAAAAATATTTGTCAAAACATTGAAAAAAATGAATTAACATAAACAGAAAACAGTCCGGAGCAAAAATAATCCCTAAGCATCCTCCGAAGGATTTTCTTGATTTCAACGCCCTGAGGATCTTTTTTGATGATAGTTGAGGGTTAATCGGCATCATTTCTGTATAATTTATATCTATCACGTAAATTCACTAAATTAACACGCTCAATGTCACATAAATTGGATATAAATAAATTTCTATGCGGATAAACCTTCTTATGCTCACGAAGATAATGAATTCGCGATCAAATTACGTTTCTTTGCTTTTCGTTGACCACAGATAATGTAGAGAATGGTTTTACGCAATTTTATCAATTTACATTTTAATTAACCCGCTGAGGGCCACCTGGGTCTACAGCGACCCAGTGCCATCTTTAAAGTCCTGTGTATAGTAAAAGGAATAAGCAAAAGGCCGCGCTTTTGCTCGACAAATTAGGCGAAAAAATTTGAACTATCGAGCAGGAACAACATCTATCTCAGTCGAACTCTGGTCTTCCTACGAAACACTTAAGTAGCGCTTTTGGGTCGCTACAGACCCGGGGTGGAAATATACTTTTCCAAAAACTCGTGAAAACGACCTTCACCATCTTGTAGCTGGGAGTGTCTAGTTTGCAAATCACTATAATTCAATCTATTTAGCGCGATAAACAATGGAAGAATCGTTAAAAACGTCCGACAAGTTCTACAGGCCAATTTTCGGACTTTTTTTGCATATATTCAGTTTTTTTAAAAATAAAAATATCGATTGCGGCATTGCATATTCTCATCCCTGAGGTTATAACGATTCAATTTTACTATTTACGAGTTAGAACATTTTGTTTTAAACGTGTTTTATAAGCAAAAGAAGTTGTGGGTAAAGATGAGCGATGTTTTTTCCATTATCGTATAATCGATTATTTTTTCCAGTATCGATGTCGATTACAGCCGATTATTTTTGAACCTGATTAATCGATTATCAATGTTTTTTTGGGGACCTTTTCGATTATAGAATTGTTGTTGTTTTTAATTTGACTGCTGGTAACGAAATCGGCCGTCGGTACTGTAGATTTTTCGACTTTCCAGACCATTGGAAGAGGTTTTTATTTGTACTTCGTGTTTCGTCGTCGTTTCGCTTTTCAATAGAATGCAACTAATTATTTAATTAATAATCATTGACATTTATCGTAAAGGAGGTTATATTCTCCTGTGAATTTTGCAATTTTGAAATTTAAATTGTATCAAATATCGATGACAAAGAATTTTGTTAATTATTATTAATAGAAGAATTATAATATACAAAAAATAATCTATTTCTTCACCATCGGTCGGTCAATACTTTTTATCGCGAAACCTTAACCTACAGCCAATTGAAAAACCTCCATACCGACGAAGTTTTCGATTATCGATTAATCGATGATTATTTCAATTTATAATCGATTGTCAATCATCGATACTTCGAATAATCGATTACTTTAACATCAATTATTTTTTCAATAATCGCCCATCACTAGTTGTGGGTTGCTGTAGACCCAGGGTGGACCGGTCTAGGACGCCAGAAAATGGTGGGCCTCAGCGGGTTAGCGCGATTCATCGGTGCACAGTGTCGCAGTTTTTGCACGAAATATACATCTTTGATCATTTTTTCCTTCTCCCATGCATGATAATAAGACTTTTTCAGAGTCGTGCCAAAGACTATTTTCGACTACATGTAATCATCGTATACAAGATAAAATTAAAAAGATTTTCCTGCGCATTTCACACATCCGAGTTCAACAGAGATGGAGCATAATTTCTTCGAAATATTTTTCTCAAGCAAATCTTTATAGAATTAAAATATAATTGTTGTGCTTTTTTTATCAATCAATGACACAGTCATTCATTTTTCGTTCATCTTCGAAAAAGATGTATTTTAAAAAGTTTTAAAGTTATGTTCACTTTTATTTTCCCCTTAAGGGGGGATAACAATGTAGAAGCGAGAAAAATATGGTATTTCCGTGATCCAGGCGAAAATGAACACATTTTTTCACAATTTACAATAACCCTCATTTAAGGTTGGTGTTATTATTACAAAGCTATTTCAACAACATAATGAAATTCATCGTTTTTGTATCCAACATTCGAACGATACGCGATACACAAAAAAATTCGCAAAATAACGTCTCTTCGTCTAAAATAACAATGAATAATATTCATTGAGCCAAAAATACCATTACAATGATAATTGGATATACTCGTGACCTTGAGGATATTTAGAGCGGACGAGCAAGAGTTCAAATGACGTATAATCGAAAAAAAAAGTTTCAATTATTCAATTATATGGTTTCGTTGGAAAATAACACGAATGATTTTATTTTAATTTGTTTCTTGTATCCTCAAGCTCACAATTAGGGCCAGCTTATCAGCTAATCGCAGATTTCATCTCAACATTTATCACTTTTTTTTATATACATAAATAAGACGTATTGAACTTAAAATCGATCGCTTATTAATTTACAATAAACTATTTACAATTAATTGAAAAACAGAAATAAAGAAAATGCGTAAAATTCCTTACCTCTCCTCGCGACTTCTCTCTCGATATTCCCGATCCCTCTCGCGTTCACGATCTCTCTCTCTGCTGCGTGATCTTTCCCTGGGATACGGCTCGCTGTAGTAACGTTCACGCTCACGATCACGATCACGATCTCTCTCACGATCGCGTTCTCTGTCCCTCTCGCGATCTCGATCTCTGCTGCGCTCTCTGTATTCGCGATCGCGACTTCTTGAACGTTCACGACGTCGTCTGTGACTGCGTTCTCTATCCCGCGAGCGCGAGCGTTCTGAAGAAAAACAAAAATTGGCGAAAATTAGATTATCATTCTTTCGATTCAAGGAGAGCATAAATGTTAAGGGTGCTTTGTCCCTACACTGTAAAAAATTTCTGTTGAAACTTCATAAAAAAAGTATGAAGTTTTTATGCATATATTCTTGAATGTTGCGTTTCAATCAATTTTTTTAGACCCCTGTAACTTAATAAATAAAAAATTTCGACATAAATTTTCATCGAAGATCTCAGGTCAAAAAAAATCCAATTACGTGCCAATTCATATAAGCATAGAAAAATAGGTTTTTTCCTCAAAAAGCGTTTTTCTCAATGGAGCCTAAACTCCAATTTGTTTTTTCATATTTTTTCGGATTTCTGAGGTTTTTTTACACGAAAAAACCCTTTTTCCAGAGTGTGATGTCTGCGGCATCAGACTGTTATATAATTAAATATAATCTGAAGTGCTGTAAATATCGAGAAAATAGCGCGGATACAATACTGCTTACTGCGCTAGTATTGTATTATATTGTTACTACCATTTTTTATCGAGGTCGTTATGGGTTTTTAACTTAACTTTTAATTTATTATAGCTGTAACAGGAGGATTTGACTATGAGAAAAAATAATAATACCCTGAAAGCAATAAAATATACACGATTCCGGGGAATGGGTGTGTAAACAAACTTTAAAAAACATCAATTAATCTTTCATGAAAATATTTATTGACGCATGGTGAATTTTGCGCAAAAAAATTGTCAAATATTAATTTTTTCAAGTATACTCAAAGTCAACTAATGTAAAACAAGTAAGGAAAAAACTATTTTATATCACGCAGTAGAATAATGGACGCTTTTACGTTCGCAAGCGGACGTGAAAACGTCCCTATTGCACCTCGTGATATAAAATATCGTACATCACTCGGCGTAAAAACATTTTCTGACTCGTGTGATTGCGAGACTCGCCTACGGCTCGTCCAACAAGTTCACACTCGTCAGAAAATGTTTTTACGTCCTCGTGATGTAATGTACTATTTCTATGCTTATATGAATTGGCACGTATTTGGAAATATTTTTTTCTTAAAGCTGAGATCTTTTTCGATGAAAATATATGTCGAAATTTTTATAAAATTAACTTAGAGGGGTCCAAAAAAATTGATTAAAACATGACATTCAAGAAATTTAAAAAAAAAACAAAAAAAATAGAACATTATATCACGAGGACGTAAAAACATTTTCCGACGAGTGTGAGTTTGCAGGACGAGCCGAAGGCGAGTCCAATATAAATTTTAATTTTCAGAGTCTATTCTCCTAATTTCAATATACAAATATTGAATTTAAGTTAAAATTGTTAATTTCCCAAACGATGTCTATTAAATTTAATAACATTTTTTACAGTGTACGGTCCCAGCAAAAAATTTTCTCCCATTGAAATTTCCGTACTTCGTGATACACTAAAAATCTGAACAAATTTATCAACATTTGGTACGCCGTAAACAACAATTATCAATAATAATATTGCCCAAAAGTTATTTATAAATTTTTTAAACAAATAATTGTTCAACAATTTTTCGGTAAATTATTTTTTTTCTTAAACAAATCGAATGCCTTGATTTTGTGCAACGTGAGTTTTTTCAGAATTTTCTCTCTATTTTGAAATTCTCGTTTTGAAATGTTTAGAATGGCTGTATTCATGTATTTTTTGGCCTAGTGTCTTTGAAAGTTTCCAAAACTGACGATAAGCCTGTATGTAAAAACATATACAAAATTGGCAATTTTTTGTTTGTATTTCAGAATATTTTCATAATATTTCAAAATAGAGAAAAAATTCTGAAAAAATTCATACGCGTTCAGAAAAATTAACGCATTCGATTTGTTTAACAAAAAAAGGACTTACCGAAAAATGGTTGACTAATTATTTATTTAAACAATTTATTAATCACTTTTGGCAATATTATTATTGATAATTGTTGCTTATAGCATGCTAAATGTTACTGAATTTTTAAGATTTTTATTGTATCACGAAGCACGGAAATTTCAATCAGATACAATTTTTGGCTGGGAAGGAATAGGCAATACATCCTTAACATGGGCAAAAAACCTCTGTACAAAATTTTTCTCAATGACAGCCTGATGGGATAAAAATGAATAGTGCAGACGACCGAACAATTAATATGTGGCAATACCCTTAGTAACTTTTTAAAGGGGGAAATAGGTGTAGAGGCATCAAAAAATTCATTTTTTTTTGTCACAAATCGCTTGTAAAACTATTCAAAAATATACCCTAAAAATTTCAAAACAAAATTCCAGTCCGTTCAAAAGTTATAAGCGATTAAGTGAGTGTCCCTCGTTGAAGGGAAAAAATCGTGCTTCATGTTCACACCCCTCTAAAAAATACTTATTTTCAGTTTTTTTGAGGGAAGTGAAGTTCACATAGAAGAGACAAATATAAAAAAAAGTAAATTCTTTGTGCAATTGATTTCAGATGAAAATTGCGACGTCCAGGATGTACACAAACTGCTCAGTCGGATGGCGACTTACAATGTGCGGCAGCTGATATCTACGTTAATTGTCAAGGAAAATTTTTGTAAATTTCAGAATATATTCTTTAATATATGTATAAAATGACCTCACAATATCAATAAATTATATAAATTCTTTGTGTTAAAAAAATTCATGAAAATCACTGTAAAAACGCCGCCCTACACCTATTTCCCCCCTCAATCGATTGGATCGTCTTCGAGAAAAAAAAATAATCAAGCTCGATTTGTTTCGCACTCCCAAGCGCAGCAAGGCGGAGGAAAGGCTTTGAGTTTCCTCTTAAGCACAATTCTCACTGCTGAGAATTTTTCACTCACCGCGTCGCGCCGATCCGTAACTCTTAGTTTCCACACCGCGAAGTGTGTCCTGGAGTGAGCTGATTAAAATTTTGCAACGATCGTCCGCGGCGACCTTGGATTGTTTAATCAGAGATATGGCGGTTACCAATGTCTCTATGGCACTGGCGTATTCACCTGCTGCGGCGTCTGATACAGCGCGTGCTATTGCCGACGATGATACCGTTCGATTGCGGCCCATTATTTCTTCAAATTCTTGTTCCGTCAATGGCGGTGGTCCCTCGGGACGATGATCAGGTCCCGGAGCACCGTACGGTGGCTGTTAAAATGAAAGAAGACATTGAGTAGGGGAGACCAGGGAGTAACAGCGTACAGTTGTAACATAGCGAATATCTCCCAAACTATAGTAGGCACCACCGTGTGCCGCAGGCACATAATGCGTCTTGCAGTGCCTCACATTTGGTTACTAGGCTAGGAGACATCCGCACTAAACAGACTTGACGAGAGAGGTGTATTGGTATTGTCAGGCCCAAAGTAAACTTTTGCGGCTTTCGATAAACATGAATATCTCGATTACTGTGCTACATATAGTCATTATTTTTTTTTCATAAGCTTCCTTGGATATCTTTGTGTCAACTTTCGCGGTTTTTAAAGCCTCCAGCTTGAGAAAATTGATCAAATTATAACTTTGAAGTAGAAAAAACCATCTAGGGACAATTGTAACAATTTTGCCGGGGACGGTTGTAACAGTTTGTCGGCTGTCAGTTGTCATGATAATTTCACATCTAAACATTGAATTAACGTCAAACAGACCTTTTTTTTAGTTTCTGTGCGCAAAAATGCCTCTGTAACGCGTAAGAATCATGCAAAGTGCCTGTGCCGACATGTCAACGTACGAAGAAGCGTATGAAAAGATCAAAAATGGAAAATCTATACAGGCAACCACGGCACGTATCTTTGGGTTATATGTCATGTTTCTTTGACAATTTTGGTGTGTCTGAGACTTTATTCAATTATTTCATGATTTTTATCAATTCGATAGGACTATTTCCATGTGTTAAGTTTTTATCATTGTGACCGTAATATATATCCCTGTGATAATGTTTGATGTTGTAATAATATTATATAAAATTGGTCACAATGAAAGATATAATTTTGTGTTAGAATCTTATGTTACAACAAGCCCCATCGACCGTTACAACTGTCCCCATCGACTGTTACAACTGCCCCGGGGTATGGGACGGTTGTAGACCATTAAATGCTCTATGCAGGGGTATACGTGTGATTTACGTAAGCATTATACTTTGGGCCCAGGAAAAGCCGAAATACAGATTGTTACAACTGTCCCCGATCTCCCCTATTCCGGTATTTGAAATACTTGAAATGAAATTTGATGGAAATTTGACGAAGGTCACAGTCAGAGTTGTAAAAATAGTAATGTAAAAGTAATGCATTGCCCATTACATTAAACAATGTCTATTGGATAAGTTTTCCATTTCAAATTACAAAAGTAACGTGTAATGAATGAATGTTCCATTACGAATAAAAATAGTAATGTGTAATGGACGCGTGTTCCATTACAAATAAACAAAGTAATGTGTAATGTATGCAGGTTCCATTACAAATAATAAAAATAATGTGTAATGGATGCATGTGCCATTACAAATAAAATAAAATAACGTGTAATGAATGAGTGCTCCATTATAAACTACAATTGAAAAAAATGTAATTTGTAGTGGAGAATGTTCCATTACAATTTAGTGTGTTTCTACGACAATTTGGAGCAGGTACTACTTTGCTCAATGGTAAGTCTATTATTTTTTCAATGAAAATAATGTGTGTATCAAGTTTTTGTTAACTTTACCATCGCAGTGGTAAGGGTATGAACAGTGATTTTTTGGAGTAATTTTTACTCCATTCTTGTAAAAATTACAATTCAAGAAAAACTTATAGCTGTCAGTGTATATTAACTCAATATACACTGTTCATATATTTACCACTACGCTAGTAAAGTTAACAAAAACTTGATACAGACAATTTATTTTCATTGAAAAATTAATTGACTTACCTTTGGGCAAAATAGTACCTGCTCCAAATTTGAAAATACACTACAAATTGTGGTCATCCCATCAGATAATAGCGTGAGAAAACATATTTAACTTTAATTCAAACTAAATTATGTATATTTTTTGCAAATTACACGAAAAAAAATATAATAATTTTTGAAATTTTATCCGTGACCGAAACACCTTGTGATTGGTTGCAGTTCTGGTGACGTCACACGCAAGAAAACATGCCTTCCTCGACTGATTGTAGTTCACGTTTTATGTTTTCTGGATGTAATATTCGATCTTTGAGCTATTTACAAAGCAGTTTTCTGATAATTTTTGATAAATTTTATAACTAATGACACAAATATTCGTTTCGAATCTCAAAATGGAGTGAAATTTCGATAACAGCAAAGCGAGCTAATAACAGCAACCTGCCTAAAATAGACGCATTTTTATGGTTGCACTTTTCATTCATAATACACTGCGACCTCGATAATCGTAATCCGTCGAGACCGGCTCTTGCAAGAAGTGGGGTTGCGCATATTGCACAGAACCGTCTCTGCGCCGCTGGTGGCTGACGGCGGCCTGACGCGATTGGCTTGGCGCTTCTCCCACTACGCTGCAATTGCAACGATCGAGGTACCGATTATCGAGGTCGCAGTGTAACGCTGATTACTATGCTGCGGAACTTAAAAATGTAAAAACAGCAGTATAAGTACCACGTAGGAATTATTTATTTAGAAACCTTTGTGTATGATCATTCAAAAGTGTTGTAAAATCTCATATTAGGTTATGTAGATAAATGCTCAGAAAGTTCATGTAAATTCTCTTTGTCAAAGTCATTGGTTTTGTTTGTACATTGTGGCACTACACACCTTTTATCCACCATTAAATCCAATAAATTGGAAGAAAACTGATGAAATTCACTTCAATTGCACGGTTTGATTAAGGTTATTAAAGCTGCATTCGTCTTGGACGCTTTGAGCGCTGTGAGCGCAATATCCTGTAACAATTTATATGTCAATGTATATCTATACATACGTGCTGAAAGCGTCCAAGCGAATGCAGTCTAACTTGTTTACTTGCGTGTGCCGTCACACGTGTCATATGATCAGCGCCATTACAGCTGAAAAAGCGTTTTTGGCGCGGTTTTGAAAATTTAAACTTTAACATCGATTTTTATTAATAATACAGTAGATCTCCCGGATATATCAATGTAGCCTGCTTATTATGTGATAAAGAATAGTTTAAAATGATTTTCTAAAATTAGTCAAATAGCCTATCGCCGTATAAACACACTAATGCACACGGACAATCGCACACACACAATTATTTTTGTGTGGCGTGACTCTTTATTTGTAATTTTTTTTTTGTAATGGCGCATGCATCCATAACACATTACTTTTTTATTTGTAATGGAACACACATTCATTACACATTACACTGCGACCTCGATAATCGGTACCTCGATCGTTGCAATTGCAGCGTAGTGGGAGAAGCGCCAAGCCAATCGCGTCAGGCCGTCGTCAGCCATTAGCGGCGCAGAGACGGTTCTGTGCAATGTGCGCAACCCCACTTCTTGCAAGGGCCGGTCCCGACGGATTCCGATTATCGAGGTCGCAGTGTACTTTTGTATTTTGTAATGGTACACTTGTCCATTTCACATTATGCAGTGTAATGGGTAATGAATACAGCAATGCATTATTTACAACTCTGGTTACAGTATCCGCAGAATTTTCGAATAATTTATTGAATTTCAATAAGCTCACCTGAGCTGATGGTGGGCCATAACCGTGGGGCGGTGCATGAGGTGGTCCGTGAGGAGGTCCATGAGGCTGCCCATGAGGAGGCCCGTGAGGTGGACCGTGCGGTGGACCATGAGGAGGCCCAGGTGGACCTGGTGGGCCACCCGGATGTTGACCAGGATGTTGATGAGGCGGACCTTGCGGGAAGAAGGCCGGATTAACGTGCGGTGCAGGACCTCCGGGAGGTCCTTGCGGTGGACCCTGAGGTGGTCCACCGTGACCTGGTGGAGGGCCGCCAGGACCTGGCAACATACCTGAACGGATATTCACGTACTCTCTACCATATTCGGTAGATCGTGCTCCGAAAAAAACTAATCACGCGATGCGCGTCTTTTTACTTTTGCAAATTCAACGACTACTTTGTTACCTCAAGTTACGGGAAAAAAAGTTCGATTGATCGATTGTAAAGGAAAAAAAAATAATAACTTCTCTCTCTATTTAAAAAACGATTTAAAATTCTCCTCAAACGATTCTCGCTGAATTCAATGTCAACCATCCTCGCGACCTGTTCGCGTCCAGAATTGGAGCGCAACAGACTTAGAATTGCGTTAGTTAACAAAGATTTCTCTACAAGGAAGCAAAAGAGAAAAAAAAAATCGAAAATTCCACAACGCTTCCTCATAATTTTGACGCATTATAACAGATTCTCCTCTGTGAGCAAGATCCTTCCCCAGTTCGGCTTCCTCATACAGGAAGCTTCAAAATGCGAGAAAATGAAGAGGTTGCGATGTGCGAATTTCGAATTTGCACTTTTTTGTTTGTTTAATATCTCTGTATTACCGGCGTAAAAAACTGCTCGTTGTCAGCGAATGCTTGCAAAAATTATAACGAACGAAAAGGGGACGCGGTGCTAGCTTTGGGTTCAAAGTTTCGGGCAGACAAATTTTTTCTACGAAAACAAAGCTTCCTCTATCTGAAGGCAAAATCATAAGGGACGCGAAGGGGAAAAATAAGGGGTGAAATTTTTTTGAGTAGGAATCGTTTCTCACCACCCATTGAGCCAGGAGGAGGTCCTCTCTGTGGCGGACCTTGTCCTGGTCCTTGCGGACCTTGCATATGCTGATGCTGCGGGAATGGTGGTCCCTGAGGTCCATGATGCATTCCTTAGACGAGGAAAAAAAACGATATTTAACAACCGAAAATCAAGAATGTTTGAGAGGATTTAAAAAAAGCTTAGTCGTCAATTCGAATGGAATGCGTGTAGAGGTATAGGTAAAAAATTTCAAGGTCGGCTTAATAGTTTCAGAATATCTACTCTTCTGAAGTCACCGGAGAGTCCTCCTACATAATTTATATGTAGGATTAATTAATTATTTCGTGACGAATCTCAATGTACATCAAAAATGACATACCCGGTGGTCGATTCCAATCAGGACGCGGCGGAGCACCTCTAGGATCACCTGGTGGTCCTCCCGGATGTCCGGGTGGTCCACGAGGTGGTCCCTGACCCGGTGGCCCAGGAGGTCCTCCGTGGAATTGCTGTAACATAGAAATGGACTCGCGTCGTCAACAACTTGTACCAATTTTGTGTCTTCATCATATTTCTTCTTATTCCTTATGGTTAGCATTTTCCAGCGATCAAGCCACTTATTTAAGAGAACCCGCAACATTTTTAAAAACTTTGTCGCTAAACTTGACGTAATTGCTGTGGATTATTCCAATTTCCAATTTTCAAATGCAGCAATATACAGTAAGTACCAGCGAAAAGTTTCCGGACAAAACTTCAAAAAAGGTCTGGAACGTTTTTTTATGCCATTTCGCCGGAAATCAACGTAGACACCAGGCGGCATTTTAAAGGGGAAGAATTCGGCTTCATTTCCTGATTTTTCAAATTATTTTTACAAATTGTTTTTAGATTTGGACTCTATTTTAAAAACAGCTATTTTTCGCCTTTTTCCTCGCTCTTTAGGTACAACCATCTTCTAGAAGAATTTTTTTAAATCCATTTTTACGATTGGATTCATAAAGGTGAAAGTTTGAGCTTCAGTTTCCTTTTTTTTTTTAACTTTAGCGATTTCTCTTTCCAAAGTTATTCTGTTTTTTTGTGAAAAAGAGGAAATTTGAAAATTCCCGTATAACATGAAAACAAAGAGGATTCATGAAAAACTTCAAGACAGCAAAAAGTTGCGTCTGTTTTTGTTGAGTTCGGAGGAATTTTCTCAGATTTTTTTTCCAAAATTTTGTTTTCTCATGTTGAGGCTGGAAAAGAAAATTATGGATAAAAATTTGAAAAAAAAATTCCAATGTGTTGAAAATGATAAAACAAAGTATTTTCCCCTCTTGAAATTTTATCAATAATCCCATAGTTCTCGAGTTATGGTAATTGAATGATCTAATCTCCGATCCAGAAAAAAAGAAAAAAAAAATTTGCGAAAAAAATCTGAAAAAATTCCTCTGCACTCAACAAAAACAGACGCAACTTTTGCTATCTTCCAGTTTTCCATGAATCCTCTTCGTTTTCATGTTATACGGGATTTTTCAAATTTCCCCTTTTTTCACAAAAACAGAATAACAGAAAAACAGAATAACAGAAAAAAAAATCGCTGAAAGTTAAAAAAAAAATGAAATTGAACCTCAAACTTTCCTCTTCCCGAATCCAATCGTAAAAATGTATTTAAAAAAATCCTCTAGAAGATAGGTGCACTTGAAGAGAGGGGAAAAAGGCGAAAAACATTTGTTTTCAAAATAGAGTCCAAATCTAGAAACAAGTTGTAAAAATAATTTTAAAAATCAAGAAATGAAGCCAAATTCTTCCCCTTTAAAATGCCGCTTGTTAAATTAGTCTACGTTGACTTCCGGCGAAATGGCATAAAAAAACGTTCCAGACCTTTTTTGAAGTTTTGTCCGGAAACTTTTCGCCGGTAGTGTATGTTTCTCAGCCACGAAGTCGTGGTTTTTTTAATGAAAATTCTCTACAAAACCATAAATTTCTTCCTTAATTGAATTCAAACCGTTAATGTTAATGCGAGTGACTAATGATACCAGTGATAAATTAATAATGATTAAGAATGACTTTCATACAAGTAAGATACAGGGATAAACGACGTGGTTGTTTTTGAAAAAACTGCTTGAGTAATGGAGAATGCTTTAGTCTGAGCTAAGACGTGTCTGCTTGCTATTGCAGAAAAAAAGAAAATGCGAATTTAAATTTGCACAATTTTTTGAGAAAATTAAAATGAATGTAAACAAGTTTTTAGAAATAATAAATCTGAAGAGGATCCGAACAAGGATCGAAACGTTATACAAAAAAAAAATTGTCCATTGTCATTTGGACCCACTGGCCGAATCGCAGCCGATAATCCCTTCACTATTTTTGAGAAAACGTTTGTTTTTTTTTACCATTCGATCACGCGGCATACCCCCGGGTGGTCTGTGTTGGCCAGGTCCCGGTCCCGGTGGTCCTTGCTGAGGGGGGCCTCCAGGTCCATTGGGCCCTCTAGGTGGTCCTGGAGGACCATTCGGTCGTGGACCATTCCAATGACTTTGCTGATAACCTGGTGGTCCCGGTGGTCCCTGATTCGGATGTCCACTCAGAGAATGATGCGGAACAGGGCCTCCAGGTCCCATGGGAGGTCCGTGCATGCGTGGAGGTCCTTGCTGGCCCGGTCCACCTGGTCCCTGTGGTCCTCCCATACCCGGTGGTGGCATTCTCTGAGGTCGCGGACCCTGTGGAGGGCCCATCATCATTCTCGGACCGCCGTGATTTTGTTGCGAATGTTGCATATGCTGATTAACAGATATGTGTAAGCCACGCTCGTGCGAGGACGGCGGCTGATGCTGATGCGGATTGTGAGGACGTTGACTCTGGCTTTGCTGGGGTGCAGGCGCTGGTCGCGTCTTGCACTGCGACTCGAACTGTAAAAAAAAAATTTCGTTATTTTCCACACTAAAATATTGTCTCTAAGAACAAGAGATTAATTACACCGGCGAACAAAATCAAAAAAATGGTCTGTACTTTTGAGCAGACCCATCTATCTCTATGTATTTTGATGCGGTGAACCCGAATCCAAAGTCAGTTTTGCTCGTACACTCGCAAAAATTTGATTAAAATGCGAAAAACCGCTAAAAATGCCTAAAAATTGTCGAAAATCGCACTTATGAGTATGAAATTTTTTTTCTTGAACTAGATCAAGTATGTTTCTTATTTACTTTGATGCGCTGAATCCGATTGCCGAGTTTGTTAATCTTGATCATCCATACAGTGCCGTCCAAAAGTTTGGAAACACTTGGCCCGATTCCGCGCCGCATAAAAAGTTTGACTGCTCTTTAAAAATTTTTTTATTCTATTTTAAATTCGTTACGTCCTTTGAAGCATGGTCGTTTTTTTGTTCATTTTTGGCGTTGAAATTTTGGCGTACGACCCATGACATTTTTAAAAAACTGTCTTTAGCATGAAAAACTTGTGGAGGGGAGTATAAGCTTCAATTTTGTTTTTTAAAAAGTTTCGTACCATTTTTTTTTGCAAAAATATTCAAATTTTTGTAAAAAACGATCATATTTATAAAATGAAGCGTAACTCTAAAACTACCGGGTTTTTGTGAAATCACTAAGAGGGTAAAAAGTTGCATACAATTATTCTGGATTCAATGAAATTATTTCAGAATTTTTTACCAACATTTTTTTTCAAATTTTTTTAATCTGAAACAATCGGGTCTCTTACCTCATCTACACGCGTTTTTCGATAAAAAAAACCATGTAAATGACTTTTTTCGAAGAAAAAGTCGTGTAGATGAGGTAGGAGACTCCATGTTGAAGATTTTTAAAAATCTCGTTGACAGGGAAAAATCCCAAAAAAAAATGATGAGAAAAAATTCTGAACAAATTTCATTAAATCCAAAACAACTGTATGTAACTTTTTACACTCTTAATGATTTCACAAAAACTCAGTAGTTTTGGAGTTACGCTTCATTTTATAAATATGGTTGTTTTTTGCGAAAAAAAGTTGGACGAAACTTTTTAACAAACGAAATTGAAACTTACACTCCCCTCCACAAGTTTTTCATGTGAAAAAGACCTCAAAAAAATTTTCATGGGTCGTACGAAAAAAAAAACCAAAAAAAACAACCATATGCTTCAAACGACGTACCGAATTTCAAAAAAATCGAAACATTTTTCTGGATAAAGCAAAATGAAGCTGAATATGTCCTAGTTGAATCGCCGCTCGTTAAACTGAAATATCTTTATTTTTAAAGTGATGTGAAACGTTCCCCCACTCTTCTACCCCCACTCCGTCTTACCGCAGTCGGTAAATCATCAGTAAATTCAATTTTTTTTATGGGTGCATTGTCTTTTCGAAAAAACGCAAAATCTTAGGAAGTGGGAATCCCAATTACGCATCTACTAAGATGTGTTGTTTGCCGAAAAAACCAAAACACCCTAGAAAAAACAGGTACCCGCTATTTACAAAACGGCGGGAACCTGTTTTTACTAGGGTGTTTTGGTTTTTTCGGCAAACAACACATCTTAGTAGATGCGTAATTGGGATTCCCACTTCCTAAGATTTTACGTTTTTTCGAAAAGTCAATGCATTTATGAAAAAAATTGAATTTACTGATGATTTACCGACTGCGGTATGACGGAGTGGGGGTAAAGGAGTGGGGGAACCTTTCACATCACCTTAAATTGTTGGACGGCAGTGAATGCATGGTCAAGATTAACAGACTCGGCAATCGGATTCAGCGCATCAAAATACATAATAAACATACTTGATCTAGTTCAATAAAAAAAATTTGATACTCATAACTGCGATTTTTCGCAATTAATAGCCACTTTTAGCAGATTTTCGCAATCACTCAAAATTTTGAGGGTGTATGAGCCAAACGAACTCCGGATTCGGATTCAGCGCATGGGTGGTCTGGTCAAAAGTACAGACCACTTTTTTGATTTTGTGTGCCGGTGTTATCAGAGTTAAATTGTAAACGTCAAGTTTAGAACGTTCAGCTGAATGAAAAAATGACAAATTTATTCTTGAAACGAAAAATTGAAGGACTCTATTAATATTTGTCAATTAATTTTGAATAGCGACGACATTATTCGAAAAATTGTGTACGAAATATTGGTGAGGGTCTATTAATTTGCCGTTAAAAATAACATTTGTGAATTTTTTGTTCAATTTTTATTTTATTAAAACAATTCTTAGTCGTTTTCGTAAAATGCAAATAGTTTTGATGTTCAATTTTTAAAGTGGTTGTAGGATTTCTTGTTTTAGTTGCGGCGCATATTATTTGAAAATCAAAAAGATCGAAAAAAAACGAGCAACCTCCTTTTTTTTGGCAATTTACCTGATTCAAGGCTTGTTTGGTGGGAAACGTGACGACTGGATTTTGTCCATGAAGATCCTTTTTGGGAAGTCTTTCCATGCACATCCTCATGCTTTGCTCCGAACCTAAGGAAACGACGCAAAAACCCTTGGACTGTCCGTTAGCGCGATTCTCGAAGAACTTCACCTCCACAAAGTCGGAAACACCTATACTTTGAACGGCATCTGTAATGTCCTGATCGCTCGTCCACTGTCGAGAAATACAATATTTTGGTATGCTCGAGATTTGCTTGACCGAAAAGAAACAAGGTAAATTAGAAAAAAAAACATACCCAAGTGAGGTTGCCGATATACAACTGATGGCGCCTTCCAATCTGATTAGGCTGAATATTATTGCCCAATTGATGGTACGGCGCATTTCCGTTGGTCTCTTCGTTACCAGAAGTGCCATCGCCATCGGCTGATCCACTATTGCCGCCAGAATTACCGCCATTTCCTCCCGAAGGTGCGGATATCACATCATCGTACAAATCGACTCCATCACCGGCAAATTCGTCCTTGTTAAAAAAAAATTGGGTGATGATTCAACAAATTCAATGACTATCATGTTTGCAGGCAACGGAACGATGGTAAATGCATCGTTGGAATGCAACGAAAATAAATTTATTCAATTCATTTTTAGTGATTTTTACGTTTAGCTTGTGCATTTATAATTTGAAGACCTTAATAAAGACCATAAAATACATTTCAACGATTTTTCACTTGAAAAATTTCTCAGGAAGAATTAATTTCATTAATAAATAAATAATTTCCGTTGCATTGCAACGATGCTGACCAGAAATATGATACTGAAGTTTGCATCGTTGCAATGCAGCGACAATTATTTGCTTATAAATTAAATTAAATTTTCCTAAGAAATTTTTCAATTGAAAAGTCGTTGAAATGTATTTTAAGGTCTTTATTAAGATCTTCAAATTATAAATGCACAAAGCAAACGTAAAAATCACTAAAAATGAATTTAAAAAATTTATTTTTATTGCATTGCAAATAGATGCAAACTTTACCATAGTCCAGAAATGCCTGCAAATCTTTGAAAGAATCTTGAAAAGAAACTAAGAATCTTGGAAAGAATCTTTGAAAGAATCACAAATAGGATCCGGCGCAAGATTCTTTCAAAGAATCTTAGAATCTTGGAAAGAATCTTTCAAAGATTTACAGGTATTTCTGGTCAGCACTGGACAATGCTGGTCGCTCCTACATTTTTCTTTGCCCTTATGATTCATCTTTCTGAAGATAAAATTTTGAAGAAAATAAGAGGTAAAACCTTATTCGCGATTGTTACTAAGAATTTGGAATCTTGGTGCTCAAGAACAGCATGAATGGTATTGAACATTGAAAATAAAACTATTTTTGCTGCATCTAATGTTCCTACATTGTAAACTTCATTATTTGCCTTTGACATTCAGCTAAATCCTTTTCCTCTTATCTTTCCGAGCTTGAGAGTTCGACAGAGATAGCTCTATGGCGATCGTGCAAGAGCAAGAGAGAAGGTCTTTAGCCTCCTCTTAAGAGGAGGCTAAATACCGACATTTTTCGTGCGAGTGCGAGAGAGAAAGGATGATAGGGGTCGTGTGAGAGCGAGAGAGAGGGTCTTTAGCCTGCCCTTAAGGGGAGTGTAAAGGTCAACATAACCTCAAAATTTTTTTAACACATTTTTATCGGAGATGGCTTGATGGAATAAAAAAAGAAGAGTGGGGTCGCCTGCGTAATTGATGTGTACACGTGGCCCCGCTGTTCTTTTTTTATTCCATCGAGTCATCTCCGAGAAAAATGTCTTAAAACTTTTAGCTCTATCTCTCTCGCACTCGTGGGAGCGCGAAGGCGGGGGAGGGAGGGTCACCCTCCCCTTAAGGTAAGAGCCTTTCTTGTGCGGTAAAATAGAACCTAACTTAATTAACAAATTTTTAAGGTCTTCATAGTAATTTTGTCTGCATTACGCAGTGATATTTTATCAAAAACAGTTCGGTTTTAACGCAAGAGCTTCAACCTTCCGTGGATCAAGTAAATTTCTCCGGCACTCCGGACATATCTGTCCCGCAGCTTATTTCTCACGTATTTGGAGAGAAAAAAATCAGAAAAAATTCAGGAATACTCTTTACTGATTTTACTTGTAATAGTTTTTATGGCTGTTGCATTATTCATTTTTCCGGGAATCCGGGAGATATTCAAGGGGAAAATTTCTCTTGGGACAAATATGACCCGCGGAGGGTTTAGCTATAAACTTGATACCTGAAACTCAAAAACGAAAAACAAGTAACGAATGTTTGCGAAGGTATCCTTACACGATTATAATTCTACGATTAAAAAATGGATCGCTATTTGGACCGATAAATCAGGTTTTAAGAGCCATTATGCCAATTACAAAAAAACGTTCCATTCTCTCGATTATCAAAAAGTTTTAAGATTTACAGGGGCAACTGATAAAAAACCTTCAATAACACGAGATTATCGTAATTTGCGAGAATCGAGACTACAGTGGAGACTGAATTTGAACATTATATACGGACTTTACATACGAGCAAGCGACCAGCACCATTTTGATTTTGTCAGCGCGCACCGCGTTTTCTTTTTGCTCCAAAAACCTGCGACTCTGCGCCAATAACTAGAATCGACTGTGCAGCATTGTTCGCGACTATGGCGGAGCTCATAGACGCGCAAATATTTCTTGATTGTCGAATGGATTTGTGTTTCAAGAGAAGAAAAACAAAAATTCACGAACGCGCTGTTCGCTTGCCGCGGCGCCGACCGATCGTTATCGCGACTCCACCAACATGACGCCGACAGGTTCAACGAACGAGCCCCGAAAAATTTGTTTACACATAAAGGGTGTCCCAGGACAAAAAGGTAAAGCGTAAAACCATCGACATCGCCGTTAACGGAATACGCGCGAGACTTTGATCAACGTGATGTAAAGCTTTTATTCGTATTACCTGCGCAAAATCTTGCTCGAGATCATCGGCGTACAAATCAATGTCACCATCCGCCATTTTACGCACACCGACGCTCACTGCCAAATATATTCGATACTCCGAATTCGACGGAAGCGCCAAGCCGAACCGTGGCTTATAGATGCGCGCAAGATACGCTACGCTTGTTTCGTTATTGTGATGACTCTCGGAAGTGAACAGTAGCGCCGCAAGCGGCACGTTGATGTACTACTTGGCCCTCGTTGTTCTCCCGCGCAAATTCGAAGAGCGGATAAGCATGTGAAATCTGCCCCCAGAGATTTGTAAATATATATATCAATTGAAGATATAGAATTAAATACAGTGTTTTATGTGAAGAAAAACGGTTGACTGGTAGATGCAGAAACACGAAGGATAAAAGGTATAATAAGTTTATTATAAAGAAACAAGAATAATTCTTCGATATTACAAGGTACGTCTTAACGTCTTCACGCTTCGTTATCTGATTGACAAAAAAACAGTTTTCTGAAAATTCCAGTTTTTTAACCCAAAAAGTGACGACGTTATTTAAAAAAACGTGTTTTCCAGTATTTATTTTATTGCAACTATTCGTCTGAATATTTTTTAACACAAATTTTTTTGCTAAGAATTACCGATAAGAGACGTTGAAAAGTAATTTTGTTATAAGTTTTTGATCATTACTTTAAAAAAAAAAGTTTTTGTCGCTATATTTATAGTATATTACGATACTAGTGCGATGAAACTTTTTCTGACGAGTGTGAGTTTGCAGCATGAGCCGAAGGCGAATATTGCAATTACACGAGATGAGAAAAAGTTTCTCGCACTAGTATCGTACGAAATTTTATTGTACGAGTGCGCAAAGTGCCAGTTTGAGCACGCGCAGCGTGCGCAAAGTGGTACTTTGCGCACGGAGTGCAATAAAATATGTTCCTTTCGGGTGTTAATCACAAATTTTTCTCAGAAAACTCCTTTCTTGCTCTTCTTTATACACTAAACATTTTAACTTGCTCCATTTGGTGCATCAAAAAAAAATCGATTTTTTTCCACATTTTCTTCGAATATTATTTACTATTTACTGGTAAAATATATATATTTTCATTTCAAAATATACAGAAAATGTAATATTATTTCTCATACTATTGGCGATAATTATTCAGTAATGTAATAAAAACAATTTCTAATTTTATAATTCATGTTATAATATTAATATTGTTCAACAAAAGTTTTTATCAATTATTTATATTGAAGAAAATAATTTCATATAAAGATATCAATTTTTCTTTAATACAAGTACGCTTACCGTTAGCACAATCACGACAATATCGTTTAATGCCAGAGATTTTATTCGTACCTAGTTGATAATCATTGAACCAACGGTATGTTTTTGCACTAATGTGCCGAGATTTTACTTGTAGTTTTATAATATTTAGTGTGATTTTTACATACTGAAGAGTGAAGACGGTACTATTACACTGATTGTGCTAGACAGGCGCACTGTTGGATGTTGCTCTAACATTGCAACGATTTCATTCTCACGCACGATAATACATAATAAAATGTGCCAAGATATTAAGTCGTTTATTTACAGATGAAAGAGTCAATGCTGTAATGGATGAAAATAGTGACAAAGATTGGACTCATCTTGACAAAGATTGCTTATAGTTATAGTGTAATTAGGTAATTTTATTTCATTACTTGTATTAAAGAAAAATTGATATCTCTGTATGAAATTATTTTATTTAATATAAATAATTGATGAGAATTTTTGTTGAGCAATATTATTATGATGACATAATTTATAAAATTAAGAATTTTTTTTTAATTATATTACTGAATAATTATCCCTAATAGTATGGAGAAATAATATAAGATTTTTTATATATTTTGAAATGAAAAAAAAACATATTTTACAAGTAAATAGTAAATAATATTCGAAGAAAATGTGAACAAAAATCGATTTTATTATTTTTTGACTATGTTGCACCAAATGGATCGAGTTGAAAATTTTACTGTATTAAAAAGAGTAAGAAAGGAGTTTGCTGTGAGGAATTCGTGATTGACACCTGAAAGGAACATATTTGAATATAGCGACAAAAACTTTTTATTTTATTTTTTAAATGTAATGATTAAAAACTTATTAAAAAAATTACTTTCCAACGTCTCTTATCGGTGATTCTTAGAAAAAATAATTTCGTACAAAAATATTCAGTAGAATAGTTACAATAAAATAAATACTGAAAAACACGCTTTTTTGAATTACGTTGTTACTTTTTGGGTTAAAAAATTGAAATTTTCAGGAAACTGTTTTTTTTTCAATTAGAAATCGATTAGCCATGTGGAATTTTCAAAATCGCTGGGGGCAGATTTCACATGCTTATCTGGTTATACCTTTTGGTTGTGAATTCTCGACGTACATATAGAATATTTGAAAAACAAAGCCAAGGAAAGGATCGGGATCTTGAAATAACAAATACACCAAGGATTCTCCCATTAAGTTTTCAACTTTATTTCTTTACGCTAATAACTAAGCCATTAGTTGCAGTTAAAATCCTCGTTGATTTTACATTGAAGACAAAAATACGATCTAATATTTACAAATGAGGTGTGTAACGTAAGCTTTTATTATTATTTATGTTTTTTTTTTCATGTATATATATATTTATATTTATATATATAATAAAATTCTGCGATAAATTAGACATTGGTATTCGTTATAACGGGACACAAAACAGACTTTAATTCCTCATTGTGATTGAAACTGCCCTCACGATGATGAGATTTATGCTAGTTGAAATCTTAATAATGATTTTTGTTTTTATTGGTACGTGTATACAATGCCATATAACTGGAGTTACGTATGAAATCTATCCTGCAAAAAAATATGTCTTCATATTTTTTTCTTTCTTCTTTTTTTTTCATTTTTTCTTAAATTTTTGTGTTTTTTTCCATCATTTCATTGTCCCTCCGTTCGTAATTATTCTCCTTGTGTCCAAATTATAACGAATATAAAAGTTCCGTATTTACGCAATAATGGTGAAAATAATAACAAACTTATTACACATTTTTTTGTTTCTTTAATTTAAATTTACCAGTTAATTGTTCTCTTGGGAAAAGAGCACTAGAACACTTACTAGTCAGTTGAATTATTAATTGTTCTATTTACAGATGAATATTGCCTATCTTCTAATAGCGATGAAACGCAATATGTGGCTATCTATCGGCGTAGATAATTTAAAAAAAAAATCATCGTCATGTCACACACACACATATATTGTTCGAAATAAAACGATAGGTCATGTCGGCTGAATGTGTTGTTTTATCGCTCGTAAAAAAAAGATGGACATTAACTTAAGTAAAATCAATAATACTTATGCACAATTATCTAAAGAAATATATTCGCTCAATTGGATCTATTATTTATTACCATATAGTCCCCCTCCCCCCTTCGTTCATTAATTTATCTTCAGCATGGACAAAATTTTTCTTCATTTATTTTACTTCAATTATTTTTTTATTTTCCTTTCGTTTCTCGGATTCTTCTCTTTAAGTTATGCCTCGAGTAATTAGTTATGTTTAATTTCAAGATACATATATATATGTATATGTGGCATTCCACGGTATTTCGATCAAAATCTTACCTTGATGATTTCGATTTTCTTCTAAATTTTTTATATAAATAAGGACATTGAAAAAAAAATTCCCAAATTATTTCTGAATTTTTCGGTCACGCGTTTTTGGGATTTTTTTGTTTTTTTTTGAAAAAAAAACGGGACAACTTTGTAAACTTTGTTCCAAAATGGAGATTTTAATATTCTATGAGTAAAATTCAAAAAATTGAATGAAAAAAAATGTACTCAAAGAGTATTGAAATCTCCATTTTGGAACCAAGCCCAAAAATTTTGTTATATTTTATTAGATTATTCTGAATTTTTTCAGATTTTACAAAAGGGTTACTTTAAAAAAAAAAAAACAAAACAAAGAACGCGTGACCAAAAAATTCTGAAAAAATTTAGGAATTTTTTCTTTAATGTGTTCTTTTATATAAAAAATTAAGAGAAAAATCAAAATCATCAAACCAAGATTTTGTCGTGTCATTCCACGACATTCCGATCAAAATCTTGCCTTGATGATTTCGATTTTTCTCTAAATTTTTTATATAAAAAAACACATTGAAGTACATTTTTCTAAATTATTTCAGAATTTTTTGGTCACGCGTTCTTTGGATTTTTTTTTTTTTAAGGGACCTCTTTGTAAAATCTGAAAAAATTCAGAATAATCTAATAAAATATAACAAAATTTTTTAGCTTTTTCCAAAATAGAGATTTTAATACTCTATGAGTTACATTTTTTTTTTTTTTTAAATTTGACTCGTCGAGTATTGAAATCTCCGTTATGGAACAAAGCCCAAAAAATTTGTTATATTTTATTAGATTTTTCTGAATTTTTTCAGATTTTACAAAGTTGTCCCGTTTTTTTTTTGAAAAAAAAAATTAAATCCAAAAAACGCGTGATTGAAAAATTTTGAAAAAATTTGGGAATTTTTTTTCAATGTCCTTATTTATATAAAAAATTTAGAGGAAAATCGAAATCAACGAGGTAAGATTTTGATCGAAATACCGTGGAATGCCACATATATAAATATATACATATATATGTCTTTTTTTTTTATTATGTCGCTACACATATGCGTTTATTTATTTTACCTAGATTTACTTTGAATGCGATAAAAAAAAAACATTGTCAAGTAGTGAAAAGAACAAAAAAAACGAAAATTACACGATGAGGGGAATAAGGAATGAAGAAAATTATTTTTTTTTAAATCAGCCCCTTTATACAAGAAAGACACAGACGATTGGGGAGAAAAAATTGAAAAAGAGAAAGAAAAAAAATGCAATAACGATTCGCGTTTGGCTGCTGGTAGGAAGCTCTCGTTTTTCGTCGACGAATTTGATAATTTCAAAACAAGGATTCGTTGAACTGTCCAGGTGATATAATCCGTGTAAATATCAATTTTTCTTTCTTCTTATTCCTCTTTTCATTGTGATACTTATTATTGATCCAAAATATAAGTATACGGGAGAGGGTACAAAATCCATGTCGAAAGTTTACAAAGATTCGATACATGTTCTCACTTATCGACTCTGCGATTTAGTCGACTTTTTTTCAGACTGAATTTTTCCCATATCCGTTTTTTTCTTTCCCCTTATTCGTGAATATTGATACACGCATAGATCAATCGAATAATGGGACGAATTTTTTTTTTGAATTACTTCCTTTTTTTTAACCTCCAATTCGTGCCATATCCTACAGGACGGTCAGTCGCAAAACTTTATTTAATTACACTTGCACATGAACATTATACATCATTTAGTCGCATTTTATTTTCTTAACAAATCATAAAGAACAGCACGAATGAAAATATTTGAAAAATAACATTCACTAGAATATTGAATGTAAATTTTTATATATCTATTTTCATCCAGTTATTGGCGGATCTGCAATGTTTTTTAAGATTTTTTATTATTTATTTTTTTGGCGATAGTATGAAAATCTTTCCGAATACACTGCGACCTCGATAATCGGAATCCGTCGGGACCGGCTCTTGCAAGAAGTGGGGTTGCGCACATTGCACAGAACCGTCTCTGCGCTGCTGGTGGCTGACGGCGGCCTGACGCGATTGGCTTGGCGCTTCTCCCACTACGCTGCAATTGCAACGATCGAGGTACCGATTATCGAGGTTGCAGTGCATCGACGAAATATCGATGAGATTTGTCAGTGAGATTGAAATATTCCTTTCAATGATGAACAAGCGGCGATGGCTCTCTAAAAAATGAATTCGTTGTAAATGTTAACAACAGTGAACCGTTTTTTTTTCATCTTTTTCCTCAAGTTCATTTATTTCTTATGGTTTTTTTTGCCCTTTTAAATATGAAAATTACTTTTATTTTGAGGTTTTTTCGAGTGGAGACCGTTCACAGGCTCGAGAAGAAAATCGATTGATTTTCTTGTCTAAAAAATTTTCATCGTTTTTACATTTCTTCCCAACGTTATTTTTTTTTCTCTGCAAATCGAATATCGGGAGATAAAATTTATTTGAAATTCCGCTTAGAATTATCGTCCATTGAAAAATATTATTTTCTCACTCTGTCCATTAAGACCGGGGAATATTGCAGAGACTATTCGAATAAGGGATTTTCATGATTTTTTCTTTCAAAAAATTAACAAGCAAATGAAATTTGGATTTAACAAATCGAAGGTACTTTTCGAGCATGTCGGAAAAGAAATTAAATAAAATCATGGGGACAGCTCTGCAGAGCCAAAATCCAAATGTAAAATTATTATTTTTTCAAATATGCGCGAAAAGGACATTCAATTAATTGAAATCGCTGTTTCTTTACAGGTCTCATTTTCTAAAAAAAAAAAAGTTCACTAAAAGCCCTTATCTTTCAGGTTCTCACGGTATTCCATCCATCCATTAATTTTCCATCTTTAAGAAATCTCTCATGGAACCGGTCTTTAATTGATTTTCTTTTTTCAATTCTCAGAGAGCAAGCGGAAACGACTTTCCTTTACCAAAAAGTATACAATGCACGGAATTTATCATCGTAGAACAAAAATAATATATATATATATAATATATATTTATGTTATGTATATATATTTTTCGTTTAAAAACATTTCTGGACCGCATACACTCCAGACTAAAATTTTTTTTTTTTACTACCGGTTACCGATCGCAGGCTACAGTCACATAGAGATCATCGCACTATACTAGTTTAATATTCCAGCGCGATAAAAATATTTCAATGTACGATCAATTTTGTATCGGGGCGGGGTCGAAGAGTCGACTAACCAATATTTCGAACGGCCGAAGTCCCGAATTTTACGATTACGAGCGTTAGAATAACGAAGCGCCGAAATGCCGATCGCCAGAAAAGAGAAAGTCGAGAGAGCCGCCCCATGCGTAAGAGAGAGAGGAGGCGCATCTCTCTCTCTCTTACGCATGGGGCGGCTCTCTCCGCTGTCGCTTTTCTGGCGTTCGGGATTTCGGCGCTTCGTTATTCGAACGCTCGTAATCGTGAAATTCGGGATTTAGGCCGTTCGAAATATTGGTTAGTCGACTCTTCGACCCCGCCCCTTTGTATCTTGTTCTTTCTTTCAATTTCTCACTTGTGTACGGAGTAAATGATGAGAAATGAAACGCGCGATATGAAAATTTCATTGGGTTGTACAATTGCAAAAAAAAGGGGGGAGGGCTGACGTGGTTAATAAAAGACGAGACAAAAAATTTTGGCGGTCCGAAAATTCAATTCTCAGCCTATTTTAGAAAAAAAATATTTGAGCCTCTCTCGTTAATTCGTGAGTGATAAAATATCTTCAAGATATTTTTCATACAAGCGATTCGTCTTGTCGCGAGAAATCTCGATACGAGAGATACATAAAAGAGAGAAGAAAAAAAAGAATTGTATTTGTAAATGATCAACGATGACATTTTTTTTTCTAATCAAGTCATTCGTTTTGACGGGTGTTTTTTTTGTTTTTTCTTTCTTTATAGTTTCCATCGATTAACCAAACTTCTCTTCGCACAACCTCGCAAGTTTTCGATTAAAAATATATTTCTCAATGAAAAAAAAAAAACAAAAAAACAAACAAACAACAAGATTGATCGTGCTCGGCAGATTAACTTTGACTTTGGGACTCCGCCTGTACTCTGGGTCGTTAAAGTCCTGCGAATTTTTTTTCTAAGAAAAAAACACCCAAAAAATTGGAAAAAATTCTGAATTGATTTTATAACATTTTTTTCCATGATCCAATTATATATTTAACCATTTATGGTAAACAATTTTTTTTTTCAATTTTTCTAATTCCAGAGATATTCGATTTGAAAATTTGGCTTGTGCCTTAAAAGACCCAGTGCACAGACGGAGAGTTAATTTTTTTCTTCTTCTATTTTTCTTGCTCGGTGCAAATCGAATCGGTCGAGAGGACAAACTCTTGTGGACATTGTACGATTGAAAATTCATTCATGAAAAAATGATTGGGGCAATGAAAATTGATATTCAGAGAGACACATCGTGCAAGCCACAGCCATTATTAACCAACGCTAATTTAATTTTGAGAAGTAACAAAAAGGGAGAATACAAGTTTGCACTATAAAATCGTATTCTTCGAGAGTTCTGGATTATTTTTCAAACGTAAAACATGACCCCCAAGGTCAATGATTTTAAAAAAAGTCACGGTACCAAGCCACGGTCTTCTTCAATAATAAAATACGTTTCATCGTAAAGTAATAATTTAATGCAGTTTTTCACGGACATGAACAAAAAAAAACTTTGTAAATCGACAAAACTTTTTCGGATCACTGTACATTAGACTGATCAAAAAAAAAGCGACCATTTTTTGGGGACTATTTGAGGGGAGGTGAAAAATGCGATTTAAAATTTTGTTTCAAGAAAGATTTTACGATATTTGGTAATAAGTATCGACATTTTGTTGGAAATTAAAAAAAAAGTGAAATTCACTCTAAATTTAACTTTAACCCTGAATAACTTTTGAAGGAGCGAGTTTATCGAAAAATCGTTAGAGACCTTTTTTGTAGAGCGTTAAATTCCCCACAAGAATATGTATCGTTTATTTTGGTACATTGACTTGAAGCCGAGATATAAAATTTCGAAGTTTGAAATTTTTTTTCCTGTGCCATTTAAATGGAAAATAGAAATTCGCGATGAGCCGTATCTAAATATTAATATTAAGAGCTCTGCTTTTAACAGGCATCTTTTTTCAACTCCCCGAAAATATTTAATAGGGGATTTCGGAAAACAAAAAAATAGTCGCTTTTTTGAATCAGTGAAAAAAATAAAAATTCGAGGCTTACGGACGGTGTCTACGAAAGTGCCTCCTATAATATATATATTTGTATGTAAATCGCGATTTACAAGTCCTTTACGATTGTAGGACGAAAAATACTCTTCCCTGTGATAACGGGATATTTCTTAATAATGCGATACGATAGAATAACTAAAAGGTGCTGATATGTTATTCGAAGACCGTGGGAATTTTTTTTTTCCAATTACTCTCCGAAACTTACGGTCGATAGTGAAAATTGAAAAAACAAGAAAAAATTGTCGATGAAAAAAAAGACAAAAATAAACGAAAAGAAAAATCGACAATTCGCGTGAGAAGTAAGATAAACATCTGTCAGATATCTTTGCGTGTTTTTTGTTGTTTTTTTTTGCACGGAAATGCACTACACAGAAAGGACCAATACATATTATATATACATATACACTAGGGTGGGTCAAATAAAATGACTAATTTTTTTTCTCAATATAATGAAAAATGTATTGTTTGGCATGTAAAAAAAATCCTCTGCAAGTACTAGCCCTTCATATTTAAATTAAGAGGTTCCTCATCGCAAATTTTTATTTCCTATTTAAATAACATAGGAATTTTTTTTTTACTTTGGAATTTTATTAGACTTTAACCGTTGAGGTTAGGAGAGTTTTTTTGCTTAATTTAAATATGCAGGGCTAATACTTGCAGAGGGTTTTTTTGAGATGCCAAACAGTACATTTTTCATTATATCGAGGAAAAAAAAAATTAGTCATTTTATTTGACCCACCCTAATATACACATTGTTTAATGCATTGGTAAGAGATATATCTTACAGTACAGTTAAGTGTATAGTAGAGTATAGAATATGCTAAAAACATATCATAACGCTCTGGTTGATTTTTCGTTCTCTTTTTTTTTCTCCGTCATCGTTCTCGTTTTCTCGCTCGTATTTTGGGCTTTCTCTTCGTTCTCGTTCTCTTTAACTACCTATAATCGATCTAAGGGGTATTTTTCTTTTTTATCTCATTTTTTTCACCCGTATAGCACTGGAGGGGAGAAACGAGGGTGGGAGAAGAAAAAAAAATGAAGTCTAGGCCCAATTAAAAATTGGACGGGAATCGTTCGAAGGTATTTCACATTATGGGTGAGGGTTGAAAAGGTACGAGAAGGAACTAACGGGGTAATATATAATTCGATTTATCTGTTTTTTTTTCTTCTCCTTTAATCGTCTTTTTTCTTTCATTTTTTTTTTAAATTTAATCATAACTACCGATAAGAGATCCAATTGTTCTTTTTTTTTCCTTTTTTCGTCATCATATATCTATACACACATACATATACATATGTATGTATAAATATATATTTCGGATACTAAACTCTCGAAGGGGGCGTCACAATATTACTTCAAATTCATGATAATAAAGTCTATCAGTACGAGAATGTTTAAACTTTGCGTGTCAACGGTGTCCTCGTACCATTATATATATATATATTTATATATAATATAATTTTAATAATAGTATGTATATATATATATATATAATATATTCACTACCTGCATATCACAACATAAAATTTATTCTTCTCTCTCTCTCTCTCGCTCTCTCTCCCTCTCTCTCTCTTTCTTTCGTTCTCGTTTTCTCTCGATATCTCAAACATTCACTCGGCGAAACATTCACACACGCACACATATTCCATCTCTACATAATATTAATTTTTTTTTTTTCATTAATAACGCTGCGGTATTTTTTTTAATTTTTTTTTCTTCAAATCAGTGGTTGAGGCTTCTTAAGCACTGTAGCGACGATTCAACGAGCAGATCATTGCCAGATGATAGGAGGGGAGGATTTTTTTGTTTTTCAATTTTTTTTCCTAATTTTTTATTATTTCGTCATTTTTTTGTTTACTCGTTACGTTCAAACAATAACGAAAGGATATTGATTCGGTATTTCGGAGGATATCCGAGAAATTGGGAAAAATTGTTGCCTCACGAAAATGTAATCTTTGAAATAACATGTTATTTTTAGTTTTCTCGCTTTATTCATTCGTATTCGAGAAAGCCCTGTATAAGCTCGGAATCTGGATTACATTTTTTTTTTTTTTTTTATATAATATCTTCATTCTCGAAATGTCCAGAATAACGAACCCGCGAATGGCTTTTGAAAGAATTTCAAGCGTCATTCAACGTGACGAAAACAATTGTTTATACATCAATAATCGTATGTGTGATTTTTTCAAAAACAATAACTTATCATTCAATGTCGTTGCGATTGTTAAAAAAAATTTGCATGTATCATTTTGGCTCTGAATCGTTCTCGTTTTCGTAAAATTCTTGTTTCACTTCTCTCTCTCTCTCTCTCTCTCTCTCTCTCTCTCATCGTCTTTCCATCTTGCGCACGTTGATCAACAACTTGGCGTGGTTACGAATAAAAGAAGAAGAACAAAAAAAATCTCTCTCGATTCTCCCTCGTTCGATGGTCTCGGCGTCCATTTTCGAATCCGCAAAATCCATCGATGAATCCTTCTTTCCCACCCATTGGTCGATGTGTGTTTTCGTCTCTGAGTGTATGTGTGTTTGGATACTTTTTTTTCTTTTTTTTTTTTATGTGCACCGAGAGATCGAACTTGATCCGTGCTACACTGCTCATCAAGCTCCAGCCACTAACGACCGTGCATCAGCATAAAACCTTAGAAACCCACGGCTCAGCTCGAATGTCCATTGGCTCACGTTTTAAATGGCCTCGAAAAATCAAAAAAATTAAATAAAAATACTCCCAAGGCAGCCAATGTTTTTTTTTTCCTTATTCCGTTTTTTCTTCTCTTTTAGAGTATGCAGCAGGACGCGGAGCAGCAACTGCTACCTCCACCTTTACTCTTTTGTCTCTGATCTGTAACAAACAAACAAAAATCGATATTTCGGGTTTTAAATATTATTCCTTTAAGGTAAATGTCCCAATACCCGACCACATCCCAGTACCCGACCATTTGAACCAATATATCAGCAAGTTAAGCGTTCACTTAAGGAGGTTCATCTGATACCGAGTGAGTCAAAAGAAAAATGTCCATGCTTAACCTCAAAATAAGCGGTGACTAGCTTAGGCATTGACAATGCTTAACCTCAAAATAATCAGCATTTTCGAGACTAATTAATTTATTATGAATCTCACAAGTACCTAATCGATTTTATGAAGCTCTAAAAATGTTCCTTAGATACTTTTTCATTAATTCTTAAATTTTCGTCAAAATCTGTATTGTAATGATTGTGCATTTAATATTTATAGATGGTATCCCATAAGAGCCCATGTTATTTAGGATTTACATTTTTATTTATTTCTTACGAACAACGTACCCTCAGGTCTTGAAATTTTAACAGATGACTTTTTAGATATTAATAACTATATTCCGATTTTTTTATCAATATCTGTATTGTAAATCGTGTACCAGATGAACCTCCTTAAGAGAAATCTTAAACTGTGAATTGATTTAATATCCAGCATTCATAATCTACGTATACGACATTACTTTTAATAGTTCAAGAATCGTCTGTAATTTAATTTTGGATAAATATGACAGCACGCGTACTGTTCGGGGCACGGAAGCCATTATCTAAGCTGAAGTACTAAGGAATCGCGATATCTTATTGAAGCTATTTCGAAGTGGTTTTTATTGTTTTCGAACTGAGCCTTAGCTGTTTTTATTCGGAAACATACCACTAATTTGATCATGTTGTCTCAATTAGCCAAAAATGCGTTTCAAGTACTTAATTTTCATGTCCGGTTATTGGTACATACGAAATGTATCTTGTACCGATAACCGACCATGTGTCCGGATATCAGTACTTGCTCGCGACTATGTTCAGTCCCAGTAACCGGACATCTGCTGCCATGTATATCATTCGTGCATAACCTCAAAATTTCGGTGACACATTCTCCGAGCAGCGACGCATTTTTCTCAATTCACCCCCTCCTTTCCCCCCACCATAGAGATGAGTGGTCGGTTATAGGGTCATAATGTGTGGTCGGATATTGGGTCATATAGAAAAACGGGTGGTTGGGTACTGGTACATTTACATTTCTCAGTATTTTCGGTTATTATGAATAAACAACTAATTGTAGCAACAACTATCTCCTGTGTTTTGGAAACTAGAGACTTCAAGCTTTCCAATAGTCATAGTTGTTATAGAAAATAGTTTATTTTTGAACGCGAAAAACGAGTTAACTTTTTGTCTCCTCTTAGATGGTCGGGTAATGGGACATTTACCTTATAGGGATCTTCGATTCTTTGGAAAGAATCGATTCTCCGATCGATTCTGAATTGAATCGAGAAAATCGTAAAAAAAATTAATTGCTAATGCAGGCTTACGTAAGTGTTTATTAAGTTTTTGCTATGGATAATGATTACATTGGATTAATTCATTTTTAATACAAAATGATGAATACAAAATAATAAATATAAAATAGTTTTCATTCTGGCTAAACATAGTTTTTGATTCTTTTACATATTTGCACTTTTTAATATAATGTTAAAAATATTATGAATGTATTTAACAAATCAGACTTTTTTCTGTTACATAAGTTTCTATTCTTTTACGATATTGTGTATACTTTTACTTTCGATAATTTTTTTCGTTGGATCATGTTTTCAATATTTTAACTTTTAATTTTTTTACTCTTTTTCTCACATTTTCGCATACTTTTTTTTTCTTTTAACCTTGACGTTGTTGTTTCATAGACTTTTGTCAATCTTTATTTAATTTCCAATCTTTAATAGATAATGAATTTAATAAAAAATCGAATTTTCGATTTTAAAGGTCAAGAATCGATTCACCTAAACCGATTCGCAAGATCGATTTTTTGAAAAAAGAGAATCAGAATCGAAGATCGCAAATTCTTTAATCCCCGTCTCTCCCTTCTTCACTATTTCTCTTTTTCATGATTCACAATGGCAGGAGGAAAAAGGAAAAATAAGAAAGTTTGACAGGAAGAATGGAATTGGAAGTAACTCTGGTGGACGACATTTGTACTAATCAATATGGCCGCCGATTTTTAGGCGGTAAAAGCACCGATTTAGAATCATTATCATCACAAAAGGCTCTAGAAAGTTGCAAAAAAAAAATAGAATTTGTATAATTGTATAATAAATTCAGAAAAAATATTTTTTTAAATATAAAAATATATAGAAATTTTAAATGTTAAATAATAATATTAAAAATATATAAAATATATAAAAAATACTTTTGAGGAAGAAGGATTGGAAAAGGGATGGGAACTCACGGTTTGCACTTAGGGGAAAAATTACAGGCCATCATTTACGTGTCGTCGGAGCTTTCAGGTTCGTCAGGCTGGATATGCATGTACTCGCCATTAGGAAGCAGGCCTGAAAGGATTGGTAAATAAGGCAAATAAAACGTGAATGTTCGAGATTCTCGTTTCAACGGGGGGTGGATCAGAAACGAGGGTATCACGTGTGTTACCGATAAAATATGTTGGAAAAAAAAATCAAGAGAAGCGTGATGAACAAAGCGATAAAAAGTCTTCCAGGTCGTTTGAAAAATGAGATTTACGAGTTTTTCCAATCCTCGCGAAATGGGCGATACTTTATTTCATTTCCTACACATGTATATGGAGAATTTCACGTTAATTCGACAACGCTTGATCCTTGATATCTCGAATTTGCTTCAGGATTTCTTTACAACATTGATATATTCTAACGAGTTTTTTAAGGTTTTTTACAATTATTTTCAGCTTATCACTATTTAACAATAATTCTGACATTTTTAGCCGAAGTTAAATGAAAAAAAAAATATTAATAGAATATAAGGACAAAGTATACTTTGAGCCTCGACTCAACATTTTTTGGGCCCACGAGAGAATCTTTTTTTTTTTTTAGGTTTTTCAATTTTGCAAAATGAAAAATTGTTTCATGAGAAATTGAATTGAAATAAAATTATTGTTGATTAAAAGATGTTTTAACAATTTTACATGGCTTTTGGGGTTCCCTGAATAACATAAATAATCTTGAGCCAAATCCTTGAAAATCAGAACCGAATTCTTGTCGATTTGCCGTAAAACGCCCCATACGTGTAGCTCAAAGAGCTACTGTAGCTCTGAATAAAGTAGACACGCTTCACTCGTAAAGTAAACGGGCGTACATTACAATCTACTCTTTATATCAGAGTCAATGACCAACGGTATAACAACGGATGTGCCCGTTGTAAACAAAACAAGTAGCGTCAAATGGTAATTGGGTCAAACGAAAAGACATTCGACGGTGTAAAGATTTAACTACCGAGCAGTTCTGATTAATCTGCATATAATGTATAATAGCAACATTTAACCTCGGCTTCAATCGTAAATTGTTTTTTCGACATTAAAATCTCTTTCAAAATACAACACTATCGTAAATGAAACAATTAGTTAAGAATCGAGAATAAAATCACAATTTCAGTCGGATTGCCAATTTTGGCTTTTTACCCTTTTTTTAATCGCATTGGAATTTTTTTGTTTCATCCAAGAACCATCTTGACAATCGATCCTTTTTGATGAAATAGAAATAACGATATTAAACAAAAAAGGTAATTATGTAGTTTGACGCCTTTTCCGAAAAACGGAGGCAATATTTTTTTCACCATGGTTTTTTTTTTTATCATAGTAAGTGATAATTCATCGGGGGAGGCTGACATTTCCCATATTAATTCCATAAGTTATGCGGTTTTGAAGTACACTGGACTCTCGATATGAGTAATACGCTAAGGACTTGTTACTTCTTGCGAGAGTTATATGTATAGATATAGTGCTTTGAACTCGACACGTTGGGAACAAAGCCGTATATAAAACTTTGCCAGGCCCAAAATGATAGAATGTAAACAATACACGTATGCTCTTGAGTTTTTCTCGGAACGGAACGGAGCGCATCGAGCCCGGAACGCGCGATTTGTTACTTTTATCGGGGGTTCTAATATCGAGAGTCCAGTATATGCGGAAACAAGGGACAAAGGGATACCCGTTGCAGAGTTTCTGTGGTTTTGGTGTTGTTTGATACCCCATATGCAGAGTTTCTATACAGATATAGAAAAACATTCCATTCCATTCCAAGAAACTCTGCATATGAGGTTTCAAACAGCACCAAAACAACAGAAACTCTGCAACGGGGATATCTATTACATAGTAGCAAATTTCGGCTTCCCCCACCTGAATATCATCATTTGTAACTAAATAAATTAGGACATGGCAAAAAACATATTTCAGTAAATTTGAGTAAAATATTACAATAAATTTCAGTAACAAATTTTAGTAATAAATTTTAGTAAAAAAAATTCAGTAAAAAGTTTCAGTAAAAAAATTCATTAACAAATTTCAGTAAAAAAAATTCAGTAACTAATTTCACTAACAAATTTTAGTACAAAATTTCAGTAAAAAATTTTAGTAAAATAATTAAGTAAAAAAAATTTAGGACAATTTAGGACAATATTTCAGTAAAAAACTTGAGTAAAAAATTTCAGTATAGAATTTTAGTACAAAATTTCAGCTTTCCCCAACTGAATATTACTTATTATGATGTAATGTAAGAATTCATAGAAAAAAAAAAAAAATTCCCATAATTTTTCGAAAAAGGCATCAAAGTACATAATTACCGAAAAAAAAAATAACAATTGCATTGAAAAGTGGAGGGAACATTATTTATATGTTATTAATTTTATCTTCGAACTTATGGATTGAAAAAATTTTCAACGAACCTTGTGAATTAGGCTCGGGAAGATTTTCCCGTGGAACCAGATGCATCACCGTTGTTTTTCCAAAAGGAAGCCCAAGCGCGCCGAGCGTGACATTGCTGTGTAGAAAACGACCCTGGTAAATTAGCCGCAATATTTCGGCCTTGGCGACGGCCTCTTCCGCCCAGTCTGCAAGAAATCCAATGTGCAATCGATTATGAGACACGTGTTTTTTTTTTTTTTTTTTTTTAAAGAAACTATAGTTCCTAGTAAAGGTCGTGCTCTTCCTCTTCCTCATTTCGTAATATTTCACAGCCATGTTCCCATATATATAATATATATATATATTATAAATATAGAATAAAATGGGTGATCATGGATCACTCTAAATTCAGAAGTAAAGTCTAGTAGTAAAAGGTGGAAAATCACTTTTATTAAGGATATTTATCATAGTACAAAATCGTATGAATATTCCTTAAGAATTTCAATGTGATCAAATGAAAATTAAGGGAGTTACAGGTCGTTATGATTACGTCCGTTGATTACGTGTGAGGTCCGCGATTTATTAAATTTATTAATTAAATTATTTATTATTTATTAAATTTTCGGGGGATTTCTCCGGTGTAAAAATCTAAAATTTTATCAAAGCATTTTTTCCCAGTGTAAACTTTCAATTTGATGACTGAAAAAAACCAATTTTTTCGTGTGAAACACACTTTCAACACCCGCCATTTTCTTTTTATTTGATATTTAGGGAAATCTTTCGATCAATCACAGGATTAACTAACTAAGATACAAACGACATTTGTTTATTTATTTTTCTATTTTCTAAAACTCTCTTACATGGAACTCAGATGGAATTCCTCAAAATACTTCACTTTTATAGAAATATACAATAATGATTGCCTTAAAAAAATTACAAAAATAGGTTTTTTTTCGACTGCTTAACCAAATCCCTAAATTTGTTAATTTTAGTGATGTTGAAGTTTGTATCGTTTGGATGCAACAGAAAAAGTTAATTTGTTGATAACATTCGTGTTTTCTAAAAAGTTTTCAAAGTAAAAAATCGTTGAAATATAATTTTCCAATTTGTCATCTTTATTAAGGACTTGAAATGCTAAATGCACAAGCAAAGCATAAATCTCATGAAAAATGAATTTAAAAAACTTATTTTCGTTGCGTTGCAACAATGCAAACTTCAACATAAATAATTTTAACATAACCCCTTAAGGTACTAGTCTACTTTAGAAGGCCAGAAGGAAGCAAATTTTGAAGATTTTTTTTCTCAGCTCCTCCATCAGATATGGCTATAAAACTCCTTTTACAACATTGTTTCATCCTTCGATAATACAACAAAAAAAATATTTTCTATTTTGATTCTTTGAATAATTTATAGAAGGCGCCAAAGTCGAAAAGGTCTTGTCCCATGGCCGACCGTTAATCTCAGGATTGGCAAGTCTGAAACAAAAAAATAAAAAAGCATTTTGAAGAGGAAGGTTTCTTACACAATAATTTGCCACCGTTGATGAAAAATCGATTGAAAAAAATGGAGAATGTTTGAAATAAATTGTGAAAAATTTAATTTTCCTTTTTCATTTCAAACATTTGCGATTTTTTTTTAAAATCGATTTTTCATTAATGGTGCTAAATTGTTGTGTCAGAAACTTTCCTCTTTAAAATGCTTTTATATCACTCAGTACAATAATGGACGCTTTTATGTCCGCAAGCGGACGTGAAAACGTCCATATTGCACCTCGTGATATAAAATATCGTACATCATGTATTATTTTTTTTTTTCAGGCTTGCCAATCCTGAGATCAACTGTCGGCGATGGGACAAGACATTTTCGACTTTGGCGCTTTTTATAAATTATTCAAAGAGTCGAAATAAAAAATAAATGCTGATAAAGGCGCTTAGAAAAAAAATTCAAAATTTGTTTTTTCTTAGCCTTCTAAAGTAGATTAGTACCTTAATTCGTCGATAAAACCAATAAAGGTTGTCCAAGTACAATTCAACAGGTTTTCCTCCGGAGGTTTTTGATTCTCGGACAAAGCAATATTATTCAGAGGAAGGAAATATCTTTGGAAAAAATTGTAAGTGATGAATTTAGTTTCTCGCGATTTCAGACACACGCGCCAAGTGTGAAAGTTGATTCTTACAATAAAGACGATGAATTTATTCTCCGCGGTTTCAAAACAGTGTCTGTGGGAAATGTTTTATGTACGTGAATATACGGTGGAGTAATTAAGAATTAATCAAATTTCACTCTGTTACGTGTAAAACAAGCGTGCAATGAACTCGTCGAGTTGGGTTCTCTTCCCGGGGAATCCTTCAACTCTCTCTCTTTCGATCTGCAGTTCTGTATTTCTCGTTATGGTTTTTTCAATTGCGTGAAACTTTAATGGAAGCACGTCTCTCGCAACATCAGTGTTTCATTAAAAAATATCCTCGCGTTCATAATCCAAAGAAAGAATACATTTAAGGATGTTGAGTCCCAAATTGAAAATGATGATGAAATATTGAAAATTTGATATGTCATTATGTACAACATTTGAAAGGTTGTGTAAAAATTATACGACGATTAGGAAGCTGGTTACTGAGAATTTTGAATTGAAAAATTACACGTAGCCTTATGGAAACTGAAGTAAATTTGCAATTATTATTATTTTTTGTTATAAAAAATGATGCCAAAAATACAAAAAAAATTACACTCGAGGAAAATAGTATCGTACGAAATTTTATTTTACGAGTGCGCAAAGTGCCAGTTTGAGCACGCGCAGCATGCGCAAAGTGGCACTTTGCGCACGGAGTGCAATAATAGTGTATTACGATACTAGTGCGATGAAACTTTTTCTGACGAGTGTGAGTTTGCAGCATAAGCCGAAGGCGAATGTTGCATTCACACGAGTTGAGAAAAAGTTTCTCGCACGAGTATCGTACGAAATTTTATTGTACGAGTGCGCAAAGTGGCACTTTGCGCACGGAGTGCAATAAACATATAAGAAGCATTGTGTAATTTTCTCAAGACATTTAGGAAGCTCGTGTTCCAGTAAATAAATAATAAAAACACAGTACGTGGTTTTCACAGCGAGAAACAAGAAAATAGCGGCACCGTTGCATAGACTGAAAGTAGGGGGAAATTCAAATACTCATTTTCGTTCATGGACGACGTCGTTTCATGCACGATGAAGAGGTTTCGAGGTTATGTTTGCTGTCAGTTTCACATTCAATCGCGACCGTCGCGACTGCTCTCGATCGTACAGTTCTCAGTCGTGCCAACTTACCAATGCACGCAACGTTGCCAAATGTAAAGCTAATACATCGACTACTTTAAATATTAATATTGTTTAAGAATATTGTTTTTTTTTGCAGTTCAAAGTAATTTCATGTTATATTTCTATAGTTGCGATATAAAATAATCAACATTTTTTTGAGAATGAACGGTTTCCACTATCGAGATTTTAGCGTTGTCAAGTTTGGACAAAACATCCAAAAGTAAATCCTAGCTTGTAAAAACATTGTGAAAACTTGATATAGTACGTAAATAAGAATTTGCGATCATTAATATGCACAATTGCAATACCTCTTTTCACATCAACGGTGTTACGATACGAATTGAAGTATTAATCAATCCCAATAAAATTCAGTAAAATGAAAAACTTTTGGACGGAACGGTACGGACTCAACATCCTTAAAAGCGATACAGTGATGATTGAGAAAGATTCGTGATAAGCGAGAGAGATATTTTTGGAGTTGGAAGAAAAAATAACTCACGAAATTGCAGACAAAGTTAGCTCGAATTTCGTATTAGTAGCAGGTGACTTTATGACCGTGCTCAAGACTTTTATTCGCTCTTCAACGCTTTTACGACTTTTTTCAATATCAAAAAATGTGCCCGAAATAAGCTTGAACGATACATCAAAAAATGTGAGACAAAATCATCGCAGTAAAAGTTTTGATTTTACAAAAATGCTTCCATCATCCTGTGAAGAGAAAAAAGGGTGCACATTGGATCTTGCAAAACAATATGTGCTTCTTCATTTTTTATGCATATACTTCGGCGATTTTTTGAAACATTTTTCGTGGAAATTTGATGTGACAGAATTTATTCAATTTTATTATTCATTGTTCCAGTGATCGTCACAATGCCTGTTCAAACTTTCCGGAATTTTGGCTCCGTTTGTTTGTTTGTCGCGCGACTGACGGCTTATTTATGTGGCCTCGTGCCAAAATTAAAAAAAAAAAAAAACATAAAAAACGACTTCGACGAAATATGACTTTTCGAAGGTATATATATTTTTCGGCGCATGAATTTAAAAACGGGCATGGAAATGAAAAATCAATAATTAATATTTAAATTTGTATACTTTCGAATTATTCATTCATAATTAAATATATTATTCATTAAAATTAAAATTACTGCTATTATTGTACGAGAGGACTTACCTTCAGGCCAATTTTCAAACACATGGTGGGCTATGTCCCCCGCTGAATCGCTCGGACTGAATAGGAACTCTTTTGTCTTACCGCTGACGAGAATGAGGCGTAAGTTTATCTGCAACGAGAAGGATAAAAAATTGTATTTATTTCCATGCGTGTGAAAGAAAAAAAACGATAACAAAAGCCTCATCCCAATGTCACTTCAGGAATTTTAATAAGTACTAATCACTTTTTTTTTCTAAATTATTCATCGACATCCGTTTGGATAAAATTTAAAAAAATATACCCATCCAAAGTTGACTATCCTTAAACTTGAGCTCAGTACAAAATCTTTTTCCCAAGCAGAGCTGGGCAGTACTTGAAGTACCTGGTACTTGCGACGTAATTGAAGTAGTTAAAGAGTACATTCAGGTATTGTACTTATATTTTCAAGTACTTAAAAAGTACTTCAAGTATAGCACTTAAATTGCCAAGTACTTAAAAAGTACTTCAAGTATTGTAGTTAAATTTTCAAGTACTTGAGGGTGGGGGTCGAAGAGTCGACTAACCAATATTTCGAACGGCCGAAATCCCGAATTTCACGATTACGAGCGTTCGAATAACGAAGCGCCGACATCCCGAACGCCAGAAAAGCGAAAGCGGAGCGTGCCGCCCCATGCGTAAGAGAGAGAGAGATGCGCCTCCTCTCTCTCTTACGTATGGGGCGGCTCTCTAGACTTTTTCTTTTCTGGCGATCGGGATTTCGGCGCTTCGTTATTCTAACGCTCGTAATCGTAAAAAAATTCGGGATTTCGGCCGTTCGAAATATTGGTTAGTCGACTCTTCGACCCCCATCCGTACTTGAAGGTACTTGAAGTAGTTAAAAAGTACTTCAGGTATTGTATTTAAATTTTCAAGTACTTAAAAAGTACTTCGAGTATTGCACTTAAATTTTCAAGCATTTAAAACGTAATTCAAGTATTGTACTTAAATTTTCACGTACTTAAAAAGTACTTCAACCATTGTACTTAAATTTTCAAATACTTAAAAAGTACTTCAAGTATCGTACTTAAATTTCCAAGTACTTCAAAAGTACTTGAAGTATTGTACTTAAATTTTCAAGTACTTCAAAAGTACTTCAAGTATTTTGTACTTAAATTTTCAAGCACTTCAAAAGTACTTCAAGTATTGTACTTAAATTTTTAAGTAGGGGAGAGTGGGGTACAATGAGCCACTTTTTTGTAAAGAATTTTTACTCTCGCTATGGTAGTCTGATTAGAAAAACAACTATTATAATCGGTTTTTCTAGACGTTTAAGCGTATAATAAAAATGTCATCTTTTTAAAAAAAAGGTTGAAAATACCAGAATAATTGGATTCAAAAAGATTTGCAGAATGGCACATTGTACCCCACCAGTGGGGTACATTGTGCCACTCGGTGAGGTACAATGAGCCATTCATGTTCTATGTGTTTAACCTCAACAAAATTTGACAAAACATCGACATCATATATAATTCGCGCCAACTTCGTGGTCAATGGGAAATATCGGCTCATTGTACCCCACAACTCGTTGGCTCATTGTACCCCACTATGAAAAAATATGATTATTGATAAAATCATTATTAATTAAGAGATAAATAGAAAAATACAAGTGACTAAGTGCATCATGAATAATAACACTATCGATTAAAACTTGAAACACGAGCTGTCACGGAGAGTGAAATTATATTTTACGTTTTTCTGGCAAGCGAAAATTTTTTTTTCCAGGGCACAAATCAATAATTTTTTTTAATAATTTTTTATGCGCTGCTATTGACGTTTTTTTAGGTTTGATGAAATTCAATATAAATTGTGGTCCTACAAAAAAAAATTCGATTTTTACAAGCTACAAACCTCCGAGAAATCGCATGTGGCTCACAGTGCCCCGTGGCTCATTGTACCCCACTCTCCCCTACTTAACCTGTACTTCAAGTATTGCGCTTAAAATTTCAAATACTATTCTGTACTTCAAGTCCTTTTTCAAGTACAAGAATCAAGTACTTTTGAATGTGTCTTACTGATGGTTGCATTTACAAAGCCTCTGAATATGTAATTGAAAATAATATTTCGGACTTATATGGACATACTGTCCCTCAAATGTCACCTTCGGCAGTTTTTTGAAGACGAACATGAAATTGGAGTATTCATGTAATCCATATATTATATTTTTTATTTCTTCTTTTTCAAACCTGTATCAAAATAAACCGTAATTACAATCGTCAATGCCATTTTTCAATTATTTTTAATTCTTTGCTTAAATACTTCTGTCCCAATCTGCCTAATCAGTCTAATCTCAGTGTATTGCACAACGTGAAAATATGTTTCGATCCAAAACGTACTCACATAAAAATGAAATGGGAAAAAGAAAACAAATTTAAGTACTAGAGCTTACGAGATATACCTGAAAACTTGAAAAGTACTTGGTACTTGGTACTTTAAAGGATTTCAAATACTTTAAATCTTAAGTACTTTAACTATAAAGTACGGTACTTTGTACATTGTACTTGAAGTACTTTCCGGTACTTTGCCCAGCTCTGTTCCTAAGTATTGAAAAAATTACCAAATACTTTTTATTTCAGATTCATTATTGGCTTGGTAATTTTTGTTTTGTTAATTATGATTAAATGGTTTATTTCATTCGTATGGTGCCTATCCCTGTCATGGAATATTGTGAAAAAGTGAAAAAAAAAACCAAATCTTTGAATTTGTCGGGATATATCAAAACCTACTCAATTGAACTGGCGTTTTAATGAGTTTCGCAAACTACTATCATATTCTCGTGCTCGGCAATTACCGGTGTTATACGAATGTGTATATCAATATATTTGTATATCTATAGCAAATATCTCTCAGCAACTTCGTTAACTCTCTCTCCCTCTCTCTCTCTCCTGCTCTTCTCGCTCGCCCACTCGTTCAAAAACTTCATCGTGCTTTAAATATAGTTTCAACTAGGAATTCAAACTCTCTTACAGTTTCCGCATTAACGTTGACTCACGCGGGCTGCCGCAAAACTATATGCGACAATGCTAAAACGCTTTCATGGGATGATATATAAATGACTTATGCTATTTTGAGAATGGTCCATTTAAGTTCTATTTCGAGAATACGCGAGAGCTTGTGTGACGTTGTCGCTATATGCGAGAGAATTTTCGACGAATTCAAGAGGAAAACCTTCATCGGGACGATTGAAAAAATAAGTGCAATTTTCACGATTTTTGTCTCTCACCTGAAAATAAAAGAATCTCCTCGAAATTGCCAAGGTTACATGTAATTATGTATATACATATATATATATATAACTAGGGGTCCGTGCGGCTCGGACGCTACGCGCCCTCGCATCGCAAGCCCAAACCTTTAAACCCAAACCATCAAACCCAAACCTCCAAACCCAAATCTCCAAACCCAAACCTAGAATCGAGCGGGGTGAAGTTGGCCATGGAATCGAGGCTCGAGCGGGGTGAAGTTGGCTATGGCCTCGATTCTTGTACACAGCGGCGGCGGCGGCGATAATTTTATATTATGTATATCAGGGCGATTTTTTTTTTTACTTTTTTTTTTTTTTTCACTCCCCACCTAAAATATTATTGCACATGTCTGAAAGAAACTACCCTGAAAGTTACAGCCCTTAATATTAATATTAAGTACTCGCCCTTCGCGCGAAAAGATTTCCCATCTAAAATACACGTAAATAAAAAACTTTTTTCTTCAAATTGCTATAACTCCGCGGCATTTTATGTTATCATATTGTCCTTGGTCGCAATTTACGCAGAATTGAACGATCTTCAAAAGTGTCCTCAGCAGCGTAAGTGTAATTTACACTGGTGAGATGGTACGAGTCACTAAAGTTGATTTTGACCTGCACTTCTCGTTTTTTTGCTGTTGTTTTCGAAATTATCAACGTTATCGAAAAATTGCAAAGGAAAGTTTTGTTGGAAATTTAATTTCCTACAGAAAAAGTCCTTTAGACCTACTTGCGAAAATTGATATTTCTTGAGATATTGGACCTTAACTTGGTTTTGGTATACAATTTTTATGGTTTATTGAACCAAAAGTTTCAATTTTTTGATATTCTATATCATATCACCATATCACATATCATATCACCAGTGGCGAAATGATATGGAATATCAACAATTAAGAACTTTTGGTTCGATAAACCGTAAAAATTTTATACCGCAAATAAATTAAGGTTCAATATCTCAAGAAATATCAATTTTCTCAAGTAGGTCTAAAGGACCTTTTTTGTAGGAAATTAAATTTCCAACAAAACTTTCCTTTGCAATTTTTCGATAACGCTGATCATTTCAAAAATAACAGCAAAAAAACGAGAAGTGTGGGTCAAAATCAACTTTAGTGACTCGTACCATCTCACCAGTGTAAATTACACTTATGCTGCTCAGGACACTTTTGAAGACCGTTCAATTCTGCGTAAATTGCGACCAAGGACAATATGATAGCATGAAATGCCGCGGAGTTATAGCAATTTGAAGAAAAAAGTTTTTTATTTACGTGTATTTTAGATGGGAAATCTTTTCACGCGAAGGGCGAGTACTTAACATTAATATTAAGGGCTGTAACTTTCAGGGTAGTTTCTTTTAGACATATGCAACAGCATTTTAGGTGGGGAGGGATGAAAATTTAAAAAAGTCGAAAAAAAAATCGCCCTAATATATATACATGTATGTACGATGGCGTTCGTAGAACGAGTTGCAGTTAAAATCGACGAACTACAATTGCTTGGTTCAAAAGACTTGATTGATTTCGTCACATCGAAATCGTTGAATTTATTTAAGAGTTTTGAGCTCCCGTGCAGTTTCTTGGACGTTAATCCTGCAATTTGGGAGAATAACCAGGATTATAATACCTGTTTAGCAATTAACGTTCAAAAATATGCAAATTGTGAATGATACGGCCGAGCGTGCAGTATCTTTGATGAAAGATTTTAACGGTCTCATCACAAAAAATGAAGACCAAAAACAATATCTTTTGCAAATTGTTGAGGAACACAGGAAAAAGTATCCGTCTAGCACCAAAAGAAATTATTGTTCAGCCGGATCTTCCAAGTAACATCCCACTTATTCTGTTCATTCTGTTCTCTATCTTTTTTGTGATAATTTGTAGTTAAAAATACAGAAAAATAAGAACTAATCATTTAAACTGTTTTTTTTTGGTTTTGTTGAAACATAAAATTTTGGAGCGAAAAATGTGATTTTTTTAAAACAATTACACCGCTTTTTTTAGAGAAAAAAAATTAAATCTAAAAAAAGACCGAAAAGCCGCTCGAGCACTATCTAAAAATTTTTTTTTTAATCTTACATTTTGGCAAATTTTTTTTTTTTTAATGTACTAACGTTTTTCGATGGAGCTGTAAAAAAATAAAAAAAACGATTTTTTTTGCATCACCCTAATATATATTGTCATACAAAAAATTGTTTCCCAATGTTGATATTGATCATGTTTATATAATTTTCTACTAGAAAATTATATAGACTATATAGAAAATTATATAGTTTTATTAATTTTCTACTAGAAAATGAAATTTTTCAAATCCTTTTATGTGGATCTGAGATATTGAATTGAAAAATTGAATTTAACATTTTCGAATAATCAAGTTGAATACTTTTTGCAACAATTGTTCTTTTTTCCAAAGCTTCACAAGTTGTCTAATTTATAATATTAAAAAAACTTATTAGTCTCGCATGAAAGGTGTAATATGATAATATGACATATCACAATATATCATAATAGCAATAATATAAAAATTATTAAATCATTCCTCTTTTCATCTGTTTCAGCGAGTCCTACGCCGAGCGATTGTAAATCGAAAAAGTACTTAATGCAAAATAAATTATCGATGCGAAAATCGACCTTCAAAATAAAATCCCTTCTCGCAGTTGAACATTGCTCTTCGAATATTTTCAATTCAGCGTTTTAATGTGTATATATATTACCGAGACTAAAATGTTCATTCGGTATCAAAGTGGAAGAACAATTTGCATGTAAATCACTGATGGCAAGAGGACCTTTTCCATATTAAGGGGTTCCACAGTCAGTATTTTCAAAAAATCGATTTTTTAAAATTTCATTTTCTTAATGTACATGGGGCATTCCATATCAAATCAACCACTTTTAAACCCGACCCCTTTTGATTAGGCTGAAATTTTGTTTTCCTTTTCTACCCCATTAAAAACATTTTTCAGGAAATTTTCAAATTTTTGTACCCAACCCGAAAAAAAACTTTTTTTCAAATAGCAATATAACTTCTTCAAAAATTGATTAATTGGGACGTTTTTAAAAAAAATTTCGTCTTTGAATGTACTTTCCGAAAAAAAATACAAATAAATTTTAAGATATGGAAATCTGTGAAATTTTTCACTTTTCCGAGAAAAATCATATTTTTCTCGAAGTTGGCTATTTTCAATTTATTTTTCACTCAAACAATACTTTAATCAATTCCGGAAAAAATGCCGCCCAACATGGAGAGGGCCGACATTATTCTTTCTATTTTTTTTATCGATTGAAAAAAAAAATGCCCAGCTCGGCTTATTTCACAAAATACCACTCTAGAAATTTTTGAGGATTTATAAAGGACCTCAGAGGTTGGAAAATTGAGAAGAAAAAAAAATGGAAAGTGGTAATCCTCCAAAAAATTTTGATTTTTTTTCAAAAACGTGAAGAAAAATAAAAGGAAATGGCGGTCCATTCCTTGTTGAGCGGCATTTTTTTCGGAATTGATCAAAGTATTTTTTGAATTTAAAAAAAATTGAAAATGGCCAACTTCGAGAAAAATATGATTTTCCTCGAAAAAGTGAAAAATTTCATAGATTTTAATATCTTAAATTTTTTTGTATTTTTTTCAGAATGTACATTTAAAGACGAAAATTTTGAAAAAAATGTCCCAATCAGTCATTTTTTGAAGAAGTTATAGCTATTTGAAAAAGAAGTTTTTTTTCGGGTTGGGTAAACAAATTTGAAAATTTCTCGAAAAATGTTTTTAATGTGGTAGAAAAGGAAAAAAAATCAGCCAAATCGAAAAGGATCGGGTTCAAAAGTGGTCGATTTGACATGGAATGACTCACGTATATTTAAATATATACACAGAAAATTTCATGTCAATCCGACAAATATTTTCGAAGTTATAGGCATATGTGTAAACCCGTAATTACTATGTGTAAAATGCTTTTGAAACTTTTAACGCGTTTTTCTCAAAACTGTGTTTTTAAAATCGGTGAGCAAGATTTCTCAGAAACGGCATAACTAATCAGTCTCAAATTTTTACACAAGCTTTATAAATAAATTTTTTAGTAATTTATGGAAGGTTTTGTTTTACAGGTAAATATTTTCCATTTTATAAACAATTTAAGGCAAAAATTTTCATCAAAAATCGCAATTTTTTTTTGAAAAGTCGCCATTTTGTTGAAAATAAATATCTTGTTTATTCCTTCGATTAAATACTAGATTATACTTTATGTTAACGAAATATTTTTTATTTTTTTATGTTGGATGATCCAACATAAAACGCCTTTTTTACAGGACCTCTCAGAGATCGGCTACAGCGGCTTCAAGAATCATTATTTTTTAAAAAGAAAAATTTCAAAATAAAGTTAAAAGTTACAAAAATATGTATATAAATTTTTACGTTCATGAATTAAAATGTCTTTCCAGAAAAAATTCTTGAAAAATCGTTTTTTTTTCGGGCTCCTGACTGCGTATAACCTGTTAATTTAAGGATGTTGAGTCCTTATGAAATCTTTTAATGTTAATTGTTCAATAAATAGCTTCTTAATCGTCATGAAATTTTCACACGACCTCCTGAATACTTCATGTAAAAACATATCAAATTTTCAGAATTCTATCATCATTACTTCAACCTCCTTAAGGATTCAAATGAAAAATGATGAGAAAATTCTGAAAATTTTGTATGTTTTTGTATGAAGTATTTAAGAGGTCGTGTAAAAATTTCACGACGATTAGGAAGATCGTTATTAAAATATTAACATTTTGTTAAGAACAATTTTTTAAACAAATAAAAAAAATATACATCAATAAACTTCATTTTGTTTCCGTTGCTTTCAATATAGTGTAGATATTAAAAATTTGAGAGGTCAAAAAAAAAAACTTATCGCAAAGTTATATCAGTTTCCATAAAACTACATTTAATTTAATTTCATTTGTTAATGTTAATTGTTCGATAACGAGCTTCCTAATCGTCATGAAATTTTTACACGACCTCTTAAATAATTCATCTAAAAACGTACCAAATTTTCAGAATTTTCTCATCATTTGCGATTTGGGACTCAACATCCTTAAATGGCGGATCGTTCTAGAGTCATGTCCTTTTATTTTTTCCAGCATTTAACATACACTTGTGATGCTTCAGATGTAAAATTGATCGGCAGTTCGGTCTCTGTGTATATTATACAAATGCGGAAAAAGAAGTTGGAGGATTTTTTTGCTCGCGCGAATAGAGATCAAAGGAGGCATTGAAATGTGTTGCCCTGATGCGGCGAGCTCGGCGTTGTTAAAAGCACTTTGAAGCGCATTTGGTGCATACACAAATGAATATATTACGAACATTGCCGCGAACAATATGCGGGGTATCACATAATGCCCAAGGGATGAATGAATACACGTTCCGGGAAAAGGTGCGTATCGACGATATAACTCGCGAAATCCCACGCGATAAGTTGCACCGTTAATGCACCGAAGTTTTCAATGCAATACAGAATATCCGTGTGCATCAGAAGGAAGAATCACGCAACAGGGTTTTCGCGAATACAAGTCTGCATTTGAAAAAAAAACAATTCCTCTGGGAAAATGTGAATTCATGACGAGTTATCTCCAGATACGTACAATTCTGCTTGTTCAATTAGCCTGGTAATGCATTCAGTTTAGGTTTGTGTACTTTGGAAATCCCACGGAGACTAAAACAAAGGAGATCCGCAGAGATTGAAATTAAAACTATTATTGATGGATTGTAATTGTAGGAGGAAGTATCCTAACGCCGGACGGCACCTAGTACCGGACACTGTTGATATAAGCCAAACTAGAGAGCAACGACAATAGTTCTCGTGCGTAGTTCAAACAGTGACCACAGTGGTAACGGTGGCGCTAGAGAGCTAGCCGCAGTGCGCATGCGCGCCTTGTCGAGAGTTGATTTTCGTTGGAGCCGATTAATATTTCGCGTCAGCCGTAATTTTCATACATTCATTGTTTAAAAAATAGGGGTTTTGCGGCTCCGTTTTTTAGCTTGGGATGCTTTTTGGTAAGTATTCTTTTAAATAATGACGGTTAAATTTCAAAATGTTTGTGAAATGGCAACGCATTTTGTTATTTAATCTTGCATGTTGAGTCCCTGGTACCGGACACTTGATTTTTCTCCAGTACCGGACGCCATTTTTTTTTCGTTATTGGAATTTTTGTGTAAAACATGTTGTTTTTGTTGTGGTGGTATTTCACTATAACAAATCAGTTAAAAATAATGACGAAAAGAAAATGGCCCGAGGAAAATATGAAAAAAGCCTCGATGACAATAATGACTGGATCCAGTGCGGCAATTGTAAGCAATGGGCTCATAAGGCGTGCGCAGATATTCCGGAGTGTTCCGATGAATATATTTGCGATCATTGCAAAATTTAACCATTTTTAATCCATTTTTTCAAATAATATTCATAGTGTCCGGTACTAGGTGCCACTTTTCTAACTCGACCATTTTAACTATTAAATTCAAAAATATATTTTTCTTAGTTTTACGTTTTTTTTTAAATCTGTACTATCATTGACACACCAAAGAATACTCCAAAGTTTGTGAAGAAAATATAAAAAAACCGAAGTTCTTATATGTATAATAGTTTTATTAATGAATAACCTTAAGTGTCCGGTTCTAAATTTTTGAAAAAAAATCATTCTTCCAAAAACTACTGAAGAGTCATGTGTGGATTTGCATACAGAGCTTTTTCCCTAAAGGCTTTTTTTAGGATCCTATGCAGATATATTCGAATAAATGCATTTCTCAATGCATTGAGGAAAAATTTTCAAATGATTTCTTTCTCAACATTTTTGTAGAGGGCTTTTCGTGTCCAACTGTAATCTAACAAATTTTGAAATAATTCCTTGAAAAGCATCAAAATTGTATCGCAAATTCATCAGCGTTGTTTCCAGTCTTTCTTTTGATATATTCGTGATGCAAAATTGTTCGTTGGAATAAACATATGAGGCAGTCCACACCAACTTAGAGGTGTTTGACCCTGACCCCCTGCGATTTGTTCCATTATTTTTTATGTTATTCAGCCTATCAAAAAACATACTCCGAATTTTTTTCAAATTTTTTGGACCAGCCGGCATCTAAAAAAAAATTGACCAAACCTAATTTTTGACGGAAAAAACGCCAATTCTTAAAATTCACATAAAATTCACAAAAATTCTGTGTCACAAAACGAGTATTTTGGGCCATGAAACATAGTGGAAGTATTTTTTTTCTGGGTTTACAGAGGAAAAAGTAGATCGACATTTTTGTATTCTTGAAATTTTTACGTGAGGCATAACTTTTTCTTCACTTTTGGAGGTTATAAATATGGAATAACCTCTAAAACATGCCAATAAAAACAAGCAATTGATATAAATAATGGAAATAACACATCCAAATTTACCTAATTATTCGGCTAAATACACAATATTATTTCGGCAAGTAAAATAACCTTGGAAATAGAATATCTCGATTTTTCGAATCAACTGCAGAATGCGCTGGTGAAGGACTCCAACTTGCAGTATTAGAGGCAAGCTGGGTGAGATTGCAACATTTACACCATCTATTGTTAGAAGGAAAAAGCAGTGATTCAGGTTCCGCATTTGGTGGGAAAATAAAATGTGTAAAATCACTTCTTGACGTGAAATGACAATAAATTATAATAAATAATAAGAAGAATCATAAATAATAGAAAATAATAGTTAAGAATAATAATAACCAATTAAGAATGATAAGACTCAAATCGCAAATCCAAATCAAATTTGTACGATTCTGTTGGTCTGAAGAAGAACGCTTTATTTTGCAAAATTGGAAGAGGTTTGTTAAGAATATTTTTAGTCCTGAAAAGGGTCACAGTGCATTTCAAGTCGGAGGCTTATACCGCAGTTTTAGTCACAAAGGTTCTGCCGTGTCCAAGTTTCGCACTGCAAGAAATGGCCGATAAAAGCAAGTTCGACGAGGCGCTGTCGGTCACAATGTAACAACAGGCTCGATGTACTCAAGTTTTTATGTAAAATACTTCAAAATAGCTGTGTAGTAGAGTATTCATAATTACTATGTCATTAACTATATAGGCCTCACGTAAGAATTTCAAGAGTACAAAAATGTCGATATACTTTTTTCTCCGTAAACCCAGAAAAAAAATACTTCCACTATGTTTCATGGCCCAAAAGTTTTGTTTTGTGATACAGAATTTTAGTGAATTTTTTGGGAATTTTAAAAATGGGCGTTTTTTCCGTCAAAAATCAGGTTTGGTCATTTTCTCTTAAGATGCCGGCTGGTCCAAAAAATTTGAAAAAAATTTGGAGTACGTTTTTTGATAGGCTGAATAACATAAAAAATAATGGAACAAGTCGCAGGGGGTCAGTGTCAAGCAGCTCTGAGTTGGTGTGGACTGCCTCATGTACAGACTGGCTTTCAAGAACAGGCTAATGATTTCTGTTCAACAATATTTTTTAGTGATGACAATAAAATGTCTACGACACTGACAATGCGGAGGTCGACCTGACCTTAAGGGGTCAGGCCACCCGAGGATTTTCAAAAAATCGATTTTTTTTTTTTAAAGGTACCTTAATTAGTATCTATAGATTTATATTCCACAAGATTATGTGTGTGAATAATCCCTAAGTATGCGATTTTTGTATTTTAGTGCAACCCCTCTTCATCAGCAGCGAACTTTCTATACAAACTTTAAACGCCTCCCCAGGTGGGATTTAACAAATGGCCCGACGTTGGGCCAGTACTAAATGCCAGGCGTACAGGCTTGGCCCAAAGCTGACTCCCAGTATCGGGCCAGCATTATGCCGGTACTGGTTTGTTAACCTCGGCCCAACTCTGGCATGCAATGTCGGCCCAATACTGGTATTACATGGCGGCCCAGCGCTGGCATACAACGCCGGCCCAGCGCTGGCATACAATGCTGGCCCAGCGCTGGCATCAAATCGTGGCCCGGCGTTGGCATTTAATGACGGCCCTGTACTAGCATCCGATGCTGGCCCGACGCTGGCATTCAATCATGGCCTAGTACTGGATATAAATAGGTGGATATAAATAAACGTTAATGCGGATCGCATTAAGAAATAATTTTCAAACTCAGACCAGATTATATCAAAATGATTATAGAAATATTTATTTAATATTCAACAAACGTATTTCTGAAGTAAGAAAAAAAAACAATTAATTGACGTCTTGATTAAGTGATTCGTCATTTGGCGATTCGTCAAGTGATGAAGAAACTACTTCATCCTCGATGTCATCGTTGTCATCTTCGACAATGAAATGCGAATTTTCAAGGTTAGAAAATTGAATCGTTACAATCGGATCCATCAAATCGCGATCATTTTTTTTTGCTTTTTCGCCGGTTGTTCTATATCTTCCTCACTGATTATTTTCGGAACGCAATTTAAAAAAAAACGGTATTTTTTCACTCCCGAAATACTGGAACGTGGTTTCAACATTTTTTACGATGATCGAATGACATCTACGTGTGCGAACATAACCTCCTAAACATACCGAGTGTATGGGATAACCGGGCCTGGCCCAGCACTGGCATAACGGCTGGCCCAGCACTGGCATAACGGCTGGCCCAGCACTGGCATAGCGACTGGCCCAGTGCTGGGCCAGCCGTTATGCCATTGTTGGCCCGACGCTCAGTTTCAGCGTTGGCCCGACGTTGGCTTCAAAGGTTGGCCAGACTTGGCCCGAGGTTACAATGCCAGCATCGGCACACTGCGTTGGGCCAATGCTGGGCCATGTGACAAGCTCTGGCCAATCCCACCTGGGTATACCAGAGCTACATTTTTCAAGTTGGCCGAATTCATAACTCAAACAAATTTTAATCGATTCATTCGAAATTTCAACTGTACATTCAAAATAACGTTCTCTAAAGCAATACGTAGGATTTTTTCATCATATTGCATAGTTCCTTTTTATAAACAATTTCCTGGCGATTTCCTCATGGTATTTTATACTTTTTGATTCAGAAATGCGCCATTTTTACAAAAAACAACATATCAAAAAAATCCTACGTACTTATATAAGCTATTCTTATATGAGGCATTCCCCATCAATTCGGCCACCCCATTTTTTGAAATCTCCAAAAATTGCATACAAATTTTTAGAAAGTAGTTTCAACTATCAAGAAAATTCATGATTGTTTTCAGATTTTTAAATTACATTTTTTAGCCGGAAAAAAATACCAAAAATTTGTCTGTCCCATTTTGTAACTCGAAAATTATTCATCGTACGAAAAAAAAAAGTTTAGGATTTTCAACGTGCTTTTCACTGAAATTTTTTACGAACTCCTCCAAAAGCTCCATCTGCCATTTTCGGAGCAAATAATGTTTTGATATTTTTTTTCTCAGAATCAACATCTTCGATTCGTCTGTAGTTTTAACAATTTTTTACTTAATATATTTACAGACTATACAAAAATTGGCGTAGTGGAGAGTCCATTATTTCAAGTGGATTTTTATTCGTACAATTTATCGTTATAGAGTGATTTAACGAAATAGTGTAGATATTGATATTTTATCATTATTAATCATAGACAGGGAAAAATAATGAAATAATCTCGTTTTGATACTGCGAAGACGATTCCAGGAACAAAGCAAGATCATTGCTTCATTCCCAAAAATCATGCCCAAATCGAACTACAAAAGTATTGGCCATAGAAACGTCGGTTTATTCAAAGAGGGTAAATTAAATATTTTTTGCAATCGAAAGACGTGAGTAGCCTTTGACTTTAATTTGAATAGACCTTATCGGTGTCCATATGGGTCTATTGATAAAGTTTATTAAGATGTACAAAAAGATATTTAAAAAAATAAAAATAAAAAAAGTTTAAAAAATTGGAAAAGTACAAAAAATAAACAAAAATGCGGGCTTTAGAAAATATCTATAGATAGTCTCAACCCTGTTGATGCACAGAGAAATTTATGAATTCGTTTGGGATGAAAAACGCATGGGAAGGAATGGATACTCCACTGAGCCAATTTTTTTGTAGTCTGTAAATGTATCAAGTAAAAAACTGTTAAAATTATAGACAAATCGAATATGTCAATTCTGAGAAAAAAATTATGAAAACATTATTTCCTCCAAAAATGGCATATAGAGCTTTTGTAGGAGCTTTTAAAAAAATTCAGTAAAAAGTACGTTGAAAATCCTAAATTTCATGTTAGACTTTTTCTTTCGTACGATGAATAATTTTCGAGTTACCAAATGGAACAAGAACATTTTTTGTATTTTTTTCCGGCTAAAATATGTAATATAAAAATCTGAAAAAAATCACGAATTTTCTTGACAGTTAGAACTACTTTATAAAAATTTGTATGCGATTTTTGGTGATTTAAAAAAAAAGGGGTGGCCGACTTGACGTGGAATGCCTCATATATAATTGAACAAACTTTCGAACGTTCAAATGAACGAAAAATCAACAAATTTACTCTTTAAAAGAACAATTTTAAGACTTTATTAACTCTTTGAAAATAATTCTTAAGGTATCTTTGAATTTTCTTAAATTATTATTCACTAAGTTATTCGCAAGGTCTTTTAATTTTTCATTAAATCAATACTTTTTCTGATTTTCCGTTCTACTGAACGTTCGAACCTTCGAGTATACATCTTTTTTTTTATCTGTAGAGTGACTTAACCCCTTAAATTTATTCTTTAATTTGAACGACTGCAGGAGTAACGATTTGAACATTCAGTTTAAAATTCGCGCTCTGAGCTCGCATTGTCTCGAATTGCAAAGCTTTTTGAGCTCGCGAAATAATCAACGCTGCTTTTTCGAACGATCATAGACGAGAAATGGGTTTTGAACGAATGTCCGCGTGCAAACTCGGTTTGGAAAAAAAAAAAAGTTCTGGATCAATTTACTCGCGCGAACCGTGATATCAAACTCTAGACCTCCATTTGTACAGATCCGCGATCATTAGAGAACTTTTATAATTGGAATGGCACACGTGTATAGTACCGCGCGTACACAGTCTCTTTCTCGTTATCAAATTCGACGCGTAGATTTTTCCGCCATCCCCGATCCAGCCAAACTCCACAGAAACATTTTACCGAGGCATTGCATTCATTTTTCCTACGAATTGAATACGTTCTGCGCGTGTAGTCACCATTAAAGTGCTCTTTTATTGCGAAATTCCGGGCGCCGTTGCACTTTTCATCGAGCGAAAAAAAAACACATGTTTCCAGAGACGCAGCATGAAAAAATAAAAAACGTCAAGATTCAACTTCTGACCCCGTTTTGGGGTTATCACGAGAAGTTCCTTTTCGAAGACGCATAAAGACCCTTGAAGGGGTCCCCAATGAATTTCCCCTGAAAGAAAAATATTTTTGTGCTCGAGGTTGCAAATGTTCGGCTGAGCAAAAAATCGAGAAATATACATATCTTTGAGGGATGAAGAATAAAAATTGAAACAATCGAACTTGACACTTTTGCCATTTTATTCCTCAGCTCCAGGCAAACTAATCTTGTCGGAATTTTTGGGGTGTTTTGGTTACATATTTGGATATTACAAAGTAATTTTTTCCATGTTCAATTTTGGAATGCAAGATATCTTGAAAATTTGAGAAAGATTCGTTCGTTTGGGGCGGAAGGAAAAAACGGAAAAATTATTTTTTTAGCGTTTTAATTGAGGTTCATGAAATATTGAAAGACCTCATCGATTATTGGCATTTAATCCTCGGAACTTCTTTCGTTACCTGAAACAGGGTTGCAAATGATGCATTACTTTTTTTTAATGCATTTGCACTTTCAATAACCATTAAATCTTTTTTTCACTAACCATTAACATTTAATGGTTCATAGAATTTATTTATGTAAATTATTTCCATTAATCATTAAATGTTAATGGTTAATGTAAATTATTTCCATGAATCATTAAATGTTAATGGTTAATGTAAATTATTTCCATTAACCATTAAATGTTAACGGTTAATATAAATTATTTCCATTAACCATTAAATGTTAATGGTTAATGGTAATTATCTTCATTGACCATTAAATAATTTTTTCTCCTTGATTGCGTTTGACAGCTGTTAGTATTTGTCAAAAAAGTAATTCTCCCAAAATTTGAACTTAAAAAAAAATTTGTTACTTGATGCTCAAATGACTTGATATTTTTTTTCGATTTTTACTAACGATCATGATATAGAAAGTTAGATCTTTCCTTGTCGAACCAAAAAATATAAGTATTTAATGAAGCAATAATTCACCCAAAATTTGGGTCCTTGAAAAAAAATCGATAATGAAAATCGAAGTGGCCTGCACGCCCATTATTTTTTTTTTTTTTGAAGGACCTCAATTTTGGGTGAATCACTGCTTCATTAAACACTTATATTTTTTGTTGCGACACGGAAAAATCGTAATTTCTATATCATGATCGTTGGTCAAAATAAAAAATAATATCAAGTCATTTGAGCGACCTCTAAAAATTTTGTTTCAAAGCTGAAATTTTCTGAGAGTTACTTTTTTGACAAGTACTAACAGCTATCAAACCCAATCAGAAAAAAATATCGATTTTGATTGCATCACCCTATTGCAGAGTTGCGAAATTTTTTATGAAAAAGTTATGCATTAATCATTACTTTTTTAATGGCTAAGGAAAATTTTGATGGAAATAATTTACATTAACCATTAACATTTAATGGTTAATGGAAAGAATTTACATGAACCATTAACCATTAGTGAAAATAATTTCCATCAACCATTAAATGTTAATGGTTAATGAAAATTATTTCCATTTGCCATTAAAAAAGTAATGATTAATTACTTACATTACTTTTTCATTAAAAATTTCGCAACCCTGGCCTGAAATAATTATTTACCAATTGTTCGTGTATTGGTTGGGTCGTTCGATTTTGCTCTGAGAGAATACATCAGACGATTTTTCGTCCACGTTTTCAAATATATATCGAATATTCGTAAAAATCGTGAAAATCCGTGCTGGACATTTTTTGCTCATCATAAATCCAGTTGGATGCATTTTTTCACATTTCAGGATGCATCGAAATGAATAATTCACTTGGTCATGAATAGACGATGATAGTGCAATCAGCCCAAGTTAATGGCTAATCGAGATACTATTACACGATTTTCTTCATCTCTCGAACTCATTTATTCATGACTTTGTGGGTATATACATGTGTACATATGTGCGTGACATCACCGAGTGGTACAATCCCAGACCAGATGTTCTCGAGATACCATATGAAGCTCGCGCTGTGACGACTCTACGGGATAAAGACAGATGGAAAGAGAAAGAGAGAGAGAGAGAGAGAGAGAGAGAGAGAGAGAGAGAGAGAGAGAGAGACTATTAAATGAACAGGTGTAATACGAGAGACATACGTACATAAAGCCTTTTTCTCTTTGTCGCTGCGATTCTGGGTCACGTAATATTCGTAATACGATGCATTGGGTACGATCACGCATTATCGCTTTATACAGTAGAACTTTGTTTATTTCGAGGTACTATACACTGAGAGAAAAAATTGCTAGAACCAATGAAATAAAATTTTGAAGGCAAAAAATCATTTTTTTCATTATTTGCCAAAACAGATTGGTTCCCTTATATATTTACTTGGTTCATTTTTTTCAGTCAATTCCATAAATTTCTGTTTCAATAAACGAATTTACTTGAATCTAACAATATGTTATCAATTCTATGTAATATGTTGTTTGAATCAATAACACATTTTATCATTCAAAACATGCATGTCTTTTGATACAAGAAGCACTGAGAAAAAAAAATTGTTGAATCAACAAATTAATTAGTCCAATCAACAGGAAAAATGATTGATTCAATCAAATGCATGTTTATTAATTGTTGCTAAACATTTTATAAAAAATATATAGCCCTTGCCAAATAATTTAATATGCGTAGTTTAGTGACCCCAAAAAGAAATAAATAGAAAAAAAAGACAAATCTGCGCCAATTCTCCGATCTAATTTCTCTGTCCGACCGAGATTCGAACCCTCGACCCTACCTACCACCATACCTATCCTACCTAACTACCTAAGACGCTACCTATTACGCTATCGACTGCTACTATGCACTTGAAAAAAGTTAGGAGTTATGAAGATTCGAATATGAGAAAACATTTTAAAAACCAGTTGTTTAATTTTTAATAACTCATGTATACTATTAAAGTATACTATAGAAATGATAGTTCTTTGCTCGAAGGAAATAAAAATTTCATCATTCTAAACAAATATTCTATTGGAATAAATTAATGTGTTATTTATTTGCCTACAGCTTCTTTTCAAATAATCACAATCAATGTTATGTCTAATAAATATTGAAAATGCTACAGAAATATTTTTAGAAGTAAAATAATGATGAATTTATTGCAAAGAAATAATTTTGTCCGAAAAAAATAATTTAATATTGATGTCGTTTTTCAGATTCAAATAATCTCATGTTTATGATGCAATAAATCTAATTAATTAAATGAATGCAAATTTATTAAAATCTATTTAAATAAAGATATTTTTAGAAGTAAAATAATGATGAATTTATTGCAAAGAAATAATTTTGTTCGAAAAAAATAATTTCGTATTGAGTCTTTTTTTAGATCCAAATAATCTCATGTTTATGATGCGATCAATGTAATTAATCCAATGAATACAAATTTAATCAAATCTATCATTTAATTGTTACTATTAAATAAGAGTTTAATATAATGGAGTAATAGATTCGTGAAAATATTTTTTTAATTGAAGAGTGATTTTCTTGATCCAACAAATGAATAATCGAATTAATATTTTCATTCAATAAATAAATTCATGTTCTCAAATTCAGTAATTTTTTCTCTCAGTGTATGGAAAAAAAGGTGACTTGGATCAATGAAATCTCAAATAATCCGGAAAAGATAAGTTTTCATTATTTATTTGAGTGTTTTTTAGAGTTTCGTCCCTGAAGGGGAGGCTAAATACCGACATTATTACTGGAGCCCTACATTATCGACTCAAAGTCGCTGTCCAAACTTTTTCCAATACCGGTGGATGAATATCAATTAAATTTATGAATGAATGATGAATGAATTGCAAAATGAAAATGCGAGACATAAATCAACGTTTTCGTTAAATGCCACTGACTTGTCAGACAGTTTGGATAGAATCTGATGAGAATAATATTCATTTCATGAGAATTCCACATGGGGCTGCCCTCTTTCGGATTTCTGTGAACTTGATTTCGCCATTTTGTTTTTCGATAATACACTAAATTTATCAACACTTATCCCGTGATTCGGATTCCAAACTTACGTCGCGATTTTTTCAGAAAATAATGTCGAAGACGTATCGATATTCGTACTTTGGTGTTCTTCATGGAGCCCCACTCTTGGTTTTAGCCGAAATGCAGTAGAACCATTATAATTTGATTTTTTCAATTACAGATTCCTGATGATAATCGGATCTGTAATTTTTGTTTTTGTTTTTCGAAAATTTTTTAGTGGGGCTCCATTTGTGCCATAATTCTGATGATAATGTCAAAATTTTATTGATTTCCATCCATTCGTGCCGGAGCAAGTTTGGAATCCATTTTCGAGGTGCTAATGTCGGTATTTAGCCTCCCCTTAAAAGAAAAAATGGATCTCTTATGAGATTCACTCAAAGACACTCTCGCGTCCATCTGTCTGTCACCAAATAGTTTTTCTCGAAAACTATGTAACGTCTAGGAATATGAAATTTGGCATAATTTTAGATCTTCGTAACGCGTACGTCAGTCGACAATTAGAAAAAATTATTTTACATTGAAATAGAGCGTCAAGCCTCGAAGAAAAAAAATGTAATTAATATGTCGCCTATAAGGCATTATTTGAAAGCGCTGCCCCGAATTAAGTAAGAATTCTAAAGATATTTTTTTGTTTTCTTGGTTTGGTGATCTTAATAATTAAATATTAAATAAATATTAAATAATTAAATATGCTCGAAACAGAGGTTCCCTCTGATCTTTTTGGTTTCTAAAGCTAAAATTTACATTACTGGAAAGCTACCCGATTTTTAAAAAAATTGCTAAAAGTTGCTAAAAAAAATATTAAAAATAAAAATAGGTGTTTTGTAGTATTGGTACGAAATCCTAATTATGACGATGTTGAAGTTTTGCGTCGTTTATCATTTTTTGTTAATTTGTTAATAATTTTCTTTAATTAATTTCTACTAATATTTACACTATAACCGTGTATTTAGTATTCCAAGTCCTTAATAAAGATCTGAAATCACATTTCAACGATTTTTCGCTTTGAATTTTTTTTTTTTAAGGAAGAATGAATTTTCATAATAAATAGACCATTCCCGCTGCATTTCAACGATGCAAATTTCAATATAATTAATTATGCCGGCCTAACTCATTCTTGGTCGGTTTTTCATTATTCAGCCGTATTCTCGCAGAGATTAGCGTTTCATTATGTCATATCCGTAATCGGAGGTAGAATGCCAAGAGAAGCGTAAAATTGTATTTCTTTATTCTAGCAGAATTTCAAGGACATATTCAATCGAATATTGACCGAACAACGCGAAAAACTTACCAATGTTCCAAAATTTCAAAGGGTTATCGATGAAAAGTCTCAAAATATAAAAATAGTCTATGTAAGGTAAATTAAAGGTAAAGATAAATTAGCAGATACACAATTTGATGACATTCATGTGACATCCTGAATGAAATTTTATCCCAAACTTTCAGTGATCAGCGTGACCAAATTTTTTGGACAATTGTAAACGTTTCGATAGAATTCTTTAAATATTCGAAAAATAGTTACGTTCATTTTTGTGTTAAATATTATATAAAATATCAGGGAATTTTTTCGAAACCGGTGAGAGACGATGGTCCTTTTTTGTATCCAGGAAACGTTTGACGGAATTTTTTTTTTTTTTATTCAGCTAGACTTTTTATTTTCAAAAGGTCGTTTGGGTTTGCAGAGTTGCGGGTAGATTCTCGATGTGCAAATATGTTCAAATGGGGATAGCAAATAGGGAAAGCATAGGGAAAGCGTTTGATAAAAAATTGAGAGGGGAAAAAAATTTAGATACTTGATGAACGTTATGTGGAATAGCGAGCCAAGTTTCGGTGCACCATCAAAGTAACATGCTTATGCACCGCACGGGAGAGTTCATGGAGTATATTATATGCATATATATGGGGCATTCCAAGTGAAATCGAGAAGTCATTTCTCTCAGGTCATCAGATCCTTGTATAATTTTTTTTTCGCTCTGATTCCACTTCAAAAACAGCCTAATTTTTTTAAAGAATTTTCTCGCCACTTCTTCAGGTGGCGCGACGATCGTTTTTGTGTAAAAAAGGGATAATTGAAAGAACACCATTTTTTAAATTCTGCAATTATTTCCACAGACTCTGGGTCATAAATAAATAATATCTCATGACTAGAAAGTGGGATGCGGCTGCTTCACATTTTTTAAATAATTTTGCTTCCTCATAAAGGAAGCTTTGTTTTCGTGAAAATTTTTTTTTTCGCAATTTTCATGTCAGTATGTTCAAAATGTCCCAAAACGTCGAGAAATCACATTTAGAAAAAATGTCCGGATGGATGTATGTGTGTATGTATGTATGTATGTATGTATGTATGTATGTATGTATGTATGTGTGTGTGTGTATGTATGTATCCTGAGTTTCAGATGTAAATAATTAATAACTCGAGAACCATTCGAGATATCAAGATAAAATTTGGCACACTTGTCAAGCACGAATTGCTCTTCATTTTGAAAAAAAAATTAATTTACTTCTAACGGGTGTTCAGATTTTATCGACTTTTTCCGTTTTTGCAAGAATGGCGTAAACGCTCTAACTTCCGCAATTTTCAAGATATTGCATTCAAACTTTGTACAGACTTAGTATAGCTACGAAGGTTGTTTGGTATTGAATTTGGCGAAAATCCATCGAGGGATGAAAATGTTATGAAATTTTGAATTTTTTGAAAAATAGCCTAAACGCTCTAACTTGCGCAATTTTTAAGATATTGTACTGAAACGTTACACAGAGGTAATATAGCTATGAAAGTTGTTCGCTATTAAATTTGGCAAAAATCTATCGAGGGATTAAAATTTTATGAAATTTTGAATTTTTTGAAAAATAGCGCAAGCACTCTAACTTACACAATTTTTAATATATTTCACAGAAACTTTGTACAATACTTGTATAGCTATAAAGGTTCGTTCGCGATCAAATTTGGCGAAAATTGATCGAATTTGCACATTGATTACTAATATTTTTCAATAGTTAACAAAGCTTCCTTTATGAGGAAGCCAAATTTGATCGCCATACCGTGTGTTAAAGGAAGCTATGTGAACTATGGATAAAGATGAGGAAGCAATGTGCAAATTTCAATTTGCAGGGTTTTTTTTTAGTTTCTAAAATCAAATAAAAATAATTCCCAATATTCCTTGCAAGAGTGAAAAAAATAAAAATAAAACATGTCTTGGAAAATTTTGATATTTTGCATATTTTCCAGAACATGTTTTATTTTTATTTTTTTTTCACTCCTGTAAGGAATATTAGGAATTAATTTTATGTTTTATTTTGGAAACAGACCAAAAAATTGTTAAAAAAATATGAGGCAGCCGCATATGTCACTTTCTAGTCATGATAGATATTTACTTATTTATGATCCGGAATCTGTGGAAAAAATGGCAGAATTTTAAAAATTGTGTTTTTTCAGTTATCCCTTTTGTACGCAAAAATAGAAAATTCTTCAAAAAAATTAGGCTTTTTTGAAGTGGAATCACGGCAAAAAAAGTGATGCAAAGATCTGATGACCTGAGGGAAATGACTCCTCGATTTTACTTGGAATGCCCCATATATATATGAGGACAGAGTATATGTGCATTCGTCAATTATGTCAGAGAGACAGAGGAAGGGGTTTTGTACGATCGTAATTTGCGTCTACCCGTGCCGACGATAAGTTATTGACCGTATCAGAGCGATAACCACCGATAACGTCATCAAGCGTGTGGTCTATATACGATTTATCATGCTAATTCTAAACCCAGTAGCGTATATTATCTAATTTATTGGTAATATTACAACCGGGAGCTTAAAAAATAAAAAAAATTAACCTTAAACTATCAGACGGAAATCGATAGGTGCAATCCGAATGGCGTTTATGAAGAGAGATGATTGCGTTTGACAAGCTCTCGTTTATCATGCATAATTTTAGCAATCGTTTCTGTAAGTATTCGTACCTTAATTGCGAAAAATCAAAATGTAATTAGCACCGTGATCTTCATTGAGAGGAAAAAATGTTCGTCGGGATTTGGAAAGCTAATGGCATGAGCAGAAATACATTCCACGTATTCAATTTTTTAGAACGCTCATAAAGAAATATTCTGATTATTCTTTATAAATATTCTAAATACAGGAAATTCATATGGCAAACTCTCAAGGTCAAAAAAAAATGTATTCGTTACATATAACATATTTCCACGGGGAATTAATTACAGCAGCACACAAAATCGAAAAAGTGGTCTGTACTTTTGACCAGACCCACCTATCCCCAGGTGGGATTTAACAAATGGCCCGACGTTGGGCCAGTACTAAATGCCAGGCGTACAGGCTTGGCCCAAAGCTGACTCCCAGTATCGGGCCAGCATTATGCCGGTACTGGTTTGTTAACCTCGGCCCAACTCTGGCATGCAATGTCGGCCCAATACTGGTATTACATGGCGGCCCAGCGCTGGCATACAACGCCGGCCCAGCGCTGGCATGCAATGCTGGCCCAGCGCTGGGATCAAATCGTGGCCCGGCGTTGGCATTTAATGACGGCCCTGTACTGGCATCCGATGCTGGCCCGACGCTGGCATTCAATCATGGCCTAGTACTGGATATAAATAGGTGGATATAAATAAATGTTAATGCGGATCGCATTAAGAAATAATTTTCAAACTCAGACCAGATTATATAAAAATGATTATAGAAATATTTATTTAATATTCAACAAACGTATTTCTGAAGTAAGAAAAAAAAACAATTAATTGACGTCTTGATTTAGTGATTCGGCATTTGGCGATTCGTCAAGTGATGAAGAAACTACTTCATCCTCGATGTCATCGTTGTCATCTTCGACAATGAAATGCGAATTTTCAAGGTTAGAAAATTGAATCGTTACAATCGGATCCATTAAATCGCGATCATTTTTTTTGCTTTTTCGCCGGTTGTTCTATATCTTCCTCACTGATTATTTTCGGAACGCAATTTTTAAAAAAACGGTATTTTTTCACTCTCGAAATACTGGAACGTGGTTTCAACATTTTTTACGATGATCGAATGACATCTCCGTGTGCGAACATAACCTCCTAAACATACCGAGTGTATGGGATAACCGGGTCTGGCCCAGCACTGGCATAACGGCTGGCCCAGCACTGGCATAACGGCTGGCCCAGCACTGGCATAGCGACTGGCCCAGTGCTGGGCCAGCCGTTATGCCATTGTTGGCCCGACGCTCAGTTTCAGCGTTGGCCCGACGTTGGCTTCAAAGGTTGGCCAGACTTGGCCCGAGGTTACAATGCCAGCATCGGCACACTGCGTTGGGCCAATGCTGGGCCATGTGATAAGCTCTGGCCAATCCCACCTGGGTCTGTATGTATTTTGATGCGCTGAATCCGAATCCGAAGTCCGTTTCGCTCATACACCCTCAAAATTTTGAGTAAATTGCGAAAATCTGCTAAAAATGGCTAAAAATTGCGAAAAATCGCAGTTATGAGTATGAAATTTTTTTTGTTGAACTAGATCAAGTATGTTTATTATGTATTTTGATGCGTTGAATTCGATTGCCGAGTCTGTTAATCTCGACCATGCATTCACTGCCGTCCAATAATTTGAACACACTCGCCCCAACTCCGAGCCGCACAAAAAAGTTGCACTGCCCTTTTAAAAATACAGGTATTTCAATTTAACGAGCGGCGTTTCAAAGAGGATATATTCAGCTTCATTTTGCTTTATCCAAAAAAAAATTTCGATTTTTTTGAAATTCGGTACGTCCTTTGAAGCATATGGTTGTTTTTTTGGTTTTTTTTGCGTACGACCCATGAAAGTTTATTTGAACTGTTTTTCACATGAAAAACTTGTGGAGGGGAGTGTAAGTTTCAATTTCGTTTGTTAAAAAGTTTTGTCCTATTTTTTTTTCGCAAAAAACAACCATATTTATAAAATGAATCGTAACTGCAAAACTACTGAGTTTTTGTGAAATCATTAAGAGGGTAAAAAGTTGCATACAGTTGTTGTGGATTTAATGAAATTTGTTCAGAATTTTTTCTCAACATTTTTTTGGGATTTTTCCCTGTCAACGAGATTTTTTTAAATCTTCAACATGGAGTCTCTTGCCACATCTACACGGCTTTTTCTTCGAAAAAAGTCATTTACATGGCTTTTTTATCGGAAAACCCGTGTAGATGAGGTAAGAGACCCGATTGTTTCAGATAAAAAAAAATCGAAAAAAAAATGTTGGAAAAAAATTCTGAAATAATTTCATTGAATCCAGAATAATTGTATGCAACTTTTTACCCTCTTAGTGATTTCACAAAATCCCGGTAGTTTTAGAGTTGCGCTTCATTTTATAAATATGATCGTTTTTTACAAAAATTTGAATATTTTTGCAAAAAAAAATCGTACGAAACTTTTTAAAAAACAAAATTGAAGCTTATACTCCCCTCCACAAGTTTTTCATGCTAAAAATAGTTTTTAAAAAATATCATGGGTCGTACGCCAAAATTTCAATGCCAAAAATGAACAAAAAACGACCATGCTTCAAGGGACGTACGGAATTTAAAAATAATCAAAAAAATTTTTTGGCTAAAGCAAAATGAAGCTGAATATATCCTCTTGGAAACGCCGCTTGTTGAATTGAAATATCTTTATTTTTAAAAGAGCAGTGAAACTTTTTGTGCGGCGCGGAATCGGGCCAAGCGTTTCCAAACTTTTGGACGGCACTGTATGGATGATCAAGATTAACAGACTCGGCAATCGGATTCAGCGCATCAAAATACATAAGAAACATACTCGATCTAGTTGAATAAAAAAAATTTCATACTCATAACTGCGATTTTTGGCAATTTTTTGCCATTTTTAGCGGTTTTCCGCAATTTACTCAAAATTTTGAGGGTGTATGAGCCAAACGGACTTCGGGATCAGATTCGGCGCATCAAAATACATAGAGATAGATGAGTCTGCTCAAAAGTACAGACCACTTTTTTTATTTTGTGTGCCGGTGTTATTACATACCAATTTTCGATCAAGTGTATTTTCTTCAAATTTCCCAAATAAAGATTTGTCTATCGAAGAGTTTCCATCAACTAGAAATGAAGCAAATTTCGTTCATAATTATAAATAAACAAAATTTTAATCTAATTGCTTTTTTCGCTGAATAATTAAATTTATGTAATTTTGCATCGACGCCTACTAATCAAAATCTTCGAACTGAATTGATAGAGAATTGTTCGAAAAACAATACAAGCCCTGAATGACTGAAGCCTTGACGAAATTGTGGATTATTTTTTATAAAAACTGAACGAAAATACACCTCGCTGAAATATTTCTAAAAACTGTCAATATATTTAAAAAAAAAACAATCTGTGACAATAAATGTTTTTCATTGTTAAAGATGCACAAATAAAGAAGCAAAACATGTTTTATTATTGGTGATTGACCGACGACTATTTGCAGAAATGATTTCGAAAGCATTTACGGAGTTATAGCTATTTTAGTGACGCAGCAACAAACGCGTTTTTCTCAAAACTACTTTTTCTCAACACGATTGACATGATATCACAAGTTCTACTCAACCGATTTACTTGAAATTTTTTACCAATCTTCAATGTATAACTCTCTATCGTCCTTACCACTTTTGTATCAAAATTATTTGGTTTACTATTGTTAAAAAATTAAAAACTACGAAAAAAAGAGTCGAAAAACATCTTTTTTTGTTCAGACAGCCGCCATTTTGCGAAATTTGGTTTTTCCATGTTCTTGCGAGTTAGGGGCTATAACAACATTCTTACTAATTAAGAATCTTTTTCAAAATTTTGTATCGGATGACTAGAAATGTTGCAATTATGTAAACCAGCACACCTCTTTTTTTTTTACTCCCAACTTTACTAGCTTATAATTTATTTCATTTTCATTTTTTTTCTCGATTTTTTTTTGTTTATTGTCAAAATATTAATAATTATGTTGTAAAAAAAAATAATGGTAAGAATATGTACATATTTTTTTTTATCGAGTTCGACAAAACGCTCAAAATTTATGTCCCTAGACCAGAATAGCGCCCAATAACTATTGAGAAGTCCTTTGAGGTTGTTTAGAAGCTATGAAACCTTGGAATGTTAATTGTTCAATAAATAGCTTCTTAATCGTAGTGAAATTTTTACACGACCTCCTGAATACTTCATGTAAGATATACCAAATTTTCAGAATTCTATCATCATTACTTCAACCTCCTTAAGGGTTGAAATAAAAAATGATGAGGAGATTCTGAAACTTTGGTATGTTTTTGTATGAGGTATTTAAAAGGTCGTGTAAAAATCTCACGACGATTAGGAAGCTCGTTATTAAGAATTTAACGTTTTGTTAAAAACATTTTGTTAAACAAATAAAAAAAATATTTATCAATAAACTTCGTTTTCTTTCCGTTGCTTTCAGTATATTGTGGATATTAAAAAAGTGAGAGGTAAAAAAAAACTTATCGCAAAGGTATATCAGTTTCCATAAGACTACATTTAATTTTATTTAATTTGTTAATCTTAATTATTCTATAACGAGCTTCCAAATCGGGTGGGGGGCGAAGAGTCGACTAACCAATATTTCGAACGGCCGAAATCCCGAATTTTACGATTACGAGCGTTAGAATAACGAAGCGCCGAAATCCCGAACACCAGAAAAGCGAAAGCGGAGAGGGCCGCCCCATGCGTAAGAGAGAGAGAGATGCGCCTCCTCTCTCTCTTACGCATGGGGCGGCTCTCTCGACTTTCTCTTTTCTGGCGATCGGGATTTCGGCGCTTCGTTATTCTAACGCTCGTAATCGTAAAATTCGGGATTTCGGCCGTTCGAAACATTGGTTAGTCGACTCTTCGACCCCCACCCTCCAAATCGTCGTGAAATTTTTACACGACCTCTTAAATACTTCATTGAAAAACTTACGAAATTTTCAGAATTTTCTCATTAAACGTGATTTGCTTCTAAACAACCTTAACCCCCTGAAACCAGGAATCAAGGATCACGATATTAAAGCGGCATTTTCTGAAACTTTTTTCGCGCTGAGATCAACGGAAAATTACAGAGAATTACGAAAGCTGAAAATCCAAAATTTGCAACCTTCCAACTTTGTCGCACGCTACGGTAGATCACGCTTACAAAAGCAATGTAATATACACACGAGAGAACGAAAAATACCATTTGGTTATCTTCGCCGCTGGGGAAGAGCAAATGTTATCCGTATCAACATTTTCACTGGGAAACGCACGCTCAGCGGAGACGGGAATATTATTTTAGGGCATTCGGGACAGTGAGACATATCCGGGAAGGGTCGGAACCCACACGAGAGAATATGGTCGAGTGGTAACAGAAATTAAGCCCCGGGTGTTATATACATGGGGTCTTCCATACAAAATCGACCAACCCCAGCCATTTTTGATTTTGTTGAAAATTTTTTATTTTTTTGTACGTACTGGAAACGGTTTTTCAGATTTTTTTTTTAATTTTTGTCTGAATCCTTCCGACCACAATAAATTTTTCAGAATTTCACACAATTTTTTTTAAAAAGCGCATAATTTTTTAAAAAACGAAAATATCAAAATAAAACGGAAGATCATTTTTTTCCGTCTTGAGTTATGGTTTTATAAAAAAAATATCGAAATTCATTTTCATATGTTTTTTTCAGTTTTAAACCGAAATAATTTTTTTTAACTTGGACCTTTTTTTTTTTTGAAAAAAATCACCACTTCTAAGGAGACATTTTTATAGGTACTGAAAAATTTGCAGCTTGTGATATTCATAATTAATATTTTTTGTCTATTTTTGAAGTTATATAACACTAAAAAAATAACGTGTAACGTATGACTTCAAAAATAGGTAACAAAAATACAAGTTATGAATATCACAATCTGCGAATTTTTTAGTACTTGTAAAAATGTCCCTCAAAAAGTGGTGAATTTTTCGAAACAAATCAAAATAGTCCAAGTTGAAAAAAAACTATTTCGGGTTTAAAATTGAAAAAACCATAAAAATGAATATCGATATTTTTTTTGTATTTTTTTTATTATAAAACTACAAATCGAGACAAAAAAAATGATCTTCTGATCTATTTTGATATCTCCGTTTTTTACAAAGTTATGCGCATTTGAACAAGAATTGTGTGGAAATTTGAAAAATTTATTGTGGTTGGAAGGGTTGAGACAAAAACTTAAAAAAATTCTGAAAGACTGCTTTCAGTATACGTACAAACAAATCGAAAATTTTTAACAAAATTAAAAATCGAGGCTACGGTTTGGTCGGATTCGTATGGAATGCCCCATATATATTCGAGGAAAATCGTCGGGATTATAGATCGTAAAAATGAGAAATTTAACGGGGAAACTTTGACAGCGTGATAAATTGTATTTTTTCCTAAATAAACTTATATACCATGAAAATGGCCTGTATCGAGGTTT